>CM021100.1:653894026-654307528 GCA_007115665.2 Sequoiadendron giganteum
TGTTCAATCTGTGAGCTTTTCATCAGGATTTCGGGATTCTAACTACTTCAGCACGTTTAGGCAGCTTCTGAGTGCCTACACATGAAATTTGAATAGATTCAGACAACTGGCTATTTTTAGCAGTTCTAGCTTCAAGAACCATTTTCAGGGCTTAAACATACAATTCTCTGATGAATGACAGGAGAATTGATCTGGGTTTTTCAAGACCTTCACGATGGTGTAACATGCAAACTGAGATGGTGACTTTCAGAGTACAGCCTTCCGAGGCCATTTTTAGGGTTTGCATGCAGGAATTTTCAATGCATGTCCGGATATTCCATATGGGTTTTGTGAGAGCTTCGCAATGGTGTGACATGCAAACGGAATGAGTCAATTTTCAGGGACTTACTATTTTTAGCCAGTGCCTGAACGTTGACCAGTTTTCTGGGTTTTTCTGGGTTTTTTGAGATCCCACGGGCACTGTGACATGCAAACTCATCCGACGTCCGATTGACCACTTTCCGGACACTTACTATAAATAGCAGTTTTATCCCAACAGCTATCCAACACTTCAGTCCAGCAAGTAGAGTGGCAAGCAACAGAAACGAGGTCAAACAGAGACCATTCAGGGCACATGCAAGACAGATTAGGGTTTCCAGCTTCGATGCCTAAAAAGTAGGGTAAAAAGCCAGAATTTCGAGAAACGAAGGTATCCCACTGCGATCAGCATCCTTTAGGCAATCTACTGGTAAAATTTGGGCATAATCCGGGCACTTACTATTTATAGTAAGTCGTCTCCAGAACAGGGCTATAAATAGCAGGTCAGCATGAGAGGCAGGTATGAACGGGTTCATCAAGTGATGAGGACCATGTGGTAAAAAATTCAAGTCAAGCAGAGTAGTGGAAGTCAGAAAGTCAAGCGCTTACTACTTTTAGCAGGTTTGCTCCGGCAGCCACCCGACACTTCAGCATCACAGACAAAGCAACATGCAGCAAAAAAATCAAGTCAAACAAAGACTATTCAAGGCACATGCATATCAAATTAGGGTTTCCAACTTCGATGCCTAATAAGAGGGGTGAAAAGCCAGAATTTCGAAAAACGAAGATATCCCATCACGATCAGCATCCTTCAGGCAATCCACTGGTAAAATTTGGGCGCAATCCGAGAACTTACTATTTATAGTAAGTTGTCTCCAGAATACGGCTATAAATAGCAGGTCAGAGCGAGGGACAAGCAAAAACAGGTTCATCACACTGCAAGGATCATATGGTGAAAAATTCAAGTGAAACAGAGCTGCAAAAGTCAAGAAATTTTAGGGTTTGCTAAAAATAGTAGGGTGGCTAAAAATAGCAAATGATCTCGGACAATAGGTATAAGAAGGGTAGCAAGGTCACAAGAGGCATAATCACGCCAGCTCCAGTTTCAAGACAAAGGAAAAGCTTTGGGGATTCACACTCCTCCAGAATTTACTAAAAATAGAGTAGTTGAGGTGTTGAAAATTTTCAAGTCTGTAAGAGTTGAGGCTGGCATAAATTTTCCTAAGTCAAAAGTGAAAGTGCTACCTTCAAAATGCGCCCAATAGGGAGAAGGACTTGAGAAAAAAAAAGTATAAGGCAAGCTGAAATGAGAGTGGACCCCTCTAAATGTGCCCTAGGCAAATGGTTGAGGTAGCAAGGCATTAAAATTTTCTAAGTCATTGGAGATGAAAGTACAAGGGGTCATATGCGCCCAAGGAAGAGGGTAGCATCAAGAAACTTTCGAAGTTACAAAATAGAAGCTTACCCCTCTAAATGCGCCCTTGAATGAGGTGGAGATAAAAAAATTTCTAAGTATGGTGAAACAAAAGCTTCTACCCTCAAATGCGCCCACCTTAGGAAATCCACTTCAAAAAGTTTCTAAGGCACACAAATAAAAGTAAGCTTGCCTATTTGCGCTCAAGCCTAGGAGATGTCTTCAAAAATATTCTAAGGGATAAAGTGAAAGCTCCACCTTGGAAATGCGCCCAAGCTAAACTGGAGAAGACTTAAATTGTCTAAGGCATGGAAACAAAAGCTTGAGGTAGTATTTGCGCCCAGCAAGTGTTAAGAGGTGAAGTTTCTAAGTTAGAAAATAGAAGCAGAGGACCCTAAATGCGCCCAGCTTACAAGTTTGCAAGGAAGACATGTCAAGAGAATTTCAAGGCATGGAAAGTATCTCCTCCATAGGTTGAATGCACCCACCATGAAGAATTCAAGTAAAATATTCTAAGGCACAAAGTGAAAGTAGCCTATCTAAAATGCGCCCAAGTCAAGAAGAAGTGGCTTCAAAATATTCTAAGGCATAAAGTGAAAGCTCCACCATGGAAATGCGCCCACCTTGATGAGTCTCTCAAAATATTCTAAGGCTGGAGAAATGGAAGTTGGACCCTTCAAATGTGTTGTTGTTTAAACGATCAGACATGCAGAAAGAAAGCAATCATAAAATGCAACACATGAGACAATGAACACAACCAAGTACCCTGGGAAAACCCTCCAACATGAGGGGAAAAAACCCAGCAAATATCTCTCTTATATATTGTAGGAACAGGAACAAAAATCTGCTTTACAACTCAGGCCCAACAATGGCCAATAAGGAATACAATGGAGTCGCACCTCTCCTTTATGCACAGGATACAAATGAATATGTTCTTCCTTGAAATCGGATCTGCTCTGCTCTACTAATTGCGAACTTGCCTCTATATCGGATGTCTTCAAATAACCAAATGACCTTGTATATATATGTTACATAGGTGCCACTTCATTTGGGTCGGCCTTTACAATAAACAATTAAATATTCTTTAGGTCGGCCATTCAATAACTCATTTATGTGAAACACTATAGGGTCGGCCCTTTGCTTTAAATAATATTTAATTTATTTCTTCCTTGGGAAGTGCAGACCGACGCTGAATAACATCAACACTCCCTCTCAGCTAGGGATGAACTTCCATCTGCACAAGACACATTATGTTAGAATGAAAACAAAATAGAATATCACCTCAACGTGATATTAACCATTATGGCTACTCCCATAGATGGTATAAACTCATCACGGATTCCCTCACGTGATGTTGTCATGGAGTCACACACATGACTTCCACCATAGCTTCTCCCAGAGGGTGGAAACAAGGGCTTTCACCTCAACTCTCTCTCATCAGAGAATTGCATTATCAAGGGCTTACACCTCAACTCTCTCTCAACAGAGAATTGCATTATCAAGGGCTTGCACCTCAACTCTCTCTCAACAGAGAATTGCATTATCAAGGGATTTCACCTCGAACTTCTCTCAAAGAAGAACTCATTAAACAAAGGAACACTGATACTGAGACTCCCTCTCGATCCTGGCTTCAGAGATTGCAAAGAAGACTTCTGGAGATGTACTCCCTCTAGCCACCAACTCAGTCCCTCTAGTGTTTACTCCTTCTTGATCATTTCTTTGGTTGACATGACTTCTTCATAAGATGCCTCAAGCTTTTCATCACTAAGTAATCTCTTATCATCTTCTTCCCCCTAAACCTGTCCAGGAAGCATTTTAGATAGAGATTACTAACAGTCCATAATTATCCAAAGAAATATCAAGATTAGAATCGTACAAGTTATATCATGAATGAAATTTTTCCAAAGATCTTATGCTAGTGAACACAACACAATTCAAGAGAATCTATTATCTCTCTTAATTACAAGATCCAAAGAATAAATAAATGATATAACTCAGCAACCAAAGAATACTTATCTTTTTAACTATTCTGATAGGTCCAAATGCTGGACATAGTGAGATACGTTGTACTTGAGCTCAGATCAATCCGTACCCTTCACAGTTTGAACACAATGACGACCTGAAAGGTACTTTGACTTCGAGAGATATCTCCAGCCATCAATATAGTCCAATGATTGCAAGCTATGACTCCAAGCTTGATCATTTCTTCATTCGGTATGACTTCGATATCCAATCTTTCCAGATGCAGATTGCTTGATGCTCAGGTTGTCTCAATGTTATAGCATGAATTAAATAACTACATAACAATTCATAATTCAACCATGCAATACTTATCTCATTGAAATCGGGATCTCCTGAGTAATCCCAGATAATTAATTCATCATTCATCTTCATTGCTGTCTTTCTTCCATTTTCTCGGAAGAGCTAATCTCAGCATAACAAAAGACAATTCTTTAAATTATTCTGTTGCAGTCATTTTACTCTTCCTGACAACCATCATCTTTGCCTGATGATGTATTGCGAAAAATACTTCTATTGTAAACTATTATCAGACCACTTCAAATCTGACAAAGATTCTTTGGTATGTTATAGCCATATGCAAATTCATAACTTTGACTGGCATACGATATTTTCTTGGCACAACTTTGATTTCTTATTTCCCTCAGCTTACATCCAAAACTGAAGGCGACTGCAATTTTCAGTCAAGCTATATTAGAGAATAAACATAAGCATTGCGAGCAACCTCCATAAACAGCAACAACATCACTGAATGCTCTCATAGCCATCGATCCACAAATACACATTTCTACAGTCAACCACAATTTCTTCAACATGTACAAAGTCTGAACGCGATCTCCAGATCTGAGCATGAGATGGCGACAACTAAGTGGTATCGATATCTTTGGTGAGCGACTGTCGTCCTTTTAGTGGCGCCACTCACTTATATGCATTAACTCCCAAAATCCGATATGCTTCTATCGTGAGATCCTGGTAAGAGTGTGTTCACTTGTGCTATGGGCAAGACCCTGTCAATAGATGATCGCTCGGATGACCCAAGTACCTTCGTTTACTCCTTCAAGTTGCTTGGCCACGGATTCGCTTATGTCGTTGCTTTGTGAAAAAAAACGGAGGCCTGGATTCAATACGCTTCACAATAATCTTATGTCGATGCCTTTTGTAAAAGGACTGAGTGTAGACAAAGTGGCCTGGTCACACAAATTGAAGATAATCACAAGTGCCTGAAGGTAACGTGCCACTTAACAACCTTGGAGATCGCTCGACCAGAGCCTTGTCGAATAATCGCTCCCTTCACAATTCCGCTAGAGTATCTCCAACGACGGATGATAGACCTATGCAAGGGTGTTGCTTCAAGGATGTGATTGGTGTGTTCCAGTAATGTTCGCATCCAATATGGATGCCTCGTATGAGTAGCTACGCTCTCACTGGTGGTAGGCAGGATCTAATCCAATTTCATGATTGTGCTTAAACAACTCTGATCAGATCGTGCATAAACCCGCTCTGATACCATGTTGTTGTTTAAACGATCAGACATGCATAAAGAAAGCAATCATAAAATGCAACACATGAGACAATGAACACAACCAAGTACCCTGGGAAAACCCTCCAACATGAGGGGAAAAAACCCAACAAATATCTCTCTTATATATTGTAGGAACAGGAACAGAAATCTGCTTTACAACTCAGGCCCAACAATGGCCAATAAGGAATACAATGGAGTCGCACCTCTCCTTTATGCATAGGATACAAATGAATATGTTCTTCCTTGAAATCGGATCTGCTCTGCTCTACTAATTGCGAACTTGCCTCTATATCGGATGTCTTCAAATAACCAAATGACCTTGTATATATATGTTACATAGGCACCACTTCATTTGGGTCGGCCTTTACAATAAACAATTAAATATTCTTTAGGTCGGCCATTCAATAACTCATTTATGTGAAACACTATAGGGTCGGCCCTTTGCTTTAAATAATATTTAATTTATTTCTTCCTTGGGAAGTGCAGACCGACGCTGAATAACATCAACAAAATGCGCCCTCACCTTGAAAGGATTAATGAAAGCCTTGGAAACGCCTAAGGCATGGGATAATGGAAGTTAAAGAACTGAAATGCGCCCTCAAAACAGAAGCTCCCTAGGCTATTTGTGCCCATGTTGGAGAAATAGGCTGAAAACGCCTAAGTATGAGAAAATAAGAGCCCATGAGCTAAAATGCGCCCAAAGGGTTATGTGATAAAAAATTTCTAAGTGTTGCAAAATAAAAGGGTTACCTTCAAAATGCGCCCAAGGGAGGAATGAGAAATTGGAAAATGTGTTAAGCTAGAAGAAAATGGAAGCTTCACCTCTAAAATGCGCCTAGCAAGGGTTGTGAGTTGAATAAATTTTCTAAGTGCGGTTAAGATGAGAGCTCTACCTATGGAATGCGCCCGTCATATGAGGAGGAGTTATGAATTTTTTCTAAGGCAAGTAAATGGAGGCTCCCCCTCTAGAATGCGCCCTCAAGAAGGAAGGGACTTAGAAAATATTCTAAGTTATGAAAATTGCAGCTGCATGCCCCAAATGCGCCCAAGGTAGTATGAGGGCTTGAACAAATTTTTCTAAATCTTGAAAAATGGAAGTCCCCCCCTCAAAATGCGCCCAGCTTGCAAGAGGAGGCAAGGTAAAAAGTTTCTAAGTATGAAGGGAATGAAACCGCACTAGCTAAAATGCGCCCAGGCATGAAGGGGTCAAAGAAGGGAAATTGTTGAGTATTGAAAACGAAAGGGGACCCTCTAAAATGCGCCCTCCAGCAAAGGTAAAGTATAAAAACGCCTAAGGCATCAAAAATAGAAGCATAGAGTGGTAAATGCGCCCAAGGCGATGTGATGGTGAATAGATTCTAAGGCATGGGAAATGCTCAAAAAGCATTTGTTAGGAAATGCGCCCAAGGTGAGTTAATGAAAGTTTTAAATTTTCTAAGGCATTTTCAAAGGTAGAATGAAAAATACGCCTAGGGGGTGATGTTAAAATTTCCGGAGGCAAGATCAAATGCGCCCATGAACAGAAGGGAATTTCTTCAAGAAAATCAAGAAAATGCCAAGGCAAAGAAAAATGGAGATTGCAAGCGTGGAATTCGTCCAAAATTAAAATGGAATAAACCTTAGCAATTTTTATTATTTTTCAAAAATAATAAAAATTAAACTTCCCCCTTCGTTTGGGTACACATGAAAATGATGATTTCTGAGGGGAAATTTCTTCTGGGTATTGGGCATTTCTCACTAGGAGATGATTTAAATCTTTTCTACACCTTGCTCATGTTGTTTCGACGGAGATCTTTGCATGGCGCCAGTTTAATGATTTTCCTAGGCGAAAATAACTTTTCTAAGGCAGAGAAATGTTCTTACAAAAATGCCTCGGCTGGTGATGTCAAATGAATGCCTAGATTACAGTAGATGGAATTTATAAAGCAGACAAAATTGTCTAAGGAAAGGAAAAATAAAGCTCAAGAGGTCGAATACACTCATAGGGTAGAGATGAATTCATCCAAGGCATAGAAGAATTTGAAGATGAAATGAACCTAGAGCATCAAGCATTCAGACGTTGGAAAGTTATAAGTTTGCTGGAAATGATGAATTCTATCAAGATCCGGAGATCAATCAGTCAGGGAGTTTGTATTATAATGTTCTGATGCTCTTCTTTTTGTTCGTTTTGCAAGAAGAAGATGTTGGAAGAAATGGCTAAGTGTCGCGACAAAGTACATTCGTGGCACATTCGTCGCATGATTTTTTGGTTTCTCCACACTTGTCATACATTCATTTTAGAGTACATTTTCCATATTTCCTTTATTGTTGAATCTACCATATGTCCTGTTGTAATTCCATTTCCTTCTGCTATACAGACTACAACAAACTCCCTCCCTGTATGCCTTGCCACTGTCATCGTACAGTTAGTGTCATTTCATTTCATCTCATGGTCACTACCATCCATCGTACCACCTCCTTTGTTTGGTTGTACGACCCACCAAACTGCATATACCATATGATTGGAAGATTTAACTCCAACTGTCATACATTCTTCATCATAGAGTCCATCTTATGACCGCTTAAACCTACCATTGTGCCATTTCTTGAGTGTGTCGTACAATGTAATGTCCCCTTCTTAGTAGCCACTCATGGTGATCACTTAGCCTTTTAATTCCCGAAGGCTAAAGGCAAATTTAGGGAATGCTTTACTTAATTATTTAATATTGCCTAAGTGACAAGTTAATTTTAAAAGGTGATATTAAGTAATTAATAAAGCAAGGTTAAAGTGACTTAAGTGAAATATTTAAAAATGAACTTTATAAAGTCACTTTATATTTGTGAGCGGGAAATTAAGTGGGGAAATATAAAAAGCAAAAAAGAGCTCATTTCTCACATTCTTGGATATTAATTTTCTCACTTCAATTTGGAGAGCCTTTGGAGGTTTTTCTGGCTGAGGGTTTTAGAAACCCTAGAGCACCAGTTTCAGCAGTGCAACCATCTACCCTAGCTGGAGATTGTTGAGGAATCCATTCAGGGTTTCTACAAGAGCACTATTGCAGTTTCGTGGAGCATTTTCAGTGGCAAAGTGGAGATTTAAGATTACTGATAGCTGAGTGTTCTGACAAGGGGTTGTGAGCGAATACACTTTTTCATCTGCTGAGCACCATACACATTGCTCAGATTACAATGATAGGCGTATGGGTTGAGAGAATGAATGAGGACGTGCTAAGCTGAGGTCTCATGAGTTATACGATAGCAGTGATTGGCACTTGCTTGGACACCATCAATATTATTGCTGAAGTCGTGCATATACTTGTGACCGGAGGAAGACAGGGAAGACGTGTGCATATCTGGTAAGGCGAGTAGACTGGAACCTGGGCATGTGAACTCAGAACCCTAGTTGTATCGAATAGCTCCTTTTCCTATCTTAGAGTATTTATACGCTGGAGCTAAAGGTCAGGAAATAGTGACAGGAGGGTCGACTTGATATTGGAGAGCTGAATGTGTAAGTTGGGGGAGTATACAGGCTTGCTGGAGTCAATACGAGCTTCCTCAAACCTGGATGTGGTTATAGCTGAGTCTCAGGCCTTCTTCCTAGTCGTTCACATCAATCTTCAGCAAGGTCTCTATTCTATTCCTCAAGGTGAAATAACATCAGGTCTGGAAACATAATTTCGTCCCTGTACTGCTGAATGCTACTCATATTATTGACTGTCTCTAATCTGCAATACTGTTGTTCACTTTCTGGGTGATTGAGTGTCTCATTTCTGCTGTGAGTAACTCAGAAAATACGTTGTTACAGCTGGTAGAGTCTATTAGTTGTCTAGTCTGTTCTAAGTGGTGTAATCTGGAGTATACATAGGTCAGTTTGGAACTTCTGAGTGTTTCTCTGCTTATTTCAATAATGTATGAAACTCAGTATGTGGAGATTATGGGTCTGAAAATGTATATTTGAATATGCAATGTAAATTAGGGGATTGCATTTCAGATTTGTGATACCAAGTTTCTGTTTACTTCGCCTTCATGTTAATGGTTGTAATGCATGCAAAGAAATGAAATGAATTTGTCAAAATAGAAGAGCCATCAAACGAGCCAATTGCATAAACCTAAACACCATTCTGGCAAGGAACTTTACATACAATCTGTTTTTATTGTAACATTTTGTTGTCATACAACTCTGCAATTCCTTCGCCTTACAACTACAACTTATCCTCATTTGCAATTCCTTGGTCATATAGTCTATCTTCAACAACAATTCATCCTTAGCAGCATCGTGTGTAGTTGGGTGCATAGTTAGGCAATTTCAATTTTATGCAATTGGAGGGAAAATTTTCAAATCGGTTGCTATAACTGTTTCAGCACACCAAGTAATACCAAATTTAATTGTGACTTGTGCAAATTTGTTTCCCAATACTACATAGTTGAAAATTTTCAATCTTCATCGAGAATAGTGATATAATAGAGCTCGGAACTGTCATCATCCCCCAAATACTCGTGGAACAACGAACAAAAAGGAGGAATGACACGTAGAGAGAGAGAACAAAAAAGCTTTTGGGTCAACATGGAAGAAACCTAAATTTCTCGACGCCTTGCATCGTCCCCAAAAGGAAAACACATTAAAAATATAAAGTTTACGACATATAGAATAAAGGTACAAATAGAAGAATGTCACGACAGATTCGTTTCCGTTGTATCCTTATGCCAATGGAGCAATAAGGGTCATCCAAAAAAAATCACATACATAAAGGTACGCCAAGTAGCACAATACGGGAGATCACATTACATGCAAACAAACATAAATAACATAATAAGCAAACATGTAGTATGTCACATGTGAGCTGACCTAGAGCAGGTTGTCTGCATCCCAATCTTGCTCATCTTAGGCAGATAACTAGCCAAGAGGCCTACAAGTGTTGTACTAGGAGCATCACCAGGTGCAACATGTGGTGGGTCACTATCATTAGGAGGATCATCACGGTTGCCCCCATCTAAGTTCATAGAAGTGGAAAATAATAAATTCAACTTATTTTGCAAAGGGATCCTAGGTCCTAAGTGTAAAGAACCTAGGATGCAAATGTGGCCTTTTTCCAAATTTCATTAGGGTGTAGATGACGAGGTGAAAAGATTTTCAGCCCTAATGGTGAGCCAATCAGACTTGAATCTACATCTAGTGGGGGATTAGAATGCATTGAAATATTTTAGAATGATTCAACTAATGATCCTATATGCCCTAATACATAAAATGCAAGATCCCAACAACTGACAGAGAGAAGCAACAATTTGCAAGTGGATCTAGGAAGTGTAGAGGACAACAAAACTACTCAAAAAAATTGGTTTTGATGTGCCTACAAGGACTCATTTGCCCAATGAAGAATGGGTCTTTGTACAGGGGTCCTACTCAATTTTCTGGGTCCTTTGGTGTTGGATCTAAGCTTCTATTTTCCACCTTCAAATTTTTCCGAATGTCGGAAATGAATTCTGCAACTAGTTTCCATAGGTTGACAAGAATGATGACAACAAATGCAACAATGCAAAATTGCTCTTCAAGGTCTCTTCAATCCTTCTTCAACCTATAATTTGCACATACACAAAGAGGGAAAAAAATTTGTGCCATATAGGGGTTTGCCTTAGTCAAACCCCGTGAATAGTGTTCCCACTTTCACAATGGCAATGGCAATGATGAAAACCTTAATGGAAAGGAAGGAAATGATGAATGAACAAATTGTTGCAACTCACCACCCTTCAATAGCTTTTTTTGAAGAACTGAAGACATAGACATCACTTCAAGGGAATTGGATCTTGCTTGCTTGATTTGCTTGAATGCTTGAATGCATGAAGACCTACAACACTTGTTAGCCTTCACAAGACAACATGAACACACATAAACTTTGACATGATGTTAGGATCTTGATTGCTGCTATAAATGACTGATAATGCTGCTCTTGAATGCTCTTGACAATAATATTTGCTCTTGAGTGCTAGAAGGTGTGTGTTGCCTAGATTGTTTAGATTTCAAATGGTAAAATAATTGTATTTATAGGTGTTTATCCAATTTCCCGAAAATTAGATTCCAAAATCCGACACTTGCAACTTGAATTTTGAATGTTAAAATGCCGCCAAAAACATATCCAAGAATGGGTTCTGTTGTGACCTTTTTCACACATCGCCCCATTCAAATGGGGACCCCCAATTTTTGCTCCATTTTGGTCTTTTGGCTTTTGTTTTTTGTCTCTCTCTCTCTCTGATTTCTCTGTTCTTCTGGGGATGTATCTGTATTTGACCTAATTAGAAATTTTGGCCGAGTCTGAAGGGAATCTGTGAAGTTAGGGTTTTCAAGCTGGATTAAGATTAAATCAAGTTGATAAATTGACAGCTAAGCTTAACATTGCTTCCAGGAGGCTCCCACTGAATTTTTATCATGTTCTGACGACTTACTATTTTTAGCAAGTGTTCAATCTGTGAGCTTTTCATCAGGATTTCGGGATTCTAACTACTTCAACACATTTAGGCAGCTTCCAAGGGCCTACGCATGAAATTTGAGCTGATTCAGACAACTGGCTATTTTTAGCAATTCTGGCTTCACGAGCTATTTTCAGGGCTTCAACATACAATTCTCCGATAAATGACAGGAGAATTGATCTGGGTTTTTCTAGACCTTCACGATGGTGTAACATGCAAACCGAGATGGTGACTTTCAGAGTTCAGCCTTCGGAGGCTATTTTTAGGATTTGCATGCAGAGATTTTCAGTGCATGTCCGGATATTCCATGTGGGTTTTGCGAGACGTTCGCAATGATGTGACATGCAAGCAGAACGGATCAGTTTTCAGGGACTTACTATTTTTAGCCAGTGCCCGCATGTCGACCAGTTTTCTGGGTTTTTCTGGGTTTTTTGAGATCCCACGGGCACTGTGACATGCAAACTCGTCCGACATCCGGTTGACCACTTTCCGGACACTTACTATAAATAGCAGTGTCATCCCAGCAGCTACCCACCACTTCAATTCAGCAAGCAGAACGACATATAGCAAAAATCAAGTCAAACAGAGGTCATTTGAGGCACATGCAAGTCAGATTAGGGTTTCCTACTTCGGTGCCTAAAAAGTAGGGTAAAAGGCCATAATTTCGAAAAACGAAGATATCCCATTGCGATCAGCATCCTTCAAGCAATCTACTGGTAAAATTTGGGCGCAATCCGAGCACTTACTATTTATAGTAAGACACCTCCAGAACGCGGCTATAAATAGCAGGTTAGCACGAGAGGCAGGTGTGAACAAGGTCATCAAGTGATGAGGACCACGTGGTGAAAATTTCAGGTCAATCAGAGCTACAGAAGTCAGGCAACTTTGGAACTTACTATAAATAGCAGGTGGCTATAAATGGCAGGTCAGAGCATGGGACAGGCAAAACAAGTTCATCAAACTACGAGGATCATATGGTGAAATTTTTTGGCAGAACGAAGCTATAGAAGTCGTAAATCAAGGGACTTGCTAAAAATAGAATGCAAAAGCAAGGGCAGGCAGAGGCATGGAAAATGTGAGCTTGACCCTCTAAATGCGCCCTTGATGGAATAATCAAGGCAAAAATTCTAAGTCAAAATCAAAGTTCATCCTATGAAATGTGCCCTTGTGCTGGAGGTGGCTAAGAGAAATTTTACAAGGCAAAATTAAGAGCTCACATGTCAAAATGCGCCCTCAAGTAGAAGTGGACCCCTTGAAATGCGCCCAAGGTAGCTTGCTGGTTGAAATAATTTCTAAGGCATGAAAATAGAAGTAGCCCCCCCTAAATGCACCCTTAGAAGGAGTATGAGGTAAATAAGTTTAAGTGGAGAAAAGTGAAGGTGGACACCCCTTCCATATGCATCCAAGGAAGATGATAGAAGGAGATGTCAAAGGCGTGGGGAAATAAAAGTAGAAGACCTCAAATGCGCCCTCAAGCAAGGCCACTCAAAAAGTATTCTAAGTCACAATAATGAAAGCACAAGGTGGTAAATGCGCCCAGCAAGTGAAGCTGAATTGAGAATTTTCTGAGTAAAGGAAAATAGAAGCACAAGGTGGTAAATGCGCCCAGCAAGTGAAGCTGAATTGAGAATTTTCTGAGTAAAGGAAAATAGAAGCACAAGGTGGTAAATGCGCCCAGCAAGTGAAGCTGAATTGAGAATTTTCTAAATGTTGAAAAATAAAAGCACAAACCTCTAAATGCGCCCTCTAAGGAAGTATGAAGGCAAGACTTAGAATATTTTCTAAATATGAGGGAAATGGAGGCTCATGGGGTAAAATGCGCCCATCATAAGGAGGAAATGACAAGTTGAGAAATCTCTAAGGCATTGAAAATGAGAGTTCAAGGAGTCATATGCGCCCAGGGTAAGGAGGAGATATAAGACTTAGGAATTTGTCTATGGCATTAAAATAAAATGCCACTGAAGGGAATACGCCTAGAGAGAAGGAAATGTTGAAGGAATTTCTAAGTTAGAAAATGGAAGTAGAAGACTTCAAATACGCTCCAAGGAAGTTGGGACTTGAGAAAAGTTGCTAAGTGTAAGGCAAAATTTTAAGGCGTGAAATTGCTTGGGAAACGAAGGTAAAGGTATGTGTTATGAAGTGTGCCCAAGGATGTGATATTTAAAATAAATTTTCTAAGGCATTTTCTAAGGGGAAATTAGAAAATACGCCTGGAGGAGGTGGTATAAAATCTCTAAGTGCAAGGTGATATTCTCAGTTGAGTACTAAATTTTTGCTTCATTAAGGCATTTTGCTTAAAATGGTCTAAACCTTGTAAAAGTGGGGTCAAAACTCAATTTTTGGGCAAATAAAGTATGGGCTTTTAGTCAGTGTGATGCCAGGAAGATACTGGCAAAATTTGAAAATTTTGAAAATTAGGGTTTCTGAAATCTATTTTTAGCCCGAAACCCTAAAAAATAGGAACTTGTCAGAATTGGATGAAATTAATTTTGATTGGCTTATTTCACATCACAATCACAGTGGTGAAGTCAGTTTCAGTTAAAAGTCAGTTTAAGGCTGGTGGGTAGTTTTCACTTTTTTAGGAGAAAAGTTAGGATCTTCGGGGTCATCAATGGCAGTTGGCCAGTACCAGGTGTCAATATCTAAGCCTGAAACTCAAAGAGGAACGCTCTACGATAAAAGATGTTGGAAATAATGCTTTTTGATGGAGGGGATTTTCAGATTGGCAAAAAGTGCTAAAATATTCTAAGTCTGGGAACTTTTCACTATGTAACGTAGTAGACACTTGCGCAATCAACGTGCAAATCAACTTTATAGTGTCCGTACATGTGAAAATGATGAAGTATAGTCATCCACACACCTCAGCAGTCACAACGCTTCGACATGGTCAACAGCAGGGATGGATACAGTGTTTGCAAAGCATAAAATGGTGAAAATCAATGAATTCAAAACAAATCCGCTCCCCTGTAGCCTAGGGGCGCCCTTCCATTTGAAGGTCAAGATTTGAGTGTTTTGGATTAAGAACACATTCATTATGTTCAGTTTTCAGTCGGCTTTCCGATTAGCCATGAAGCAAGATTATCCGAGTTACAGAACTCCGGCAAACGAAGACAGAAGCAGAGGTTACGAAGAGTGTTTTCATCAAGGAGGCAGTCTAGAGATGCAAATCCGCTCCCTTCTAGCCCAAGGGCGATTTTCTTTTTGAAGGCCCAGATCTAGATGCATGTGTGTTTTGATGGTTTCAGCCTTTGCAGAATTAGTTTAGCTTTTCAACGAGCTATCAAGCGAAAGCGTATCCAGTACAGAAATCCGGTTATCGGCGGTGGAACTGGAAATTGCAAGCAAGATACATGTCAGATGAAGTTTTGTAGAATGCAAATCCGCTCCCCTGTAGCCCAGGGGCGATCCTGAATAAGACCTGTTTGATGGATGAATTTGCAATTGAGGTCTTCCTGAGATCTCTTCCAGCTCAGTCCAGCTTTGCAGTGTATCCGTTCACAAGACGATCCGATATTCTGAGTAACTGTGACAGAGGTCCTACCGAGCATGTAAAACAGAGGATGGTGAAGCGTAGCTACACAAAGCTGCACAGCTGTAGGCTAGGGGCGATTCTCCTTTAGGCCTGCCAGACGGGGTTATTTGCAATTACAGTCTTCACAAGACTTGTGTGCAATTACTCAAGCTATCCAACGAGTCTAGCCGACAGCCTCCGGGATTTGGCGAATGCTCGTACGTGCGAGGTCAAGATGATAATGCTGTGAAGAAGAGCTGATTGAAGGCAGTTCAAAAAACGACTAAGTGTAAGAATGTTATTTTCTTTGAAAAAGGCGATTTTCTTTTAGAGGCCTTAAAAGCAATTTTCTGGCTTCGTCGTCTCCAAGAACATCTCTTGCAAGTTGACCAAACTATACAGCAAGACAGACGGCACGCGTATCGGAACATTCCAGTTCCCGGTATCAAGGGTCAAAGTATGGTGTTCAGTTGAAAATCACACTTTTGTCAAAATGGTGTTTGAGCTATCACAGAATAGGGGCGCTCATGCTTTTGGGGTTCTTAATACAATTTTCAGATCCCTCACATACAGTCATTGGATGCAGGATACTTCTAGTCATGCAATGAATCCATTATTCAGTCAGTGGAGTTCATTATTCATTGTCAGCGGCAGTTTGAAACATCAGAAGGCAAAACTAAGAAATGGCTAAGTCTAGAGTCAAAACATCAATTTAATCAGAGGCGCCTTATTTTCTAAGGTATCAGATGAGCTCCATAGCAGTTGTTGCTCCCAGCAGACATTTCATCCTTGTCATACAAGCTTCGCGGTGGATATCTCAGCACAGTCGCAGGCTCAGTCAGTCAGCCAGAAATCAGAGCTGAACATGGTCAGTTGTAACTTTGCAGTCAGCTACAAAATAGGAGATTCTTAAAAATCTCATAACTCTTGCAAATGGAAGCCTAAAAGATCAAAATTTGACTTTTTGGAATCAGGGAAGTGTGTTGAACACAACAAGATGCTATTTTTGGCAAAAAATGAAAAAAAATATTTTTGCATGCAGAGCATTGAAAAGTGACGAATTTCTTCAAAGACAGATATTGGCGCCATTTTTAGTTTTTTGCATGTGTTAAAAATTAAGATATTATTTTTAGTCTGAAGACTCAGAGACAGTGGCAGTTCAACTGGAGAGAAGCCAATCGATTTTCCTTTTTCTAAATTAGGGTTGCATTATGCATGCATGATGGTACGAATTGTTTATTTAAACAAGCATGGCGCCTTTCATCATTCACATAACTTTGAAAGTTCGAATTTCTTCAAAGAGATTGGCGAATTTTCATCAAAGGATCAAGTTCGAAGGTGATAAAATATTCTTTTGCAGGTACAAGTTCAGATTCAGCATCAGATTCAAGGCAGAGTGGCGATTTTGACAGAAGAAGATAATAATTAAATAAAAAATTAAAAAAAAATATCTTTCTTCTTCTCTATATTTCTTCCATCTTCTCGTCTTAAATTCTCTTGCATGTTCGAAGTGTTGGCAGATTTTGGCAAAACAAAATATCTGGGTTGATTCAGAAGAGCTTTCTCAGCAAAACCCATGTGCCAGAATTTTTCAGGAAAATTTGTTCCAGAACATCTGTTCTTGAAGCTTTAATTTTCTCAACCGAAATTCTTTTGCATGGCTGAGTAAAGGGTAAATTTTTGCATTTCTGACGTTCTGGGTTGTCTTAGAATCATTTTCTGGACAAAACCCATATCTCAGATTTTTTTCGTAAAAATTCTCATCCGACAAGCTATTTTTAGCCTCAGCAGGCTATTTTTGGCTTTCCAGAAAAGTTGTCAGAATATAGCCGTGTGCACAGTCAACAGGCAAGTTTTTCAGAATGCAGTTCACTCAGCTCGAATTCAAGACCAAATCGGTCTTAACCCACGACTTCATCGGAACAGTTGATACAGATCTACATAAGGTGTTGCCGGAGGTAGTTTTGGATCCACTCAAAATCAGGGATTCAGTTATTAAGAATATTCAGCAATCCGGGTTACTTGAGGCCGCTTCCATACCTATTTCGGTGCATTGCGTGGAGTTTGTAATATCTTGCATCAAGCATTACAATTCCGCTACACGAGAGATACGGTCAATAGATGGACGTGTTATATGCAGTCTCAAACCTCTTGATATCGAGCGAAGTCTAGATATTCCTCAACATTCGGATGGGATGGTTATTTCCATGAGTCAAAGCGAGCAGGCATTCAATGCTGGACTGGATAAGTGTCAAAACAAGATGATAGAGAGATGGCTGAAACAAAAGAAGAGCAAGTTGCCAAACAACTTGGGTCGTGGCGAGTGTAAGGATGAATACAATATTTTGATTACACTGCTTAATCGTGTCTCAGGTCATGCAGATGCGAACAAATTTCACCCGTGGATGTATTATATCATTGGTAGAATCATCTCGGGGCAAGAGCATTATGACTGGGCATCCTTCATCAGCGATGTTATTCACGAGCAAATCACCGGTTTCCTAGCTGCGCATCAATTTCATATGTGTTCTTACCTGGTGTACTTGATTGCTTATCAGAATCAGTTTAATGGTTTGAATACGGTGGGCATACTCAGTGTACAGAAAGTCTATCGTTACTATGACCAGCTTGAGTTCACAAAGGCTGAAAGTCATTTTAAACGTGTACAAGAGGCTTTCTTAACTTATACAGTGAGAAACTTGGACCGGGAGTTGCATATTCGCATCTCGACAGTTGCCAGAGCAGCAATGAAGAATTGGGCAGATTGGTACATTCAGTTCCCTACATACACCTATATCGTGTCTATGGATACACAGGAAAACCAGCTATGTTACCACGTTATCCTTCGGATAAAACAATATTCATGGAGTTCCTGAGGCAGCTATATGAAGTTCACAAACGTTTGCGCATCAAGCGTAAACCAGCTGCCGAGTTTCCTTTGCAATTCGGGATGTATTGGTGTAGGACGGCAGTTGATGCTAAGACCGCAGGTCAAGAGTTAGAAAATTGCAAACTCAAGTACCTGGTGGATACACGCACATATGATCCTTGGGGTCATTACGCAGCTCGCCTGGGTAATCTCTCTTATCACAAACCTACGATGGAAGATTATTGGGTGAATTGTGAGGATGATTTCGAAGTTCGCAGACGTAGCTATAGCAGGTTCTCTCTTCCACAAGTTTCTGTTTTCTTGGCAGAAGATGTGGAAGGATTGACAGAGGATGAGGGAGATACACTTCCTCAATTTTACAGAGAGCAGGTTGATGGACAACCACTGCCGTTAGTAAACTGGTATGCCAAAGAGTTCGCATCAGTAAAGGAGAGATCGAGCAGGGTCATCCAAAATAGTATGCTTTATTTAGAAAGCAGAAGGTTGAGAAAGGCATCTATGCCTAGAGCAGAGCCGCCAACAGAAGGACTTGTATTGCCTTCTTCTTCAAAACCTAAGCAGAAGAAGAGGAGCAATCCTCCTAAAAGAATCCAGCGCCTAGTAATTCAAAGGGAAAAGCATCTGTTGCGATTCCACATGTAGAGCCAGTCAGAGAAGTTATTCAGACTTCTCCGCAGCTTGAGGTTCAGCCCCGTATGCCGTCACCGACACCATTAGAGCAGCCTCCCATTCCAATTCACATTGATTTGGACGTAGATTCACCTCCTCGCAGCGATTCTTTTATACATTCACATTCATCAGATCCTCCTACGACTAGTACAGGTCTTTCCAGTGGGATTAGTCGGGATTCATCTTGGCTTGAGAGTCAGCTGGGAAGAAAAAGGAGGCAACCATCTTACATACTTGATCATTCAGATTTTGATCATGACCATCAAGATGTGCCTGAAAAGAGGATCAAGAAGCAGATACATATTGGGAGAAGTGCAGATAAGGAATTCATTGTTGAGACTGCTGTACCTCCAGAAGATAAGAGTCTAGACGAGATGGAAGCTCAAGACTTCGAGGTTATCACAGTTCATTTCGGTAAGAGTACTCGTCAGACAGATATTGATCTCCTACAGGTTGCTACAGATAGCGTCAAAGATAGGATGGTGAAAGATGGTGAAGATAAATCAGCTCTCAAGGCTGAAATACAGCAGCTTCGCCAGTACATTTCTAGCCTTGTACACAGGACAGGGGATGTTGTCACCGCGCTTCCACATATGTTAGAACCACCAGCAGAGCAGGGTCAGATTGATCTCTTGGTTGCATATGGTAAGCGATTGGAGGAATGGGAAGAGGAGTTTGTTGCTAGAGGTCGCCTTATACTTACAGAATTGTATCAATTGCGGTATAATGCACGTGAGCTTCGTTTACGACTTCAAGATGAGGAACGTGATTTGGCTATTAGTAAACCCAGGGATGAGATTCTGATTGCCAACTTGGGAATGTCATTTGATTCAGTCACAGAGGCAGAGGATAAAGAAGAGGTCTACATTTGGAGAACACAGTTGATCTTCAAGGCAGAGATAGAAGGAAAGATCGTATCTGAGGTGGCTGAGAGCAGAGAGCATGTTACTAGTGCACTCCGCTATATAAGAGACTTTGTGTCTCAATTACCATGTGTATATCAGCGTGTGGGTGGTGACTATGTTGAGCTTGCTGACATCCAGTTAGAGCTCCAAGCACTTATTCACGGTATTTTCAGTGGTGAGACCATTGGCTGTAAGATGAATCAGCTTACAGCCATGTCAACATTGTTTGATGAGGCAATCAGGAGAAAGGGTGAGTTCCAGTGTCAGATGACTAATGGAGAAGACATGCTGCACAGACATAGGATTCTTCGCCAAAGCTTCAGTTCCCCAGATGGAGATGCAGTCAACGACCTCGTAGATGGGTTAATTTCTCAAGATCAGGGTCAGTAGACTTCAGTTAAAGGCGTCCCACCTTTTTCCAAGATAGACATTAGACACAGGAGTTAAACTCGAGGCTTCTTTCCGAGTTAACTGGTTGTTACACATTGCATGTCTTGTCTGTCTTGGAAATATCTACAAACACTTGGAGTTTAGATTAGATCTTTCAGTCAACTGATGATAGCATTCCAATTGATTTGCTTTCAATAAGGACGTGCATGTTGCACCTTGTCCATTTAGATTAGATGTTTCAGTTAACTGATGATAGTTTCCCAGTTAACTGTATAGTTTCATTCAATTAGGGTTTAGGAATAAGATCTTGCATGCATTGCAAGACTTTAGTTGACTCAAGGTGATTTTAGGGTTGCCTACACCTTGAAGTCTATAAATAAGAGCTTTAAGCTCATTTGTAATTTAACTTTTGCTTGATAGCATACATGCTGCGCCTACCTTGCCTGTAGTATTGCTATTATTGTATCTGTTCAAGGAGTAATTGCTGTTATAATAAATTGTTGCGCCTACCTTGCCTTCATGTTATTGTCATAGTGTTTATTCGACCTTAGTTAAATGGGGTTGCTGGTTTGATCGTTATTGCATACGTGTTGCGTCTATACAATCTACTGTCCCAGTTGCTTACCTTTTGTTTTGTTGATTATAAGCCTATTCAGAAGAGCAAATAGTTGCGCCTACCTTGCCTTCATGTTGCGAAACTGTACTTAAAGCTTATCGTTTGATGTGTGTTATAGTAGACTCATTCAGCCAAGCAAATAGTTGCGCCTACCTTGCCTTCATGTTGTGAAGCTGTACCAGGTTTACCGTCCTTTTGTTTGTTTTAATAAACTTCTTCCGGATTAGCAAATAGTTGCGCCTACCTTGCCTTCATGTTGTGAGCCCGCACCTGGAGTTTATCGTACAATACATTCCTGCTCCATTTCCTCATGCTCTGTTTCTTGAGGAAATTGGATAGATATTAAAGAAGTTAGCTTAGTTGTAGTTACATGATCTGCGAAACCAGAAAATACTTAGCTGCAACGTTCTAGGTTTTCTTAACCTTGTGCCTCTACCAGCTGAGAACAAAAAGATAGGACATTAGTTTAGTTTTCTATTTCATGCATTCCAGCACAACGAGGGAGCTTCCCCTCCTAATTTGAAGAGCACTCATTACGTAGTGTGCATAGCTGTCCGTACGAACTCACACTCCAGAGGTGTTAGTTCTTACGCCAACAGTGATCAAAATCATTAATTATGATTTCAATTTCTCCAAGCCAAATTTCTTGCAAACAATTAGTGAAAAGCAGTAAACAGAGGATAAAAATAATCAGGGTTAACTAAAGCTAGATGAAATGAGATAAAACCCTAAAATAGCTCTTTATTTTATTAAACAAAAGCATCAAGTTGTTTTGATAGAATTGTCACATTTTTATGTGCAAAAGTGTCGAGCTTCAATAAAAACATCGACCTTTATCAAGCACATTACATTGGTCAACATACAAAAACATTGAAGATTGGCAAAAATGTCGAGTTGTCTAGTTGCAGAAGCATCGAAGGAATAAATAATATCGATATTTTGTTGCATAAACAGTAGTTGTTGCACCAAAAGATCAACCTATTAATACCCGATACAACCGCCAGAGTCAATGAATCCATAGGAGGTGGTTAAGCCATGTCACAAACCTAAGCACCACGCTGCACAACACAAGGAGACAAAGAGTACACACCTTGCAACAATCCCCCCAATGTAAGCGAGGGATTCAAACCTATGACCCAGGCTCTGATACCAATTGTTGCACAAACAATTTCTATTGCACCAAAAGATCGACATGTTAATGCTTGATACTATAATACCCCTTTGTTTTGCTCTTTATTCGGTTTGCTTTATGTTATGTTTGGTTTCAGTTACTTTGATACTGAATACATTTTGTTATGATGTTTTGATCGCTACTATTGAGCGACAACTATTATTGTGTGATGTGTTAACCTAATTAGTGTTTCTTATACTGTAATGGATTAATAATGTTGTAAAGTTAACATGAGATGTTATTAAGAGATTATTAGATTATGATGGAAGTGTCAATTTTGATGAGTGTATTGGTGAAGAAGACAGGTTCGCATCACTCGCTTGTGATTGCCCTGCGAATCCGTGATTTTTCCTTCACGGTGTGTATTCTATGCTGGATATATTGTATGATGTTTACTTGGTTGCAAGATTGCAGGTACATGACATCGACTCCACCTGGTTTCACAGGTTTGAGCGTGTCGATCCAACGATTAAGTTGAACGGGAGATAGTAGCTAGGTAACTTGTGTCAAGTCTACACCCTAGCCATAGTGTGTCGTCGGTTGTGTGTGTCGAGTCGTTCATTGCCTTGTTTTAATCTTATTTAATTTTGAAGGATTCTTGATTTGGAAATAGATATTTATAATAATTGCATTTAAATCACGTTAATGGTTATTTAATTTAAATAATGTAATGTGGATAAAAGTTTATATTTAAATTAATTAATTATATTTAATTTATTTAATTTATTAAATTTAATCCAAGGGGGTTGAATTTAGTTATTAAATAATTAAATTAATTAATTGAACGTGATGCAGGAAAATGAAAGGAAATAAAAGAATTTAAATTAATTTTGAAATTTAATTTCATCTGGTGGGAATTAAATTAGAAATTGTATTTAAATGTTTATTTGGGAAATGAATTTCAACTTTGAAAATTAATTTATTATTTGAAATTGCATTTTAAATTGAAAGTGGATTTTCAAAATTTGAAATTGAAATTGAAATTAATATCTAATTTGCATGTAATGTGAATTAGGGTTGTATTAGGTATTTTTGATTTATAAATAATACATGTTTTAATTTTAGGGCAAAAAAGTTTTTAGAAAAATTCATTTTTACAGCAGAGAAGAAATTTTGGAAAAATTTGCACAAATGAAGGGTTTGAAGAAAGTTTGATTGTAGAATTGATTGGAGGAAAGATTGTTTGCATTGGTTGAATTTTGGATTGGATTCGTTGGAGGATTGAAGGAAATACAGGAAATCTTTGGAGGAGGCTTGCATCAGAAATTCATCTTTCTTGTAACTTCTTGAGTCAGGTTTTCTTCTGTGTCTTTATTATTCTTGATTGTTTTTAAAATAGTAGTGATTAAAGATTTGTTTGTTAAATTTATTTTAGAAAATAAATTTGTTGTTAGAAGAAAAGAATCAAATAAATTTGCAGCTTTTGTTTTGTGAAAATTCTTGAGTGAAAATTGTGAAAATCTCAGTTGAATTTAATTTGTTTGACGAAATCAATTATTTTGTTTTGGATTCAAACATAGAGATTGAGCAATGTTTTTAGAAAATTGAACCCTTTGTTTATTATTAAAAATCAGATTTTAAAATCCGCAGGGTAGTTATATTTTTCAGGGTAGTTATATTTTTAAAATGGTATGGTTGTGTCGCGTATAACTCCACTTACATAAACTAGGTTATCAGGAAATTTAAAGGGTTTCTGCACCTTGAAGTTTTCTTACCCCTATAAAAAAATCGCAAATACCCAGATCGTAGTTTTTGAGTTATGCTTGAAACATGAGACTGCTGTTAAGTTATTTTCCCATGGTTGCTCTAATAATAAAATAATAATAAATTGATATTTATAAATATTAATATTTTATGTATTGTTACTATAATATTAAAATATTATTTAATAATATTTTATATTATAATTTATAATATTAAAGTATTATATTATTTTAAATAAAATTTGTATATTAGATTAGTGGAAATAAAATTATAAACATATGGGGAAATTATTGTTTATTTTAAAATGGCATGTTAAAATTCAATTGAAGGAGTTAAATATCTGATTTAAAGAATGCATAATTTAAGATTTAATTGTGAAATTTAAATTCATGTGTAAAAGGTCCAATTATTAATTTGATTTAATTGAAAAAATATATATATGATATTGGGTTATAGTCCAAATATTGATCTTATTTTAACACAATAAGTTATCGAAAAGACCAAATGTTAATTTCATTAATTTTATAATTATTTAATTTGCAAGGGCAATTGGTTATTTAATTCAAAGCGAAATATTTTGAGTTATAGTTGAAAATACTTATTTTGTTAAGAGCAATTAGAGAATTAAATATTAGTGTAATTTCTCCCTTATCTGAAAAGATGAATTCTTAATTCAGTTTTATCGATATAATAAATTACGTAATGAATTGTAGAAATTAGAAGACTTAGTTGTGTATCTGAAGAAATATTTTTATTGGAACTGATTAGTATGCATAATTCGATTTAATAGGAAAAAAGTATTTTATATTAAATAATTAAATCATTTGAGTTAGTTGGAAAACCAAAGGAATCCAATTAATAGATAACTGATGTTAGTTTTAGAAGTAAACATTGAAATTGATTTAAATTGTTTAAATTAGTATTTCTTGTATTTGTAGATTGAAGATACTTGTTTAATTATTTCAATTAAGTTGAAAGAGCAAAAATTTTATATTATTGGGAATAGGGATTTTAAAGGATAAAATTAGAATGCGTGGTATAGATTTTGGATGGAAAATTTGAATATAGTATTTGCAATAGTTTATGTTGTATTAGACGTAAATTTAGGAACTAATTATATTGGAAAAGGCAAATATTTGTTTTGTTTCATTTATTTTCATAGAGCAATTTTAATCATTGTGATTAGAATATTAAAGAATATATATAATTAAGTTATTAATATATATATTTGGTGTATACATGATAGGGAACATAAATATACATATATTAAGTGTAAATTCATTATCGTATTTTATTTTAATAAGAAGCATGCAATATATTATTGAATAGAGATTTAAAAATGGTTTGATTAGTGGATATGGGAAAATGGATAGAGAAACAATATTTTATGATATTAAAGGGATTGAATGTTTTAAATAGAAAATTGAATGAGATGTAAGATTTGGTTAGGAAATGGAAAGAGTTTACTTGCATGGATTTGTGTCGATTTAAAGGTAAATTAAGAAGTTGTTTATATTGATGAGGCAAATAGCTATTTTAATTTATTATATTTCAAATGGAGCAATTAATTTATTGTGAATGAAATATGAAGGAGATATAGATTTAGTATATCCAAAAATAGTAATGCTCTTGTGATTGCTTTAAATGTTCTAGTTCTCTGTATTTCGTAAGGGGATGTAAGTTCAAATTATTAAAGATTTCTTATAATGGAAATAGAAATATGGGTATATGATTATTTGAATTAACCCTGTAAGTGTGTCTTTGACCTTGTTAATGTTACCTATTGAATGAATATGGATTTAGGAAATCCAAATATTAGATTTGATTTATGACTTGAATGTTTTTGTTGCTATAAAGTCAAGTTGCATTGTGGGTTTTGGGATCTAGTGTTAGTCTTAAATTATAAGTCTTTTAGAAGAACTTAGAGAATAAGGGTTGTTGAATCTTTATGCCATCCAGTTGTTTTCCTTTGGGTAGTGCATGGCATCCTTTCAATTTGACTCGGGTTTCATGAACGAGGATTTTTTGTACCTCCTGTGAAAGGAGTTGACTATGTGTTGTTGCCTCCAAGATGTTTGGAGTGTGTTTTATTATTTGTATCCTCCTAAAGTTGGAGTGGTTATGTTTTCTAATTTGTATGCACTTGAGATTCCCTTGGTGATTGGTATTTGTATACGTGTATGGTTCTCTGAACATACTTGGTCTATTTTATGTCTGGAAGCAATGTCAGTGATGCGAGAGTTGTTCTTGTTTATTGTATTTGTTTTGGTTATTTCAGTATGAATTAGTTTGAGTCTTCCTTTGGTTAGAGGTTGTAGATATTTGTCCATGTTACCTTGTTACTATCTCCTAGCATGGGAGGTGGGCCTTTGGGTACCACATTGGTTGGGTGGAACATGCACCAAAACCATGGGTCCCCATCGATCTTTAGTACTTGGTGGCGAGACATCCAAATGGATAGCTCGAATTCTTGTGTTATTCTTGCTTTGTAATATTCCAATTTGTATAAGTTATTTTACCCCTCTTATGGTTATGAGGTGGAATTTTGTAATTGTAATCTTATGTACTATTGTCTCATTCTGGGAATGGGTTTTGTAACTATTGGATTAAAGTAATGATTATGAGATGGTATCTTGGTTGAATATCTTATTATGTTGTGTGGTATTCTTATGATGTATGATGTTTATTTCATAAAGCTCATAATGCTTTGGTTATATGTAATATGTATGTATGGGTTTAAGTAATCCTAACCTTGTAGCCTTAGAGGTTGTTGTTAATTAATAAGTGAATGTGTATGTTATTACACTTTATAAAAAAAAAAAAAATTGGTTTACTTAAGTTGTTAATTACAACTTCCTTTAAGGTTACTTGGCGGGGCATTACAGATACAACTGCTAGAGTTAATGAATCCAAAGGAGGTGATTAAGCCATGTCACGAACCTGAGTGTTGCACTACACAACACAAGGAGACCAAGGGTGCACACCTTGCAACATATTTACCTGCAAAAGCATCAGATTGTCCTCCTAAATTTGTAATCTAATAAAAATAAAAAAAGATTGTTGGATTAGGGACATGGGGTCCCACTGAGCATGCCAAAATGTCATATGGTTGAATAGAAAGATCAAATACAATTGAAATGAACTAATTAAGTAAGATAATTGATCAAGTTAAAGTCATATTCCATGAAATTAAGCCTTCAATTCAAGAAATGTTTATTTGAAAAGCATTAAACATCAATTGAAGGAAAATTAAACTAAACTAAGAGTGCAAACCATCAATCTTATGGTGGATTGAGTACAATTGAGTAAAGGTTGGATGTTGGATTGCTCATATTGCCTTAGTGAGGTTGATGAATTTTTTTGGTGAAATAAGATATTGGTGGTTTTGTTCCTTTACCTTGTGGTCATGTGTAGTGAGAAGGTGTTCATGTTGGATGGGTAGAGACATCCTAGTCACATGGAGGAACACCCTTAATTTGGACTACATAATGGAGTGCTTATGTTGGCTTCATGGTTTTATCCCTTGGTTACATGAAAGAACTATAAGATAAGCCAATAAAATATTTGTGAGTTATGGATCTAATATGTTTCATATGTTATAAGCTCCTAGACAACTTGGTTTTTATATTGGTTTGCAGTTTACTCTTGTTTTCAAATATAGATATGTAGATATGTGCTTATTCCATTATTTAGATTACATGTTAGATGTGAATTTTTAAGTGTATTTCATATTTACAAATATGGTTTTGCATGTTTTACATGTTAACTAAAATTTGTGGTATGTAGATTTGTGATGAGACTATATTCAAGGTGCTCTCGATGAAGACAATTACAAGTTTGCATGGCTACTTGGAGGGTTCTTATGGATCTATGCTTACTCTTATGTGAGTTTGGAAAATCAGGTCTAGTGGTGATCTTGGTGTTTGAGTCTTGGAAATCCACATGTTATAACTGAATATCTTCATTTTGTTTGATACAAATGTGGGATTGAATCTATTTTTCAATTATTTGAGACTAGAGCACCGATTATGTATTTCTCCTTTGAGATGTTGCATATGTGTAATATTGTAAAATTGCTTGATGTGGATTATGTTTGGTAGGCCATATTCTTTCTCACCATTATTATGTTGGTATGCTTATTGCAGTGAGAGATGATTATTGGGAGTACCTAATTTATATTTGTTCATTTGAATCTATAGTAGTTGTTTATGGTGCACGAGAAGCTTTGCTCACTTTTAAGTAGAGTTTTGGAAATGATATTATTCATGATGCCATGTATAACTCAGTATTAATTTCAATGGGAGATTTATGTTATTACATAATGTGTTATGTCTTCTTTGCTTAAAGATTTTGGTTCTAAGTTGTTGTTGCTACAATGTGTAGTGAGACATGGATAATATTTGATTAGAAGATGGATGGTCTTTTGAAATAGTTTTTGGTGTCAGAAGGAGCTCTTAAATTTTGCACTTAGATTTTAGTAAGAGTTTAATGACATCTATGGTTACACTAACAAAGGATGTGTGGGAATTTTATCATCTTAGTTTGGAGATTGCGGTTATACTTTACCTTTTGGAAGCTCATGGTGTTGAGTTCTTTTGATTATGTTGGGACCATGGATGATCTTCAATTAGGAGATGATTATCATGATGCTTGGAGAGCTTAGTTACATAGTTAAATGGGATATTTGGCAATGATGTTGATTCATCATTTGATGATGGATGGTTATTTTTATGTGATATCCTAAGATGAGATCTTAGATCACGATGTCATAATATGTTCCTAATTCTATAGTTGGAATTTTGATAATGGTCTTGATTGTTCTCTTTGATTTTGATAATTAATCATTTGCTTGAAGATTCATGCTTTTATAGGGTTGCATATTAAGTTGGCATGGATTGATTGGTGGATATTCATGGAGACTAGAGAGATTAGAGTGAGGCTAAGAGATATCTTATTTATGGGATTGTATGTAGAGATTTAGTTACTCTTTGATGAGGATTTCAATAGAAATAACAAGGAGCCTACACTTGTTTATGGATGTGAATCCATTATGGACTTGAAGAGAAGATTTCCATTTATTGGTATTGTGTACATAGGGAAATATTATATGCCACTCTTGATCTACTCAACAGGTGATTGATCTAAGAGGTATTGCCCACCTAAATATTAGATGTATTCTTTATTTTATATACTTTCTTCTCATATGAGTTAGTATTGAATATAAACATTCTAAAGACTTGTTAAGAATAAGTTGCATGGTTTATGGATTTTTCGTTGTTCTCCTTGTTTTGGTTTTGAGCTATAGATTTAGTTTCGAGGACTTATTTGGAGAGGTACAAGAAATGTTTTTGTGGCTTTGGGAATATTCTCTTTGTTGTGGGAATTATTGGCTAGTTTGATATACCTTCAATATGAGAGGTTAACATCTATTGTTTCCATGTTTTCATTTGATTTGAATGTTAAGATGTTGATATCCTTTCAGTTTAAGAATGGTGAATGAGATCTTACTTTACATAGCTTGGTACATGTTAGTGTGGAATAAGGATAAGATTGTATTTTTAGGTTCTCTCTTTGGTCGTGGTATTCTTCATAGATTTTTGGTTTCACATGGTTGAGAGTGAAGAAATTGGGAGAGCTATGGAGACTAGTGGTGAGAGGTACTGCAACATATTTATTTGTCGAATTCGCATATCATTGTATGTTTCCTTAACACTATGTAATAGAGGAGTTAAAGACTTGGTATACTTTAATATGTTTTCAGATTTGACATTACTTATGTAGTGGGAATTTTTGGATACATGTTTGGTTATCCTCTTTAACATCTTTCTTTGCTTATTATTGATGTAATAATGAGTTTTCATGTCTTCATTGGATTGAATCTATGAGTTACGTAGGTTGTGGATTAGCTTTCTTATAGTGGGATGACATGAATGTGGACTATATATATCCATGAGATTGTTTCAACTTATGCAAAAAAAATTGGCTAGCCTTGTCTGTGGTTATTTATACATTGGTATGTTGCATTGAGATAGGAGGATGGACATACAACTTGATTACAAATTTTGGGTTAATATATTGATGGCATGAAGTTCTATTTATGATTTGTATACCCTAATTTGAGTTATGGTTAGCTTGGATGAGTTGTAATTTTTTGTGGTTGTTGTTCCATTTGGTATGAGTAAGACAAATACTCATAGCATTTCTTATCATTTGAATTTGATGCACGTGTTCATGTAAATATTGGTGCAAGTTTAGTGACAATGATATGTTTCATCTTGGCATGTTTTATTTTCTTCCATAGGTGGCATGTTGGTTGATGTAAGGAGTTTTTTTTCTTGATGGTAGTTATCATGGTTGCTTTTGCAGGTATCTTGTTGGAGCATGAGAGCATGGTGAAGATTTAGATGGTACATAATTAGCTAAGGGATGTTTTTTCCCCTTGTTTATGATTCCTATGGGTTTATTTACAATGTTGATGTCAAGTGGGAGAATGTTAGGAATAAGGTGTCGTCTACTGTGTAAATACTATGTCATTTGTCATGGTTCCAACATCCTTGAAAAGTGTCTCTAGACATTGAGAAATTATTTTTTAATATTAATTTTCACCATTTTTACGTCGAGAGGCGTTCTATCAGTCACATAATGGATTGAAGAACCTAAGTACATAAAAACCCTTCGTGATTTAAATTGACGTCTTAATGACAGGCAATGGCTGGCAAGCAATGATGACATGCAATGGTTGGCATTATGTAACTGACAGCAGTTACAATGACAGTGATTAATTAAATTCGAAGATTAGTACGTTATAAATCACTTGCAGTTGGCATTACATAACTAATGAGAGTGGAAGAGTAATTGGTTTTGTGCTTATATCTATCGATACAAAATCAGAATTTGTTCTATTTTTCAACGGATTGTGCTTACCATTGTCGTGTCCCTAGTTAGAAAATCTAGTGGGAAGGAGGATTTGGACCATGATCTGTATTTAGACCCACTAGAATTTAACCCTTGGAGATGGAAGGTACTTTCAGGAATCATTTTTTATATTTTGGATTTTTAACTTTAAGCAATTAAAAATTGATGAAGACTTGACCAATGTATGAATGTTTTTTGTCAGGTGGATTTAAGAAATTGCTATCTGTATTTCATGGCATTTGGAGGGAGTAGACTATGTTGTGAAACAATGGAGTGAGGAGGTTCAAAGGTAGGTAGAGAGGGGAGAAAGGGTGGAGTGAAGAAGAAAAGTGTTTCCAAGTTTGTAAAAGCAAGGCTTCAATTTCCTATTGGTAGACTGGCTAGGTATCTGAGAGAACTTGCATTATAAGCTTCGATTTTTAAAATTTTGTTGCATCTCTTATGTATATTGTGGGTTGTTCTCACCAAATATCATTCTTGCATGCATTTGTGTTATGAATTTCTATTATGAGTTTCCACATAGCAATGCACCCTTGCAGGATTTCATTTGTAATTCATTTGCATTATAGCTCCGATCACTGGCCTGACAAGCAAGCTATGAAGAAGATATCACCAGCCTGGGATTCGTTGTTTTTTTTAGTATCATAGAAATTATCTATGATAGTTCTTAATCTTGGACAATATTCACCTCTATTTTTGAACCTACATAAAAATTTAGTTGTGAGATGGAAGTTCTCTCTGGAAAAGGATGGTATTTCCACTGTGTCAAAATTTATAAGAATTTTGATTGAATAGACTTACATAAATAGATCAAAAACAACATAAAATCATGTAGTATGTCCTAGAATGTTGATGTCACATGAAATTACTTTGATGCTCCTCGATGTTTGTAAGATATATTCTATAGTGTGCCCTTGATTTTAAATATCAAATGAATTATGGTTAATCTTTAAGTACAATTCCAAGATTACAAGTAAATATTTTATGCTTTAAGTTGACACATAATAGCTAAATGGATGAAAAATAAGTGGTTCTAAAGTTTGAATTAAAATTTAAAAGTTTTGGGCTTATTTTATAATCATGCATTTGATAATTGTCATTTACATAGTTGTAGATCTAAACTTGGGTGGAAAAAAATAAATTTGAAGGCCAAAACCAGTTTCTAAAAATGATTGTAGATAGAAGTTGATATGATTGGACATAAGTCAATTATTAGAAAAATTGTGTCACTTGTACACTTGTTATTACATAATGGATAATCGATCCAAAGTGAATCTTTACAAAGGAGAAGATTATAAGGTGTACTATTTTCACCTTTACAACTTAAAACTTTTTAATTTCATCTCCAAAATATGTGTAATAAATCTCATTTAAAAAATTACATGGGAATTCCAACCCTAAGTGTAACAAGTGTAAGTGAATAACTTGTGAGGTACATTTAGAGAAAAAATGGTCATGGAGGGGTGATATAACAAGTGTTCCACCATTGAACAATTTGTAATTCATGTGATAAGTCTCATAAATTTTTTTATGATTCATACTTATATGTATAACAAATATGGGGTTTTCATGCTCTATGTGACATAATAGAAAGTTTCTCTAAAGAACTACATGTATTTAATTTTTCATTAAAAAATACTTGATGTGAACTATTATTGTAGAGGGAAAAACACCTCTATGTAAAATGATCTAGGGTAATTAAATAAATGCAACCAAATAGCAACCATTTAACCTAGATTAATGAGCTAGATCAATACTTGAAATTTATAAAAATTAAATACTTAAATAATTGCATAAATCAAATATATTAATTAAATGCATATTTAACTCTAATTTTGTTGGAGAAGCTATATCCTAGTGCCACAAATTTATTCATTAATATTAAAAAAAAATAAGCTTTTTCATTGACTTGGGAATCTAATCTCTACTTAATTTGGCTTTAGATTGACATTTGTGGACTTGATCTCCACATGTGTACACCTAAACTTGCATGTGGATATGAACTTGTGATTTTATGAGATGGTATATGGTAAAATTTATAGTCTACATCTAGTTTCACTTTGATATTTGATATTTGAATTCTATAAGGATAGGCAGTTTTTATAAACATATTTGAAGAATTTGTTAAATCATGAGGGTCATGTTCTCTTGGGGTAACCTTAGATGAGTTTAATTTATAATTATAAGTAAAAAATTTGAGGACAACAAACAAGTATTCAATGATGTTACACCTTTAATTGTAAGCTACTATGTAATAGTATTGCATAGGGCCAAATGATTGTAATGTGAACACAATGCTTGAATAAAATATGTGTACCTTGTTATCAATATGAGTTTTGTTACATTTAATGATTGTCTCATTTTAATGTATTTCTATTGATGTCATTCTTGGTGGATTAATGCATATTAAGTTATAGAATTGTTAATATTCTACTTGTGAAATGTTATATATATGATGATTATGTTGTGAGCATTTGACTTACGTGGACGTATGTCAGTGGATGCAAGTATAGGTACCATTCCTCCAGGCAGAGGGAAAATATCACTTGGAGAGGGGCTTGGTCAGTTAATCGGTAATGTGAACTATCTGAGCATACACACACTTCACTGTAGAGTGAGTAACTGAGTCAGTTGTGTCATCCATAGTCATAGATTGGCATTAGGAGTCGTGTCTTCTTTTGTACATTTATGTGAGATGTTTATCTATTACCTGTCTCATGGTATTAAGTTCATTACAATGGTATCGTATTTGAATGCAAGTAAATAGGGAGGGTATATATATACATATATAGTATATACATGTATCCATATGTATATACATATCGATACAAGTGTGTGATTGGCGAATGGATATGCTCACATAGTTGCATCGACATGGTATACATACACATACGTGTATATCAAAATATATATGAACATATGTGTATATATATGTATATATACACCACCTATTACATATAGGATATTAATAATATTATATTATTATTGCTTGTTGATTTACATATACACATATATGTATATATTTATATATACATATATTAATATATCAGAAATTACAACTGGCTTACGATATGTTTGCAAGAGTTATATATATATATATACACACGCATATGTGTACATGTAAATATATATATATATACGTATTAATATTATATAATAAGTATATATATTAAAGTTAAAATAATAAATATAAATATATATATTACTTAAGGTAATAAAATATATATATGTATTTATATAATTATTTATTACTTTAATGCTTATACAAATATATATAATATTAATAAATATATATATATATATATATATATTAAATTAAATATAACCTTTCCTATTGCAGGAGGTTGGTCACGAGGTCTAGTCTCCCCCACCACCGTGGTACCGGAGGGCGTGTCGCGCCAGCACCGCCGATCACCTTAAATAGTTTACCAGGTGCACTGCAGTTTATAGGGGGTCATGCTACCCGATTCTTACAGTCTAATAAATAAATATATATATATATGGAAATCATTGTTTATTTATTTCTCATCACATATTTAGGAAATCAAATGTTTCCTAAGTATAATGGAAATTGACTTCTCCTATTTCCATCATGAAATAAATTGAATATGTAAGGACTTGACTAAAGCATAAGGGAAATATTTCAATTTATAAACTATTGACTTTATAAAGTCAAACTTTAAATATTTGGGGAAAACTGAAGCTTTTCCCGTGAATATGAAAAATGGCGGAATAGTGAAATCGCATGACTAAGAAGTGCACTTCACCTGGAAGAAGGAATCAACTTTGCTATGAAACAGGGGCGACGTAGCTTATGAGGAGAATAGTTGTTATAAGTTTAGCCATGACCATTTCTTAACAAGATGAATCACTTTCTTGTTGGTGCCATATTTGGTGAGTTTCCTGTAGGTGGAAATTCCTCTTAACTTAGTTGATTTATTCTTGTTTTGTTGGCTCAAGATGAAGTCGAATCACTTTTGAATTTGATGATTAAGGGGCTAGAAACCCGCCATGTTACCTTTGAATATTTATGGGCAATGTGTTGTCAATTACCATGCCTTCCCGTGATGAATGCGTTGCATTTCAAGGCTCTATATAAAGCTTTCATCTGCTGTGAATTATTCATTGAGCCTCATTCAGATATCATCCAGCTTCATTCAGCTTAATTGAGATTTCATTCTATTGTATCGTATAGAATTTTGAATATCATTCATTCCCATTATCATACTGTTTAGTATTCTCATTCTTATTCTCAAGATTATTCACTCTATTAGTCATAGCTATTCTCATCGCCAGATTGAGTTTGTGTATTTGCAAGAATATACAATTAAATTCTGGAAGAGTGATTTATGCACAATTCTAAGTTTAACCATTCATGCTGCTAGAAGTTTGTATCATCTAATTCTGAGCCTTAGACAAGAAGTTGTCTAACTGTGTAGAAACCTGTGAGAGAGAATTTTTCTATGAGAGAAGTATAAAGAGGATAGAGGAATTTTGTAGTCTAGAAATTATACAAGATCAAACCACATCATCATCATTAAAGGAAAGCTTAATCCAGGCATGGTTAACTATTCTCAATACATTTCATCTTTAAATCATTTGTGAAGTCATGTTCAATATCTTGTTAAATAAATGAAGTTATTTTTCTGCAATGAGATGTTTGCAATAGACTGTCCAAAAGTTGCATTAAGTAAATAAGTCATAGATGATATATGATTTTTTAAAAGAGTATTTATCTATCTTGAAAGATAGACAATGCATTTAGTATTATTGCTTTACTTGTATGATCGTTGTATAAGGAGAGTATTTGATACCTTAGTTTTTTATACTAGGACTGTGATGAGAGCTTGATTCAAGTACTTTGTAACCAACTAAGTTATTAGTTTAACTCAATAAAGCTAGCTAAACTCCTAGGAAATGTTAATTCTTGTATAGGAGAGAATAGGAGAAGTACTTGCGATGCAGATTCATCCCAGTATGAATCCTTGGTGTAGGATGTCTTTGGTATGAAATACCACGATAGGACAAAATACCTACGCGTAGTGTAATATAGCCCTAAGTCAAATCAACCCTGAATAGTGTATGTGAAAATTGACCCTCAGTAGAGATACTATATGAACACTTTGGCCAAATTAGTGTAATGAACAAACATCTTCTTAGACTAGGCGATGATTACACTGTCAAGATCATCGTGATCCAATATTGCATACTAGATCAAGAGTTTGTCGGATGTATAGGCTCTAGCTATGTAGGACACACCACTATGCTCAGTCAGTTTACAATATCGGTTACCCTACCAATCTCTTCATTGAAGGGAGGGCCATTTATTGAATGGTGGATGTGCGGGGGACCGCATTATAAGTCTGTGGTTGGCGGAAAAGTGCCCGAGTGATGTTTCTCCTCCTTACCAGGCTATTGAAGCTTCGAGATTTGAAGGGCGGATTCTTGGACCTTCTTACCACTATTAGTTCAAAAGCTCAATGAGCTATGTATGTACATGTATGTATGTTTACTTTCATGTTCCTTTGAAAATAAGTTTCTTTGCTAGAAATATATTGTCTTATTCATTTGAAAAGAAAAGATTTCAAGTTGATAGTTAGTATGTATCTTATTTAATTTTCAATGAAAAGAAAAGAAACGTTTTAGTACTTTCTTTAATGCATGTTTTATATGTTAAATGTTGTAGATGAAGAAAAAAAATTACGCAAGGGTCGGGTTGTTACATGTGGTATCAGAGCTACCAAGTTTAACACTAAAACCTATGATCTCATCAAATTTCCTGTCCAACATTATCTAATGTTGTGAAAATTCTTGTGTCAAGATGGTACGTATCAGATTGACGGCTCACAAGTCTGTAATCAGGAATGAACGTTACCTCAGGGCCAAGAAGGAAAAAGAGGCCATCATTAGGACTATCAAGGGAACCAACTGCAATAATGCAATCTGGTTGAGTGACACTGAGACTTTTAGTCATGCACTAACTCAGATCAATGATGTTAAGAGAAAGATGAGAATGGAGGCTATGTACAACTACTTACCCGCCATCTCACCAGACAAGTCTAAATCTTTACCACTATCTAGGGACATGCCATCTAAGGAAAGCACAATTCCTTCATTTATCATTAGGAATCCTAGATTCCAACCATTGGTCGAGGTAATATCAATCTTGTCAAGTAAAGAATTTGAAGGTTATACACCAAGGACACTATCGGACGAGAAATGGTCTCATGAACAAACATCTGTGAAAGTTGTAGACCAACTTGTTGATGAACAACATATTGATAATACTTCCCATAATTTTGTATCGGACAATAAATTTGAAGGTTACTATCTATTTTTGGATAGACATGTACAACTAAGAGACGAACAGAAAGATTGGGAGCAACAAATTTCTCAATCTGTAGAATATACCCCTTTAAGTTATGTATCTGAGAGTGAATCTGATGGATACTCTCCCCTTGACTATTTGAACAGTCGATCAATGTAACCGAAAGGATTTTGAATCCTTTTTTTTTTTTTGAATAAAACTGTGTGTTTCAAGAAAAATACTTGTCTTTTATGTTCATGTGAATCTATGTTGCTTCTTAAAGTACTTAATTGATATAATTAAGGCTAACATGAATAAAAATATTTGAGGTTAATTGAAAATATAACCATGGTTGAAACTTATGAGAGAGCAAGAAACAATCCCAGAACCAGCCAAGAAGGAGGACAATGAACTACAAGAATGGAAGCTCGATTAGAACAGATCCTCGCTAGGTTAACCAACCTAGAGCAAGCAAAGGATAAGGAAAAGGTAATACCGGACATTAACTTGGAAGAAGAAATTTCTTCCCAAGAACAAAAATAAACCAGAATCAAGATACTAAGAAATCTCCCACCCCATCCTTCGAAAGAAGAAAGAAGTTGGTAACCATTGAATTATCTCGGGATATGAAGAAAATATACCCGCCTAAGTTCGATGGAAGCGTAAGAGGAGACAAAGATGAATTTTGGTTGGTACAAATGGAGAAGTACTTTGAAATAAGAAATTATGAAGAAGTAACCAAGGCAGCATGGGGAGCATACCAATTAGCAGAAGAAGCCTCTAACTGGTGGATGAATAAAAAGATGGAACTCAATATCAGTTCATGGAAGTTGACTTGGGATGATTTTGTGAATATTTTCCGCAAAATATGTCTACCCCAACTCTTTTATGACAAAAAACTGATAGATTTCTAGGAGCTAAAGCAAGGAACCATGAAAGTGCACGAATATTGGGAGAAGTTTACTCGACTTCTTCATTATGTTCCTATTTATCATAAGGATGAATGTTTTTGTATCAGGAAATTTATCCTAGGACTTAATGGAAAGATTGGCGGTCAGGTAGACATGCATAGTCCAACTACCATGGACCATGTATATGGGAAATCCATTAAGTAGGAGCAAAAGATGAGGGCAGACTCTAACCGTCGGGAAAAGGAGCAGAAGAAGGAGACTGAATTTTTCGCTAAGGAAACTCCTAAGAAATAATAACTTGTGCAGAATGTTGCCAAGTCCAAGGGAAAGAGAACCTATTACAACAAAGAGGATTTTGAAGGAGATCGAAAAAGGAACAACTCAGGTTCTGGTAATGCGGGCAATACTAGTGAAAGAACTAGAAAATCTGGTGAAGTTACGGGGAAAAGAGGACCACCAATAGGGTGCTTTATCTGTAAAGGGGATCACTATGCAAGAGAGTGTCCCAATAAAACCTCTAGATCCCAACTATTCAGGAATTCTCTACCTAGCTAGTAGGTTATGTTTCAACAAAGGATTCATGATACAGTTGACGATCATCGAACTGACTACCAGGTGATGCCAATTGAAACACCAAGTACTCTATTTGGTTTTCCTATTTCTATTTTGATTGATACAGGTGCTACTAAGAATTTTATTTCACCCAGAATAACAAATAAATTAACTAGGAAGGCAAGGTATATGGAAAAGACATGGAATGTTGAATATGCAAATAAGACAAGAGCAAAGGTGGATAAATGTCTATTCGAGGCTAGGATAGAATTTCCCAATTTTGTTACTAAACTCAACCTATATGTCGCTCCACTAGGATCTTATGATGTTATCCTAGGAATGAATTGGTTATGGAGGCATAGGGCCATAGTTGAATGCAATACCAAAACAATTAAGTGCCTAGATGACCAAGGGAACCAAGTTAGAATCTAAGGAATACCCAAGGAGGTAAGAGTTTGACAAATCTCGACAATGCAACTTAAGAAAGCTAAGAATAAAGGGTGTAAACTCTTTTCCGTGAAGATTGACGAACTGGATTATGGAAATGAAGAAGCAGACTACCAAAGTCAACAAGAGATAGAAGATGGAGAAATTGCAGAAACTGGAGAATCAGATATTGAAAGGTATCCAGTTCTGAGATCATTTTCTGATGTATTTCCTAAGGAACTACCAAGACTACTAATGAGGTAAAAATAACTCATCATATTGAAACCAGAAAAGCCTATTTAGATAAGCTCAATCCCAGTCTTTGCCAATTAATTAAACTTTAGGAGAAATAATTGCTTATCTTTAAGGAAAATTATGCAAACTTTATTTCTTATGATTAATTGAGGTAATCTACCAATACGGGTTTAAAGGGTTGTTTTGAGTGTTTTTAAAGAGCAATAATCGAACATCACGCAGTAGTTGCAAAATGTTTAAATCAACATGTTCCTTAGTAACGGTTGAAGATAGATGCTGGGAACCTACTCCTGAACGTCAAGCTGATGAACCGAGGATATAGTTATTGTTAGTTTAAATTATGTTATGATCTTTAGTTAAAAACTTCATGGCTCGTCTCAAGCCTTAATGTTTTTGTAATGGGGAGTTAATTGTTATAGACTTTTTTGATGGCTATCCACGCCATATGAAATCTAGGATTTAGTTAAATTTTTTCTATAAAAATGTAATTTCCTGAAGTTGAAAGGGACGCAAAATAGTAATGTTATGTTGTTAACATGATCTATGAATATTTATGAATAAAAAAAACTATCTTATGTCAATTATTGAGTTGTTGAGCCATGGATGATAATTGTCTTTAATGGAAGAACTTCAGAACCAATAGTGTATGTGACTTGAGAACTAACGTGAAAACCTGTGAGCTGGCCACTTATTCAGTAGGAAATTGTTAAGTCTGTCAGTTGATTATGAAGTTCTGGAGCACTCCTTGTTTTCAATTATTATAAGTTATTTTTTGCAACTGTTAGAATATTTTACTATTTAAGAGAATGTTTCATGGTCTGTTTACTCATTTTTCCACTTCCGTAGTTTATCAGTTGTTCAGTTTATTTATTCCTATGCTTTCTAGCTTAGTTGTTATGCTTTCTAAATTAGTTATCTTGTGCTTTCTAGTTTAATATTTCCAGTTTTCTTAGAATAAAATTATTTCCTAGTTAAGTAGTTAGATGGCCTTAGACTAAAATTGATTTCAGTAGTTTAAAGAAAAATAGAAAATCTAAGATGAGTTATCTAAATTATCTTCTATTGCAAACTGCCTTGGACACTGCCCGATCGACTTATTGACATTTTATATTCTAAATTAATGGGACCTAACAACAACCTATCACCTTTTGGCACCATTATCGGGGACTATAATAGCCTTCTTGCTTAAGTGTTACTAGGAGACGGTTTGAATACCTCATTTTAGGCCAAAATACCACCTTTGGCTTCCTTTTTTGCATGGTCAGGAAAAGAGGCCCCCACAAACGATTTATACCAAAGACCCCCCCAAAATACATACTAATCATACATAGGGAAGCCCAAGGCTCAGACGACCATACTTTGGATGAATTATTTGAGCCTATTCCACCAAAGCTTTCCACTATTTACCTGAAGATCAACTGGTAGAACAACTAATTATAGAGGAAATAGTCTTTGAGGAGCAGATTCCTCTGAACATTATGGGAGATCGTAGGGCTGAACCTAACTGGGATGATGCCAACTGCAATGAACCTCAGCCTACTCGAACGTTTACTTATCCTATTACTTTGGATGCAGATAATGATACTGCTATGAAAAACATTTCCCCAGCTTTCCTTCTAACTTTCTATGGCTTGTCCTCGGAAGACCCAGACCAATTTCTTTTTGAATTTAAGGTCCTATATCAAACTTATGACTATAAAAATGATAACCAGAAGCTGAAGCTCTTTCCTTCTACTTTGAAGGATTCAACAATGTGATGGTTCATGGGACTAGGTTATGGTAGCATAACATCTTGGGGGGAAATGGAGAATGTTTTCTTGCAAAAATACTAGAGTTACTATAGGGTGAGTGATCGTAAGGAAGAGTTGTTTAAACTGAGACAAAACGAGGATGAAAGTTTAGAGGACTATCTTGATAGGTTCCTTTTCGTGTCTAAATGATGTGGAGAAAAGGCCATTAGTGTTGAGATTCTCAAAACTATATTTCTTAAAGGACTTTATGACGACACTAGAAGAAGTCTTGATTTGATGGGAAAAGGTGACGTGTCTCAACTGACCCTTGAGGGAATATGTGAATTGTGTCGAAATTTCTCCTGTACTCGGGGAGGAATCCGTAAAACTAATCTTTTTAAAGGGTCAAACGAGATAGGTAAGCTCTGCAAAGAAATAGAAAATCTAAAAATGGACATTATCATTCAGCTAAACACTACATTAGATGGCATACAAGCTAAAACTCGCAACCCAGAGACAATTTATTGTCCCAGGTGTTGAAACAAACACCTATTGTGTGAGTGTCCTTTAGACAAAGTCAATGTTTTTCAACTCTGTGAGCAAAACCATCCTACCAATTAGGGTGAGCTTTTGTCTGATCTTAAGAATACTAAGAAAAAAACTATTCAGGTTGAAGAGGAGATAAACGCGTTAAACCAACGTCAAGGAGGTAAATTCTCTTATGGATAGAATTCCAATCCTGCATGGAGACCACAAAATAACTGGGTTCATAATCAATGGACTCCATCTTAGAATCAGTCACCTCCACCGCAACCTAACTGGGGAACTCCTTATTGGGGATCCCCCGAATGGGCAAATCAAACATGGGGAACTCAGCAGTGGTCAAACCAACCACAACAACAATGGTACCCACAACATGCTGCCCCCCAATAGAATCAGGCACATAATCAGTTTTATACTGGACCTAGGAGGAATCAACAACATAATTTGTTATCGCCAGTTCAAAACCCTCCTCAGAATGAGCAAGTAAATCAACGACAGCTTCCAGCGCAACCGCTTCCCAACCCTAATAACAATCACCAGAAAACACTAGTCTACTCTACTGAACACGAAAATGTTACAGGACTTAATGCGATACATTATGGAAATATCAGTTACGCTCTTGTAGAACTCTTCAACCCCTAACTATTCAAGAAATAGTGGAGGAACCTGAGCCTAAAAGTATTATAAAAGACACGCCACCTAATCTTGCCACTCCCACAAAAGATAAAGAGCCTTTTTCCAACAGCAGGAGCTACTGATTTATCCCAGGGGGAGGAAAGTCAATCTTTGAGTGAGCATAGGGAGGATTCCGCTCCAAAAGAGAGAACGATGGCACATATCCAGAACGTCTAAAATCAATGACTCCGGAAGGTACTCCGAAAATACTTGTGACTTCTGAAACCGCGTTAATTCAGGAAATCAAGCAACTGCAAATTGAGGTTCCTCTATTGCAGGCAATAAAGGAAATTCCTGAGTTAAACTAGTTAATCAAACAACTATGTATTAAAACACCAGGGAGGAAGCCAAAGAAGATAAATCATGTTCATATTGATGGCTATTTAGTTGATTTTTTGTCTGGGAAGACTATTGCTCCAAAATATGATGATCCTGGGAGTCCACTTATAACCATTACAATTAACGAGGTAGCGATACCAAATGCATTAATGGATTTAGGAGCAACTATTAACGTGATGACCGTGAATGTAATGGAAAAATTAGGTCTGATTGATTTACATCCCACAACCATAGTCTTACAAATGGAAAATCAGTCTATAGCCATCCCAAAGGGCATTATTAAAAATATTCTCAACAAAGTTGATGGATGGGAATACCCAGTCGACTTCCAGGTAATCTAGTCACTTACACCCAAAGATAGCTATCCAATAATTCTTGGAAGACCATGGTTGGCCACTGTTTCCGCTAAGATTGATTGCAGAGAAGGGGGAATGACCATTTCTCATGGTCTAGATAGTAAACATTTATTCTTATATCCCCCTGCTAAACCTACTGAGCATAAAAAGTTCTGGGTTGATGAACCAGAAGAATCTAATGGTCAAGATAGTTTGGCCTCGCTAGCCATGGTAATAATTAAACAACATGGGGAAGAACTAGAGGATGAGTTAGTAAACGACGTGGCACGCCTCGCTATAAGCCTAAATGAGGAAGAAACGATGGATGCTCCAAGAATTTTTGGACAACCAATTGATATCGATGGGATGGAGCAAAGCTATGCTACAATAGGAATGCCTTGTCCCTTAGCTAACATGATCCCCAGAATAAGTCATTTCTTTGAAGATATCACAAGGTTTCACCGACTTATACCTCATAGTTGTCCTCTGAACACCCTATTGCGACCAATATATACTGTCACTTCGGCCCATCTTGGAACAAAATCGATTATGTTGTTGCCATGAAAAACTCTAAACGTCAATAGTTGGCTAACAGAAATGCAAGAGGATAAATTGTTCAATGTGTTGGTAAGAAGGTCTAAAGCTTTTTCTTGGGACTACACAGACATGAGGGGAATTCACCCAAGTGTTTGTACTCATCACATTTATACTTATCCTAGTATAAGGCTTGTATGCCAGCCTCAGAGGAGACTCAATCCTGCATTAAAGGATCTTGTCAAAATTGAAATTGAGAAAATCCTCCATGAAGGATTTATTTATCCCATCTCTAATAGTAAGTGGGTGTCACCTATGGTGGTTGTGCCCAAGAAAAATGGGAAATGAAGAATTTGTGTGGACTATAGAGAACTCAACAAAGCCACTCATCGAAATTATTTTCCCCTACCATTTGTTGATTAGGTTCTGAACAACTTGGCTAGAAGGAATTATTTCTCCTTTTTAGATGGATTTAGTGGTTACAACTAGATTCAGGTTGCTCCAAAAGACCAAGATAAGACCACGTTTACCTGCCCTTGGGGCACATTTGTATACAGGGTGCTTCCCTTTGGACTTTGTAATGCTCCTACGACTTTTCAGAGAGTCATTCTTGCTATATTTGTTGAACTTGTTAATGACTGTGTAGAGGTCTATATGGATGACTTTACAGTCTATGGGTCAACGTATGATGAAGCTCTTCAGAACCTAGACCGAGTTTTATAAGTTTGTGAGGATAATAGACTATCCCTTAGTCACGAAAAATGTTTAATAATGGTAGAACAAGGAATAGTCTTAGGTCATCATATTTCCTTTGAGGGAATAAAAGTTGATCCCAAGAAAATTGAAGTCATCCAATAGTTGACTATTCCTCAAACACAAAAAGATGTTCAAAGTTTTCTTGGACATGCTAGTTACTACAGAAGGTTCATCGAAGGCTTCAGTAAAATAGTTGCTTCTATGTTCTTTACAAAAAGAAGTAGAGTTCGTTTGGACACCTGAGTGTCAACTATCGTTTGAAACAATTAAGGAAAAGTTTGTCTCTACTCCCATACTGTGAGGGCCAAATTGGAGTCTTCCCTTCCATATTTACGCACATGCTTCAAATGACACTATTGGTGCAGTACTGGGACAAGAAGATGAGAATAGGGGTAAATATGTCATATACTTTATCAGTAAGAATCTTACATCTGCAGAGACAAACTATACAAAAATAGAAAAAGAATTCCTAGCTGTTGTTCATGCCACTAAAAAATTTTGCCACTATATTACAGGATATAAGGTTACATTTTATATAGACCATTCAGTCGTAAAATACCTAATGAACAAACTTGTAGTTAATGGTCGAATTATGAGGTGGTTATTACTCCTTCAGGAGTTTAATGCTACAATTCTTGACAAGCCAGGGAAATATAATGTAGTAGCAGACTTCTTGTCGTGAATCAAACAAGAAGAGGGTGATAGTACACTTGTACAGGACAAGTTTCTAGATGAGAATCTATTTGTTGCTTTTGTAAAGTCACCCTGGTTTGCTGACATTGCTAACTATTTAGCTGCCTCTGAAGTAATCTCGGGGTTCACGTCAAAGCAAAGGAAGCGACTTATCAAGGAAAGTGCCCCATTTAAATGGATTAACGAAATTTTATTTCGTTGTGGACCTGATATGGTCTTAAGAAGATGTGTTAGAGCTGACGAAACCTACAAAATTTTAAGGGCCTATCATGATGATCCTTCTGGAGGGAACTACTCTATGAAAAGAACTTCCCATAAATTTTAGGCACTGGATATTATTGGCCTTCAATGCATAAGGATGTTAAGAACTATGTTCATCATTGTGATGAATGTCAAAGAGTAGGAAGACCAACTGCTTCTTCTGAGATGCCTTTACAGCCACAGGTAGTCCTCGAACCATTCAAAAAATGGGGTTTAGATTTTATCAAACCCATAGATCCTTCCTCTCAAGGGAAACAATACATATTGGTTTGCATTGATTACCTGATGAAATGGGTAGAATTTCAGGCCTTATGAGTAGCTAGGGAAGAGCAAGTCGCGAACTTCCTCTATAATAAAATCTTCCTTAGATTCGAAGCCCCTCGAACTATCGTCACCAACCAGGGACCTCAATTCATGTCTAAAGTACTCTTATAGCATTCACCAACCATTTTCAGGTAAGCCATAGAAAGCCATCCCCTTACCACCCTCAAGAAAATGGCCAGGTGGAAGTAACTAATAGGGAGCTTGAGAACGTATTAACGAAAATAGTTTCTTTAGGAAGAAAAGATTGGGCCAGGAAACTACCTGAAGCTGTTTGGGCGTACAACACAACATGGAAATCCACAACTGGATTCAGCCCCTATGAGCTCGTCTTTGGGAAGAAACCTCTTCTTCCCATTGAGTTTGAACTTCAAACTCTACAAGCAACTATGGAACTAGGTCTGGATTTGAAACGAGCCCAAGTTGAACGAGTTCTGCAATTTAATTGAATTGGATGAGCTTCGCTTAGACGTTGTCCATCAAACTGAACTAATTCAACATTAATGGAAAATGTGGCATGACAAACATATTAAAGAGAGAGAATTCCATAATGGAGACTGGGCCCTGCCATTCAATTCTAGATATAAAGATCATAAAGGAAAGCTCAGGACTCATTGGTTGGGGCCTTATGAGATTTTTGAGGTCTTTTCGAATGACACAGTTTAGTTAAAACCAATCGATGGTGATACACAAACTCTCTTAGTCAATGGTCATTGCTTACGTATCTACCATAAGCCGATCAATAGGGAAGAATTTTCAAAACTGGTAGAAATGCAAGGAGAGATCTAATGCATTGACTCTGCCAAGGCAGAGTCTAATTAGTTAAAAAACTTTTTTTTTTTTGAAAATTTATAATAAAAAGACATGTATAATAAGATATTTTTCTTTCATTAGTATTTCTTCTTTTGGACTTAACTAATTTTTGTTCCATTTTATAGGACTTCTTATAAAGAGGAAAATGACTTCCGGAGCACCTTCCTAAGATGCTCCAGAACTTTATGGTCCTGATGCCAAGTGCTTTGAAACCTGACGGTCCTTATACCCGATGCTCTGGAACTTGTACAACAACTCGTCATGTTAAAAATTCATTCCTGCAAAGCGATTCAAAGCTCTTGAAGTTCAAATTCATGGTCTTTCCACTTCACCTTTATTTCGTTGTTGCTCCGGCTGCATCTTTCAGCAATGCTCTGGAACCTTCATTCCATCGCTCCTTTGGCTACATCTTTCAGTGATGCTCCAGAACCTTCATTCCATTGTTGCTCTGGCTGCATCTTTCAACAATGCTCCAAAACCTTCATTTCATTGTTTCTTTGGCTACATCTTTCAGTGATGCTCTAGAACCTTCATTCCATTGCTGCTCCGGCTGCATCTTTCGGCGATGCTCTAGAACTTCCATTTCCCAACCACCACGACTGCATCTTTTGGTGACGCTCTAGAACTTTTTCACTAGTTTCGAGCACGTTTTCATTTGCGTGCTCCGAAACTTATTCATCTACATTCTGCCACCTTTTTCCATAAATTCAAAATTTCGCAATGCTTTCATCATCACATCTTAGTACACATGCCTTCCTATCTATATTTTTATAAAAAATTCTCATCATAAATAAATCCACCAATACAGCCTGTCCTCATTGGTGGCTCCATCATTCATAAGCTTTCGCATCCATGCCATAATAAATCCATCGTCACCTCAACCAATACCATCGCATCATCCTATCAAATCTGTAAAGATATGAGATCTTTGAACGATCATAGAATGCAAGTAAGTACTAATTTTTGCTTTAAGTAAGTAGTTATTTTCGAATAAAGAATAATTAATTGGCACGAACTTCCCTCCTAATTTACCAATTTGTGCCACTCGACGATCAACTACTTGTACGGAAAGCTTTTCGCATGCCTCCATGCATATTAAAATCATTGCACAATAAGCGTCAAGCAAGACAAATAAATAATGTCAATAGTTGTATTTTCAAAAATAGTTGTGTACAAGTTTCTTGCCTTTATTGAAATCTTTAACAGAGTGGAAAATAAGAGAATGGGGGGTGGTAAAAAGAAGTTAGAGCCAGCTTCTGCAGAAAAATTATTGGGGTTAAGCAATATCTCTTGTTTGTTCGAAGAGACAAAGTGGTTGGACTTTATCAGCAAGTTTGAAGGTTATAATGAAAAGTTGGTGAATGCATTTGCAGAAAACTACTCAAATGGTTAGGTGATACTCCATGGAAAGCGCTTTAAGGTGAGTCCAAAAATTATCTCTCATTTGTCAGGGTTAGATAATTCAGGCATAAAATTGAAAGAGACCTCTCAAATAACATATCAAAATTTGTCTGAATTATTTGTAGTAATTAGTACTAGAGGACAAAATAAGGGATTTCAGAGAACCTCTATACTAGAACCTTGGGGCACTGTTGTAGCTTGGATTATAAAATATTTCACTTGTGAAGGACAACTCACTGTTGTAGTAGGACCTACATTTTGAATGCACATCCATTTGCGCCATGGAAAGGAAAACCTTGCTCTTAGGGTTAATTTGTCATAATTTTTATGTGACTATAAATTCCTCTATAGAAAGATATAATACGGGGTCAGGGCCACTTAAACACCATGGATTAATTCAATTAATTTGCAAATACCATTTTTGCAAGAAATCTGAGGGTAAGTGGGAATTTTTTTTATGGAAAATAGAAAAGTCTTCAGTTAAAAGAAAATCGGGACCAGGGGAAACATCTAACCAAGTTGCTTCGCCATCCAGAGCAATTTCCACTGAGGGATCTCAAGCTCTGGAAGCTCCAATTCCCATAACCCCTAGTGAAGAAGTGCCAGAATCTTTGAATGATGAATTCAAAACCCCTGATCAGCTAGAGCATTTTGAACTCATCTATTCTGATGGGAGCATACCTAGGAGAAAAAGGGAAGGGAAAAGGAAGATACTCATTGCCTTCCAAGGTATTCCTCCTTTAAAGAGAAGTAAATGTATAGCCTCTAAATTCACAGAAACCCCAATGCAGAGTATGGAAGGTAGTTCAAAGAAAAAGAAGCCTAAACGGCCATCAAAACTCATTGAGATTTCTGAGCCTGTCAATGAAGAGGAAATGCCTCTAGAAAGAGAAAATTCGGTTGAGGAAATGCCTTCCCACTTAGAATATGTGGAGGAAGTCCTTGCTGAAGAAATTCAAGAGAAAGAACAGGATGAGGGAGATAATATTTTAAGTCATTTATCTCCCATTGTTGATAGAATTGTAGAGACAACTGAAATACGAGATACTAATGCAAAGATAGAGAAATTTAGGATAGATATTGATGATTTAAGGAAACAATTGTACATAAATAATGAACAGATTGAATTAAAAAAAGAGGAGCTAACAGTGCATGTTTCTATAATAAATAAAAGAGATCAGGAAATTCAGTGTTTGAAATTGCAACTACAGGACAAAGATACATTGATTTATAAGTTAAAAGAACAAATTCAAGAATTAAGTCAAGGACATAGAACTTATAATGCTGATATTTCTGAAAAAAATAAAGAAATTGAAATGATAAAGAAGAATTTTATGCTTATGTTCTCAGCTTTTGAGGAAGACAAGAAGACACAAAAAGAAGAATTAAATGCTTCCCTTAGCAAACTTGTAGAGCTAGAACAAGACTTACAAAGCACTACGAAACCAAGAATGGAATCAAAAGAAATCCAAACTGAGCCAATTATAACTGAATGGTTCTAGGTTCGCATTCCCCCATTACTTATGAAATGGATGGAAAAATGCTATTTCTTGAGAAATGTTCAAACTGAGAACTATAGGTTGAAGAAGGAATTGGTGCTTCTGAAAGAATCATTTCACAAGACTTATAAAGGGAAGCAAGATGCATGTCAACTAGTAGAGTGTCTATTATCCTGTAGAAGGCCATCCAGATTGTACTCAATGTTTCTCAATGAACAATGGATAAGGTGGAAACTGTTTGGAATCTACAATGATCAGCCTTATGAGCCTAATGATAAAGAATTTGTTAAAATATTTGTGGAATCGGCCCCTAAAGACAAACATTTTCTTTGTGAATTATTTTTACATGATATTTTATTATAAAATCATATTGATTTCTTCATCAATCTATTTATTGGCGAAGCACAATTGAGACCTATCTTGTCTACTATGTGAAACTAGGTTCATTGGCAAGAACACACCAAAGAATATGCTCAAGCTGAAAGAACTATGGGTCTTCAAATAAGATCACCTAGGCCTGCAGGTTTTAAAGACACCTTTTTGTCTCTCCTGGTAAATGATAAAATGAAAGAAAGATATGATGACAATCTCAGAATCTGTTACAATAATTTCATGGAACATGGGAAAAAGTTAATTGGAAAAGCTCGACACGCTTGTGAGGAGAGATTTAATCCATTACCAACACATCTTAAGAAAAGAGAGGTCATCTCTCCTCTTAATATCAGATGGTCTTTCAAAAGGGCAGATGCTTTGGATAAAATTTTAAGAGACCTCAAGACAAACTGGATAGGGATGATGTATAGACCTCCCTTGCTTCTTAATCCACCTCCTGCATTCCATATTTCAACATATCAGAATGATAGAGTTTTCAATGAATGGAAAGAAGGTGTTGTCTTTCATAGAGGGTACATCCATGACCCTATAACCTTTGATTCAACAACAAGAGATTAGTTTGACCTTAGTGTCAGATATGAAGAATGGAATAGAAGTCAGGGTTACAACTGTGGAGTAGGAGGACCTGCCAGGAACTAGGAGGGGAAGGAAATGATGATGTAAAAATAACCTCATCATATTGAAACCAAAAAATCCTATTTATATAAGTTCAATCCCCAATCTCTACCAATTAATTAAACTTTAGGAGAAATCATTGCTTATCTTTAAGGAAAATTATGCAAACTTTATTTCTTATGATTAATTGAGGTAATCTACCAATACGAGTTTAATGGGTTGTTTTGAGTGTTTTTGCAAAGCAATAATCAAACATCACACAATAGTTGCAAAATGTTTAAATCGGCACGTGCCTCAATAACGGTTGAAGATAGATACTGGGAACCTACTCTTTAACGTCAGGCTGATGAATCGAGGATATAGTTATTGTTAGTTTAAATTCTATTATGATCTTTAGTCAAAAACTTAATGACTCATCTTGAGCCTTCTTAATGTTCATGTAATGGGGAGTTAATTGTTATAGACTTTTTCAATGGCATCCACGTCATCTGAAATCTAGGATTTAGTTTATGTTTTTCTATAAAAATGTAATTTCCTAAAGTTGAAAGGGATGCAAAATAGTAATGTCATGTTGTTAACATGATCTATGAATATTTATGAATAAAAAAAAACTATCTTCTGTCAATTATTGAGTTGTTGAGCCATGGATGATAATTGTCTTTAATGGAAGAACTTCAGAACCAGTAGTGTATGTGACTTGAGAACTAATGTGAAAACCTGCGAGTTGGCCACTCGAGGGAAGATAGCTTAAATAGATAAGTACTTATTGTTATGTTTTTTTGTTTGTTACATAGATAACCATTCAGTAGGAAATTGTTAAGTCTGTCGGTTGATTCTGAAGTTCTGGAGCACTCCTTGTTTTCAATTATTATGAGTTATTTGTTGCAAGTGTTAGAATCTTTTACTGTTTGAGAGAATGTTTCATGGTTTGTTTACTCATTTTTCCACTTTCATAGTTTATCAGTTGTTCAGTTTATTTATTCCTGTGCTTTCTAGCTTAGTTGTTATGCTTTCTAAATTAGTTATCTTGTGCTTTCTTGTTTAATATTTCCAATTTTCTTAGAATAAAATTATTTCCTAGTTAAGTAGTTAGATGGCCTTAGACTAAAATTGATTTCAGTAGTTTAAAGAAAAATGAAAAATCTAAGATGAGTTATCTAAATTATCTTCTATTGTAAACTGCCTTGGACACTGCGTGGTCAACTTATTGACATTTTATATTCTAAAGTAATGGGACCTAACGACAACCTATCAATTACCACCCATGAGAGTTTTTGACTTTTCAATCAATTGATATAGTTCCCGGATCAGAACCCATATCTAAGGTACCTTATAGGAGACCACTACAGAACTTATGGAACTAAAGACTCAATTAGATGAATTGTTTTCCAAAGGACTAATAAGACCAAGTGTTTCCCCTTGGGGAGCACCTGTAATATTTGTCAAAAAGAAAGATGGAACATTGCGGTTGTGCATCGATTATCGTATGCTTAACAAAGCTATGATTAAGAATAAATATCTGTTGCCATGCATAGATGATCTATTTTACCAAATGAGAGGTGCAATTGTGTTCTCTAAGATAGATTTGAGGTCTGGATATCACCAGTTGAGAGTTAAATATCAAGATATCTTTAAGACAACATTTTGAACTCGCTATGGACATTACAAGTTTACTATTCTACCTTTTGGTTTAACAAATGCACCAGCAACATTCATGAATCTCATGAATAGTGTGTTCAGAGACTATCTTGACAAATTTGTGTTAGTATTTCTAGATGGCATCTTAATTTATTCTAGAAATGAAGAGGAGCACTGCAAACACTTATAATTGGTTTTGCAAAGGTTAAGAGAGCATAAGCTATATGGGAAATTGTCCAAGTGTACTTTCTTCCAAGAAAAGGTACATTATTTGGGGCATGTAATATCAACAGATGGAATTGCAGTGGATCCTACAAAAATTGAGGCAGTAGTTCAATGGCCTATACCCAAGAATGTGTCTGAAGTGAGAAGCTTTATGGGATTGGTAGGGTATTATAGAAAGTTTGTTACAAACTTCTCTAAGATTGCTTTTTCTATTACTTCTTTGCAGAAGAAGGGAAACAAATTTGAATGGAATGAGAAGTGTCAAGAAGCATTTGACCTACTCAAGAAGAAACTAACCTCCGCACCAATCCTAAAAGTACCTGATCCTGAAGGAAGTTTCATGGTTATCACCGATGCATGTGGAGAAGGGTTAGGAGGAGTGTTAATGCAAGATGGGCAAGTAACTGCATATGATTCAAGGAAGCTGAAACCATATGAAATGAATTATGCTTCGCATGATTTAGAGTTGGCATCCGTAGTCCATGCTTTGTAGATGTGGAGACACTACTTGCTATGAAATCCTTTTGAGCTAAAGACTGACCATAATGGATTGAAGTATCTTTTTACTTAGCCTAATATGAATTCCATACAAAGGAGATGGTTGGAGCTAATAGCTGATTATGATTTCAACATCAATTATATCAAAGGAAAAGAAAATTGGGTAGCTGATGCACTTAGCCGAAGTTGTCACATTGCCTCCATAGTAGCAATTTAGATCAATTTCAAGGATCAATTACTCTAGAAATGTAAAGAAGATGAGTACTATTTTCAAGTTAAGCAAGCACTTATGGAAAATCCTCAAGATTATAAGTACAAAGGTTTTCAATTTGGGCCTAGTGGATTGCTTAGGTACAAAGGAAGAATGTATGTACATAATGTGAAGGAGTTAAGAAATTTGGTATGGAAAGAAACTCATGAGGCACCTTATTCCGGACATCCAGGAGTGACAAAAATGATGGATGATATAAACCATTATACTTCTAGAAGGGAATGAAAGGAGATGTTGCTAGTTATGTAGAAAAGTGTCTTGAATGTCAAAGGGTAAAAGTTGAGCACCATCATCCTGTAGGACTATTATACCCACACGACATACCTGAAAGGAAGTGGCAAGTTATAAGTATGGATTTTGTGTAGGGTTTACCTATGTCAAGGAATAGGCATAACACCATACTAGTAGTTGTGGATAAGCTTACAAAGGTAGCACATTTCATACTGGGAAATTTAACTGATGGAGTACCAATCATAGCAAGGAAGTTTGTGCAAGAAGTGTTTAGACTGGATGGGATTCTGGAAAAGATTATCTTCGATAAAGATGCAAGAATCACTTCAAGGTTTTGGAAAACCTTGTTTGCAACACTTGGGACTCAATTGAATATAAGTTCAACATATCATCTAGAGATGGATGGGCAAACTGAAAGGGTAAATCAAGTATTGGAGGACCTACTTCGAGTGTGTTGTATGGATCAACAATACAAGTGGGAAGATTATTTACCTTTAGTCAAATTTGCTTATAACAACTCATATCATTCTACTATAAGGATGGCTCCTTTTGAAGCCTTGTATGGTCAAAACTGTCGAACTTTGATAAGTTGGGATAAACTTGAGGATTGAGTAAGTCTTGGACCAAAAATGTTAGCAGAAATGGAGGAGCAAGTGAAAGTTATTAAGCAAAGGTTAGTCAAAGATAACAGTTGATAGAAATTTTATGCAGATGCCAAGAGAGTTCCCCGTAATTTTGTCATAGTCGACAAAGTACTTTTGAGAGTTAAACCTCATAAGAGTTCCAAGTTTGGAAAATATTCTAAGTTGGCCCCACATTATGTAGGACCTTTTGAAGTACTTGAGGAAGTAAATCCCGTAGCCTACCGAATCGCTTTGCCACCAGCTCTTGCAAAAATGCATAATGTCTTTCGTGTGTCCTATCTTAAGAAATATATTCCAAGTGATAGTCACTTGATTGATTGGACTACCTTACAGGTGAAGGATCCTGGAGTTATAACTCTCAAGCCCGAAAAGGTGCTAGAAATGCGTAAGCTTCACTTACGTAGCAGAGATGTCTCTCAATGCAAAGTTCAATGGGATCAGTACTCAAGCGGCTCAACAACTTGGGAGGATTACGCAGAAATTCAATAGAAGTTTCCAGACATTCTCAAAGCTTTTGAGAATGGTGAATAAAGTAGATTTAGTTTTACGTTTTGAATAATAACCTTGGGTCATCAAGGACGATGAATCATAAGGGGGGGAGTATGTTACACCCCGAATTGTAATCTACTACGTAAAAGTAATGCATAAGGCTGAATGATTGTAATGTGAACACAATGCTTGAATAAAATATGTGTACCTTGTTATCAATATGAGTGTTGTTACATTTAATGATTGTCTCATTTTAATGTATTTCTATTGATGTCATTCTTGGTGGATTAATGCATATTAAGTTATAGAATTGTTAATATTCTAACTTGTGAAATGTTATATATATACTGTTTATGTTGTGAGCATTTGACTTCCATGGATGTATGTCAGTGGATGTAGGTATAGGTACCATTCCTCCAAACGGAGGGGAAATATCACTTGAGAGAGGGGCTTGGTTGGTTAACAAGTAATGTGAACTATTTGAGCATACACACACTTCACTGTAGAGTGAGTAACTGAGTCAGTTGTGTCATCCATAGTCATAGATTGGCATTAGGAGTCGTCTCTTCTTCTATACATTTATGTGAGATGTTTATCTATTACCTGTCTCATGGTATTAAGTTTATTACAATGGCATCGTATTTGAATGCAAGTAAATAGGGAGGGTATATATACATATATAGTATATACACGTATCCATATGTATATACATATCGATACAAGTGTGTGATTGGCAAACGAATATGCTCGCATAGTTGCATCGACATGGTATACATACACATATGTGTATATCGAAATATATATGGATATATGTATATATATATATATACACCACCTATTACATATAGGATATTAATAATATTATATTATTATTGCCTGTTGATTTACATATACACGTATATGTATATATGTATATATACATATATTAACATATCAAAAATAACAACTGGCTTACGATATGTTTGTAGGAGTTTTATATATATATACGCATATGTGTACATGTAAATATATATATATATATATATATATATGTATTAATATTATATAATAAGTATATATATTAAAGTGAAAATAATAAACATAAATATATATATATATATATATATATATTACTTAATGTAATAAAATATATATATATGTATTTATATAATTATTTATTACTTTAATACTTATACAAATATATAATATATATATATATTAAATTAAATATATGGAAATCATTGTTTATTTATTTCTCATCACATATTTAGGAAATCGAATGTTTCCTAAGTATAATGGAAATCGACTTCTCCTATTTCCATCATGAAATAAATCGAATATGTAAGGACTTGACTAAAGCATAAGGGAAATATTTCAATTTATAAACTATTGACTTTATAAAGTCAAATTTTAAATATTTGGGGGAAAACTGAAGCTTTTCTCGTGAATATGAAAAATGGCAGAAGAGTGAAATCGTGCAACTAAGAAGTGCACTTCGCCTGGAAGAAGGAATCAACTCTGCTATGAAACAGGGGCGGCGCAAATTATGAGGAGAATAGCTGTTATAAGTTTAGCCATGACCATTTCTTAACAAGATGAATCACTTTCTTGTTGGTGCCATATTTGGTGAGTTTCCTGTAGGTGGAAATTTCTCTTAACTTAGTTGATTTATTCTTATTTTGTTGGCTCAAGATGAAGTCGAATCACTTGTGAATTTGATGATTAAGGGGTTAAAACCTGCCATGTTACCTTTGAATATTTTTGGGCAATGTGTTTTCAATCACCATGCCTTCCCGTGAGGAATGCATTGCATTTTGGGGCTCTATATAAAGCCTTCATTTGTTGTGAATTATTCATTTAGCCTCATTCGGATTTCATCTAGCTTCATTCAATTTGCAATCAACTTAATTGAGTTTTCTTCTATTGTATCAGATAACATTTTGAATATCATTCATTCCTATTATCATAATGTTTAGTATTCTCATTCTTATTCTCAAGATTGTTCACGCTGCCAGACATAGCTATTCTCATCGCTAGATTGAGTTCGTGTATTTGCAATAATCTACAATTACATTCTAGAAGAGTGATTTATGCACAATTCTAAATTTAACCATTCATGTTGCTAGAAGTTTGAATCATCCAATTCTGAGCCTTAGACACGAAGTTGTCCAACTGTGTAGAAACCTGTGAGAGAGAATTTTTCTGTGAGAGAAGTATAGAGAGGACATAGGAATTCTGTAGTCTGGAAATTCTGCAAGATCAAACCACATTATCATCATCAAAGGAAAGCTTAATCCAGGCATGGTTAACTATTCTCAATACATTTCATCTTTAAATATTTTGTGAAGTCATGTTCAATATCTTATTAAATAAATAAAGTTATTTTGCTACGGTGAGATGTTTGCAATAGACTGTCCAAAATTTGCATTAAGTAAATAAGTCATAGATGATATATGATTGTTTAAAAAAGTATTTATTTGTCTTGAAATGTAGACAATGCATTTAGTATTATTGCTTTACTTGTATGATCTCTGTATAAGGAGAGTATTTGATACCTTAGTTATTTATACTAGGACTATGATGAGAGCTTGATTCAAGTACTTTGTAGCCAGCTAAGTTATTAGTTTAATTTAGTAAAGCTAGCTAAAATCCTAGGAAATGTTCATTCCTATATAAGAGAGAATAGGAGAAGTACTTGTGATGCAGATTCATCCCAGTATGAATACTTGAAGTAGGATGTCTTTGGTATGGAATACCATGATAGGACAAAAGACCTACATGAAGTGTAATATATCCCTAAGTCAAATCAACCTTGAATAGTGTATGTGACAGTTGACCCTCAGTAGAGATATTGTATGAACACTTTGGCCAAAGTAGTGTAATGAACAAACATCCTCTTAGATTGGGCGATGATTACACTGTCAAGATCACCGTGATCCTGTATTACATACTAGATCAAGAGTTTATTGGATGTACAGGTTCTAGCTATGTAGGACACACCACTATGCTTAGTCGGTTTACAGTATCGGTTACCCTACCAATATCTTCATTGAAGGAGGGCCATCTATCGAGCGGTAGATGTGTGGGGGACCGCATTATAAGTCCATGGTTGGCGAAAAAGTGCCCCAGTGATGTTTCTCCTCCTTACCAGGCTATTAAAGCACCGAGATTTGAAAGGCGGATTCTTGGACCTTCTTACCACTATTAGTTTTAAAAGCTCCATGAGCTATGTATGTATGTTTACTTTGATGTTCATTTGAAAAGAAGTTTCTTTGCTAGAAATATATTGTCTTATTCATTTGAAAATAAAAGATTTCAAGTTGATAGTTAGTATTTATCTTATTTAATTGTCAATGAAAAAGAAAAGAAATGTTTTAGTACTTTCTTTAATGCATGTTGTCTATGTTAAATGTTGTAGATTAAAACAAAAATTATGCAAGGGTCGGGTCGTTACAAATGATCTTAGAATAATATTGTTGTTAATATAAATTATTTTGTCCTCTTGTATACCAAGCTCTAGATGTGCTCTCCTAGTTCTTCATTTTTAAATATGATATTTGAAATGATTCATTTTGTTAGAATTAGTCATTAAATACATCGCCCTAACATTCAATTTGGTGTAATTTTCACTTTAGTTGGCTCACAAATATTAGTAAAAATGTGTCAAAGTTTTAAAATTTAAAATTTAAAATTTAGAAATTTGTGGTTTAGATCCATAGGAACATACATAAATGATCTAGACCACTTCTACACTCACAAACTTGAACCAAAGTGGATAAGGTAATTTGCCAACTTTAAAGCAAAAATTAGCATTTTAGACATTAGTTGATGCATTAAGAACATCTTAGTCACTTTGGGGCCCAAAACACAAGAGAATATGTCATATGTATACAATTTTCACCATTACAATCATTAATGAAGAGATAAAAATATGTAAAGGAAAAATGACAATTTCCTAACAAGTTATCAAGGCTAATTAATTAAATGATCTCAATAAGCATAATTTAACTTATGTAAATTAGAGTTGGGTAAATAGGTGTGAAGATAAATACTAAATTAGAAAATTTAATTCAAGGAAATTATGCACTTGTCTGTGGAAACTATGTTGAAGAATTATATTTGATGTCTTGTAGAGCTCAATTATTAAGTACAAAAAATAAATGTTCTTGACATGCTAACTACTTAGAACTATACACAAACTTGTGGGTTAATTTCACATTTTTAGATCAATTTCACATTGCATGGATCTTATCTTTAACTTGTGAATCTAATTTGACACCTCTACCATTTGATTCACTGTGATATCTACTCTCTACTAATGATTAATGATTTTTATTACAAAATAGCTTGAGGAAATTGTTGAATGTAAGGGTTTATGTTCTCTTTACTCAATTCTTTAAAATGTTTACAACCTTTCCAAATGTTGGTAGACAATAAGCAAGCATGCAAGTGATCTAGATGTAGATTTTGATGCAAAGTTTTAGTGCTCCAACAAAGTGTTTCTAGGAATGATCCTTGTAAATGCAAATGATTATTCAATGATTGCTCAATATGAATTAATGCTCAAATGAATGCCTTTAGATGCCTAGACACAACGAATTATCTTATAAATGTGTACCAAGTACATTTCCAATGGTTAAAGAAAGGGTGAGAGTTAGTAATTTAAATTTTAGGTTGGATATGAGCTATATAAGATTGTGTATACACCTAAAATTGGTCTGGAGAATCTAATTAATTAAATACTATTTATTTGATTAATTATCCTAAATTCCTCTACTATTGAATAAATAGAAATATTTATTTATATAGTTCACGTTTAAATTCCTATTTAAATTCTTCTAATATAAAATAAAAAAAATTAAATACTTTGTTTTATTTAATTTTCAAATTCCCCTATTTATTCTATCTTAATCACATCATTCAAATAAATTAAACAAAGGTTAAATAATTATTGTTTAATTATCATAGTTCTTCTATTTTAATTTAATAAACAACTTTTATAGTTTGTTTCATTAAATTAATAATTCCTCTTTTGCTAATTTAAATAAATCAAAAATATTTAAATAAAAACATATTCCTCTATTTTCACTCACCTATCAAATTAGACATCAAATATCTAAAATATGTCTAATTTAATGCAACTGGCATTCACAGGAAAGCTTGTAGGCAATCCTCTCAATCTTCTCCCTCTGATCTTTCCTATCTCCTTGCCTGATGTTTTCATGGGGAGGAACCATTCCCATAATCAGCTCTAGCCTTTCCATCTCTTATCATTCAATCCTCCAGATTGAATCCAAGCCTCTACTTTGCTGCCCCTGTGCAAATGTGCTGCCAGGAAATCTATAAATACAACCTTTCAATAAAAGAAATGGATCCCAACTTTATGCAAACTTACTCTGCAAGAAAGCATCAAGCAATCAAGCATCAAGCATCAATTATCAAGCATTTTAGCAATAACATCATAACAATAGACTTCATATCACGGTTGCATACAGTAGCTTTCATCATAGTTTTCATGTCAACAATAGATTAAATTAGCTTCCTTTATCATCTAGATATTATCATATAGGATTAGATCATTGTATCCAACATCATTATGTTCTTTAGATTGGCATTTTAATAGTCATGGAGCTTATCAAATTTGAGAGCTTCATGTAACTTAATAAATCTTTAAAGGTAGGAGACAATGAGACGCTTTCAAGTTTCTGCTCTTTTTATTAGTTAATTACTGTAGAATCTTGATATAATGTTTCATTAAGAAGTGTATTTACTTGTTACTTATTCACACTTACAATTTGGTGCCCACCGTGGGGCATAACCCCATATTTCACAAAATTTCTCTAGAAAGTGTCGTACAGGATTATGGTGTGTTCATTTTAGCGCGATCAAGAGATTTTTCGGTGCTTCCGATGAAAACTATAATGTTTCCGAGGAAAACTATAGTGCTTCAGAGGTCTGTTTCAATGCTTCGACAAAAACTATAGCGCTCCTGCAATCTGTTTTAGCGCTTCCACCAAAAGTTTTAGCGCTTCTGCAATCTATTTTAGTGCTTCCACCAAAGTTCTAGCGCTTCTATAGTCTGTTCTAGCGCTTCTGTAATCTATTTTAACGCTTCTACAGCTATTTTAGTGCTTCCACCAAAAATTTTAGCACTTCTACACTATCTTTTAACGCATCCATAGTTGAAATAGTGCTTCTATAGTTTGTTTTAGTGTTTTTGATCTCTGTTTTAGCGCTTTGACAGTCAATCTTAAAATGGCCATATCTTGGTCATACAGAGGTCTTTTTTGAAACTTTGTTTTTTTGAAATGGGGTAGGATTTTATAAACTATGCAATGGTGTAGGTATTTCTCACATTTTGTAGAGTTAAAATTGTTAATTTTACATTTAAAGTCAAATCACATTGTAACTTGGTCTAAGTTTTAGGGTTTTTATGCTTAATCATTCATCTAACCCTTATATCTTCTTATTTCTTGATCTCATCTAACATTTTGAGCATTTATTGCAGGTTTTAGGAGGAACATGGAGCATTGAAGTGAAAAAAAAAACATTTGATATCCATTGTAATAGTGTTTTCAAACACTCATGGGAAAATAACCCATCATATGTTATTTTTCATTCATGCTTTAGGACCAACTAGCATTACCTCGGGCTTAAAATTAACCATCTACACAAGCTTTGTCAAAGTTGGTAAAAAAATAAATATTGGAAACTCACTGGTTTTTGGATTTGGACTAAAATGAACCAATCCTAGAGTAGCTAGTTGGATTAAAATGAAGCAATCCTAGGGTAGTAATTTGGATTAAAATACAGCAATCCTAGGGTAGTCGTCATACATTTTTAGCTCGGTTAAAATGAACATCATGTCTTTTGTGAAGCATTATCTTCATGTAGAATAGCAAACTATCATTTAGGCTTTAAAATTGAACATTGTTTACTATGATTGTGAGGTGATATGCTTATGCTCTCCCCTTAATTGGGTGATCAAAAGGCCAGACTCATCCTTTGATTTCATTCAATTCATGCTTTATTAAATCCTTTAGAAGGTTTGTCGTAGTGGGAAAAAGTACTCACCCTACGGGAACAACCTAAGTGGGAACACCTAAAGCTAAGGATTCCAACCCATTATAATCAAAAGCGAGTTGTTGGTGAAATTCTAACTCGACGGAAGTGTGCAAGATAACCATCCCCAAAATCTTTGTTTTAAAGATTGGGAGGTATCTTGAGGGAGTTTATCATTTATCGCTCCGAACGGAAACCCTATCTACGAACCATAGTGTAGAATCTAGCTGAGTTAGTAACCAAACATTGCAATACTCACGGTGCAAGGGGAGGGAAGAATCTTCCCCCAAGACACTCACCATATAATTGCCAAGGACCGTTTTCTCAAGGGATTGATAAATCTAACCTTGAGTACACGCCTGGAAATGACAAAAACACGAGCGCCCTCTAGGGGGTGACACGACTGTGTGAGTCAACATAATTTTAAGATGTGGTTTGTTGCGTATAACGATGACCTTTTTGACCTTAAGAGTGAGTATATCTTAAGTGTATTTTTGTTAACCAAACCAGTGGAAATCAAGGAGGATCATGTTTGATTCTTGAACATAAACTTATTGTTTAGAATCTAGGACTTAAAAACAACTGTTTTACAATTACTTGTGTTTTCAAATCATTAACTCATGATCATCTTGAAAAAAACAAAGAAAAAAAGAAAACAAAAAGCTATTGGAAACCCTTGTCAGACAGTTAAACATCAAAATTTAGATTTTTATCAGAACATAAACTTTCCTAAATCAAAACATAGTCTTAAACTTGCATAAAATGGACTTTATAATTGAATTTGTTCAAATCAAACCAAGATCTACCATCCAAAAGTGTCTGAATCAAACACATTTGATTAGTAAGATAAGTTTTAGGATTAGTCATCCTAAATCAAAGAAACAAAACCGTATAATCAAACTTATCAACTTAGTCTAATCAATATAATCTATCATTCTATTTGACTTGAGTTAATATCCTTGACACTATACCAAACTAAGATCAAAAGTTTATTGAAAAAAATAACGTTTGTATGTCCATTTTAACAAGGTCACGAAGACTAAAAATCCAAAGAACAGGAAATTAAAACTCAAACCACCATGGCTGAAATAGATGAGGATCAATTGAATGCTTTAGCTCATCAAATAAAAAACCTTCAACAACAAATCTTGGATATGCAAAGGGAAACAACCACAGAGAGATATTTACTACCAAACATTTTTTCTTATTCCTTTGACAAAAATCTCGACATGACATCCTCTCCACCAACAACTACATCATCCAAGTTCAATATCTTTGAATTTTTGAAAAAATAAAATCAGAAGCCCAAATCTCAGTCCTCAAACACAAATGATATTGAGAAATCCTATCATCTCTTCAACATCCAATTATTCATGTCAATATCTCAATCCAAAGCATGCTAGCATAGACTCCCCTACATATCAAGATCAAAATATTCTTTCCACTCCATCCAATGATATCAACATTCCACAAATTCTTCCAATCTTTGATCAAGATCCCATTTCTCAAGAACCTTATGACGATCCCCTCCTTTCACTTTTCATCCAATATAATTCCCTTCCATCTCAAGAGACAAATATCCTTCCAAGTTCTTCTTCCACATAATCTAATCAATCCATACCATCTCATGATTCTATTGCATCACAAGAGCATGATAGTTCTTCCATCCTATCTAATGATGTCTTACCAACTGATGATCAAGACATGCTTTCTACAAAATCTCATGATTCCCTTCCTCATCAAGATCAAGATATGCTTCCATTCAAGGATACCCTTTCATCCCATGAAGATGTTTATCCTTCTCATGATCAAGATATGCCTTTCATACCACTTCATAATTCTTTTCCAAGTCAAGATCAAAATACTCCATCATCCCCATGTCAAGAGCCTATCACACATATTCAAGCTATCCATGAACCCCACACCTATAAATTGGGATCCTCCACCTTTATCCATTATGGTTTACTTCCAACACCTATCCTCTCATCCATATCATATCCTCCCCAAAATGAACTCGCATCTTGTTTCATAAACAATACATATCCCATTGGTAAACGTATATGTCAAAGTATGAATTACAAAGGAAAAGGATTAGGCCTTCATGAGCAAGGTATCCTAGAACCCCTTTCTATTCAAATAAACCCATATCACCATAGCCTTGATTATAAGCCTAAGTATCCTAGTTCATCAAACCTTCCATCTATCCTAGGTCCTCATTCTAATCCACCAAACATACCATCTATCATAGGTCCTCATCCTAGTCCATCAAACCTTCCCTCTATCCTAGGTCCATATCCTATTTCTCAAGAACAACAAAGGAACACATCCTTGATGCCCTTTCAAAATTCTATCCACATTAACTCATCCATAATACTTCCATATCATTCATCTCAATCCACCCCTCCCATTGCTCTTGGAAGCAATTTGGGTGCCAAATATCAAAAGCTTCTATATCAAAATCCACATGTATCAAAGGATCAACATATCTCCTCGAAGAGATATACAAAAATAAAAGAAAATTTGATCCAAAATCAAAAGAAAAATCTAAAAGGCCACAAAGGCCCATCAAAGCAAAAAGGAAATTTTCAAAGACCACAAAGGTCCATAAATCAAAAAGAAAAATGTCAAAGGCCACAAAGGCCCACAAAGCAAAAATCAAGGTCAAAAGTTATGTGGATTCCTAAAAGTCTCATAGAAGCAATAAAATATAAATTGACATCCAAATTTGCTAATCCAAAAGCTTTCTCCAATTTTCCATCTAATAACCTATCACCTTACAAATCCATTTTTCCTCCATCACTTTGCCACCTTCAAGGTGTGTGACAACTTTGATCTTGCCATCCTTTCCATTTATCCATCAACAGGCCTTCCGACCTCCTATCCATTATCCAAAATTCATCCCCCATCATTCTCCTTTAATCCAAACCTTTGCATAAGTCCTTAGATTCTTCCATCATATCATTAATCTACCAACATTTAGGAGTCTAATTCCCATTGTCATAGTTTATTAGAGGGATATTTGGTTGTGAAACTTGATGCTTAAGTCCTTCCTCCATTTCCCTATCATCCATATCCTATCTTCCATATTCCTCTTGCACTCTACACTTAGGGACAAGTTTCGTCCATTTTATCATTCATGGTCATTATCCTTTCTATGCTCATTCCTTACATTTCCACATTTGATCTTGACAAGGTTAAGGATCTTCTTGAACATCATATATCTTATCCTATACACTTTATCAATATCTTCCATACCATATCTTTCATCTTATCCATATTCCATCATTCTTACTAAATACATCCTTTCTTCCTTTCCTTGGTCTTGATGAGGAATAGGGGAAAATATACTTGGGCCTTGTGTCCGTATCTTATCTAGTTGATCTTGATCATCTCCATTCATTATTTTTATCCTTTCTTTCTAGCATTCCATATCTCTTAGCTTATCAAAATCCATGTCGCCATGTCCCTTTGTAACCTTGAATCTTATCATGCAAATCATATTTGAGCCTGGTTGTAAAACATTGTCCAATCCTCATATCTTTTGTCTATCAATCATCAACAATCATCAATCTTATCATCATCATGCCTTATGGAATCAATCATTCCTCGCATCTTAATTAATCAAGCATTATCATCTTTTGACAAGAGATATGTTGCTTCCGCGACATGTTTTGCAGTGAATCTTTCATTTTGATTTATCATTTATCCATGGTTGCATTACCCCTATTGTGGGGCATCTTGTTCCTTCAATCAGTCATATCATCTCATTTCATCTTAAATATCCTGAAAAAAAGAGAGCTGCAAAATCCAAAAAAATCAAAAGTCAGAAAAACCACAAAAAAAGAAGAAGAGAAAAATACAAAAAATCATAAAATCTGAAAAAGGTGCAATAAAATCTCATGTACATATCCTGGCAAATGTGGACGTGTCTCACCCTAGCTTGGGGGCAAAATCCTGAACTCACTGGGGGAAATAAACTTTGAGCTTAATGAAATGGACAAACAATAGTATGACAAACACAACAAACACAATGATCATAGGAAGATCCGACATTGGACATACAACAAACATCGGAACCATTCCATCAACCGTTTGTATCAAACGTTAAAATCAAATCAATATCGATGATCTAATCTGAATAATGGTTGAAATACTTTAAGCAAAAGTTAAATTGTTGTACTTTGATCTTTGTTATCATTTCTTTGGAGCAACTCGATGATGTATTGAACTAGAGAAGCTAGGAAGGAGAATGATATTTTCTGTCTTCTATCTGTGAGTTAATCACTATTATTATGTGAATTGTTGTGAGACGTGATCTACAAAGTATCACTAATGACATTCAAAATTCACATAGGAAAGTGATTGATTCTTGTTTGTTTACGCAAGAAATGCTCAGGTCATCTCGGTTTAATTATACCTAAATGCTTGTGTTCACTTGCAATATCAAAAATCATGAAAGTAGTACTCAGGTCATCATGGTCTAACTCATACCATTGATGCTTGTACTCACTTTCAAAATTTTAAAGGCTCAATGATGATAAAAAGCATGATAAAAAGACTGTTAAGGTGACAATTTTGCATATAGGTTTGCATACTTAAATTAGATAGCATTCATATTAGCTTTACATCTATAAAATATTAGGTGTGTTTCATGTAGTTGCATAATAATTTGCATGAAACATATTAGAAGGTTGTGTCAACTAGAGTATCAAATCCCATGTCTCCTATCATCACAAAATATCACAAATTAGTAATCTCTTCAATCAATTGAAATCAATCAGCCTATCCATCTAATAAGCTTTGGTGAGACTTTGATCAAATCTCGTGAGCATCAATCTATCATTCAACCTCGCCTATCATGAGGTTAATCAATCAATCAGTTAGTGAACCTTGCCTATCATGAGGTTAATCAATCAATCTATCATTCAACCTCGCCTATCATGAGTTAATCAATCAATCTATCATTCAACCTCGCCTATCATGAGGTTAATCAATCGATCAAACTATAATTGATCTTCACCTATCATGAGGTCAATTATCATCAATCAATCATTGAATCTCACCTATCATGAGATCAATAATCATCAAAATCTATCAGGATCATCAATCAAAATTACATCAAAGGCTGACACGATCAAAGAACATTAAAATCAAAGAGTTTACTGAAAATTACATTTTTTTGACTTGGATGCGCTAAAACAGTCTATTAAAGCGCTAAAAAAGTGAATGCACCATTCATACTTCATCTAGGGGCAATATTCAACTTTCTTTAGCGGGAGATAAATTTTCCACCATCAAATTTTCATTGAATCATATCAAATTATGAAAAATTTGAAAAATCATAAAATCATCAATTTATCTCCCGAGGGGGCATATATTCATCATTATTTGAAAATCAATGCTAGGGACAAGTCTGGGGCATACTGAATTTTTTTCATTGATACTAGCAGCAACAACAATTTTTTTTTTGAAGCAATACGTAAACACATCACTTCAAAGAGGGGCAAAATGTATACACCTAAAATTGGTCTGGAGAATCTAATTAATTAAATACAACTTATTTGATTAATTATCCTAAATTCCTCTACTATTGAATAAATAGAAATATTTATTTATATAGTTCACGTTTAAATTCCTATTTAAATTCTTCTAATATTAAATAAATAAAATTAAATACTTTGTTTTATTTAATTATTAAATTCCCCTATTTATTCTATCTTAATCACATCATTCAAATAAATTAAACAAAGGTTAAATACTTATTGTTTAATTATCATAATTCTTCTATTTTAATTTAATAAACAACTTTTATAGTTTGTTTTATTATATTATTAATTCCTCTTTTCCTAATTTAAAAAAAATCAAAAATATTTAAATAAAAGCATATTCCTCTATTTTCACTCACCTATCAAATTAGACATCAAATGTCTAAAATATGTCTAATTTAATGCAATTGGCATTCACGGGAAAACTTGCAGGCAATCCTCTCAATCTTCTCCCTATGATCTTTCCTATCTCCTTACCTGATGTTTTCATGGGGAGGAACCATTCCCATAATCAGTTCGAGCCTTTCTATCTCTTATCATTCAATCCTCCAAATTTAATCCAAGCCTCTACTTTGCTGCCCCTGTGCAAATGTGCTGTCGAGAAATCTATAAATACAACCTTTCAATACAAGAAATGGATCCCAACTTTATGCAAACTTACTCTGCAAGAAAGCATCAGACAATCAAGCATCAAACATTTTAGCAATAGCGTCATAGCAATAGACTTCATATCATGGTTGCATATTGTAACTTTCATCATAGTTTTCATGTCAGCAATAGATTAAATTAACTTCCTTTATCAACTAGATATTATCATATAGGATTAGATCATTGTATCCAACATCATTTCGTTTTTTAGATTGACATTTTAACAGTCACAAAACTTATCAAATCTGAGAGCTTCATGTAACTTAATCAATCTTTAAAGATAGGAGACAATGAGACACTTTCAAATTTCTGCTCTTTTTATTAGTTAATTACTGTAGAATCTTGATATAATGTTTCATTAAGAAGTGTATTTTTTTGTTACTTATTCACACTTACATATTGCTCTCGTACTTCGTGGAAATATCTAGAACAAGGAAATGCAAATTTCAAAGCAAGGATTAACGGTATGAAAGTTTTACATAATAATGATGCAAATGTGTGAATAATGTAATTATAAATTTGAATATATAAAAATATGTGAAAATAAAAATAAATAAAAGTGAAAAATATCCAAACTTAACATTAAAATGTCTCACATATTACTATATAAATATTAAAATATTTTTTCAAAATAAACTCTAAAACTAAATAAGAATTAAAATGAATATGCATATTTCACAATTACAAAATAATAAGAGGAGCGCATATAAAAGGGTGAGACTTTTGGACATGGCATAATCATTTAAAGCTAGTTTAATGTCAAAGAAAGGCTTTATGATTTATTAACTAACGTAACGTTGTTTGAGAGGGTCTTTATAATTAGTAAAATTGGTTTAGAAGGCTTACTGAGCTTTCAAGTTTGATGGGTGATTAGTACGGTTGAGTTGGTTTGACCAGACTGGCATTTCATGGCAAAAGCTTCTTCCTTTTACTTTAATGTTGGTTAACGTTAGGCGTGATGTGGAAGAGAGAGAATTTAGAATTTCCTCTTTGTAAAGTGGGGTGGCTCTTGTTTTACTTTATCCTTCCCCGCGGCACTTGCTTAGCTTGCATTCTAACCTTTTGGAGAGCAAATGAATGTTAGGGGACAGAACATGGGTCCCACTGCAGAGCCTTTGTATGGCTGGAGCTGGATGGTAACAGCCACTGATGGTGAAAGCCTGTTGTTTGTTATTCTTAATAATATTGTCTCTTCTCTTTTTTTATTGTTAGACGATGTTGAGGTGAGACATATGATCTGGTGTAGTAGGAAAGATGAGAGCGCAAGGAGCGATCATCCCATCACTCTCTTTTATAGTTGTTGGTTGTAAGGGACTCTTTGTCTTAAAAAACTATCCATTTTAGTGAATTTTGGGTGGAACTGATTTTTAGTTGCTGATTCCATAATTGTGTTGCTCAACAATAATAATGAACCCACTTGGTCCTAATATATCTAATTCAACCATGGCATGGTAGGCTTAAGCTTATCAGGAAGGTGGAGATCTGGAGAGTTGAGCTAACTGTCAACAAGACCACTATCCCAACTGCAACTCGCCTTGGATTGGATTCACTCACTATATTCTAATCAGGGGGCACTTCAATTCTGCTCTGTAACAGAAAATAGATAGATCTGCTGCAATGTGAATGTGGGTTATAAGAATCTGAATCCACCCAAAACAGAAACAAACCAAGCCCGGTCTGTGAAGATCTGATCTGACACCATGGATGGCAATGGCAATGTGAACGGGAATGCGGTGAACGAAAGCAGCGGGGAAGATAGTGGCGGTGCTCAGTGTCAGTCAGTGAAAGTTGGGTTGCACATTAGGCCTCTTATAAGTTCAGAGCGTCAGCAGGGATGCAACGACTGTATAGCTGTAGTTCCAGGCAAACCTCAAGTAAGTCTAGGTCTCGACCTTTAATCATTGCTCTTGGTTGTATATGAATGCCATTTTTCCGGGCAAGCCTCAAGTAAGTATTGGTCTTAATAATTACTCTTGACTGTTTGTGAATGGCGTTTTTGGAAAAACAACTCTCTACTTGGATGCATTTGACCGTGACATAAAAATTGCAAAAAACATGCTCATCATCAACATATTCACCTCTGTCTCGCCAGTCGGCGAGTCTAGCTGTAGAGTTTAATTACATTTTTCTCCTACAATTAGATCGAGACGGTAGTGACAGACTAGACAGGGATAACCTGTCTATTGATATTTACAGTGTTTAATCACAGATACGGGATACCTGCTCTTGCCATTTTTCTTTCAGTTCCAACAACTTTGAAGGTGGCGTTTGCCAGCTGAAGCTGCATATTTTGACGACCGAATTCACCCAGTTCAGTCCCTCTGCATTACACTACAGTGCACACGAATGACCTCCTACTATGATGCAATTTTATCATATGTATAGATATTCAATCCAGCTTGGGTGTTCTGTGAGGGTGCCCAGACTCACATAAATTTTAACTTTAGAAACAAACAACCCTCCCTGGATCTAAGAAATAACCTGATTAGGATGCTTTGAGAAACACACCCCTTAAAAACTGCACGACAGAACATACCACAGACATCATTTTACCTTAGATGCAATGTCTCAGAGATATCTATTCCACTAAAGTCACTCAGGACTTTCACCTGGCCTCAACCTTTTTTTTACATGTCATTCAGTATAAAAGAACTCTAATTGAGTGGAATCCTTGAGGGTAGTTTGAAGTTTGAACAAATTCACCTGGTTGACATAGACACTTACTTTGATTGGCGTCATGATGGGTGATCTCCAACGAAAGTGCTGTTGGAATCTGATATAAGACAATTTCTGCTAAAATGTGAGAATGGGAAGAGTGTATGCATTGCATGTAGTAATTCTTGAATTCGACTTATCACATTATTTTTCATTTAGGCCATTTCTTAGCAAGATTTCCATCTAGAATCTGTGTCTATCACATAGTTACAAGACACGACTTGATAGGTTGATTTTTTACATAGATTTGGACTCGGCAAATTGAAAAAATCAAGAAATATAGAGATTTTTGTGGATTTAAAGCTTTTATTGTTCACCCTTCAAAAAATCAACTTTAAAGACACAATAAACTAATCAAATTGAAGCTACTTTGATCACTTGCACAAGTATATACTATACATCAATCAAATGAGTTAAAAATGAATTTGAGCTGAAGGGAACAACATTTTTAAATATATAAAATTTAAATATTGTATATTGTCTATTGTTTTAGGCATACATCAGGGTCTATCACATTACCACATCTGCCAAGTATAACAAAGTTGGAGAAGTGAAGCACAAAAAATTGTACGAGCTGTGAGAGATGAGAAGTTGCATGTGGGAAAGAAAAGAAATAATAAGTCATGTCAAAAAAATAGTTAGTTGAAAGTAATTCTATTATGGCTGTCAACTAGAAAGTATTGTAGGGAAAGTGAAATGTTGTGTGTCGCCATAAAATGAATCTGCCAGAAAAGATGCATGTGAAGGAATAAGTATGCAGAGGTAGGACAATGAGAATATGAAGATCAAAACTTGTATATCGAAGTTCATGGTGGAAGCTGCACTGAACGTTCTGTATATTCGCCACTCGTTGCTCAAATCCTCTTGCCCATCTCTGCCTTTGTTACAGATATCTTTTGCACTGCCACTTTTGACATTGCAGCCAAGCCAAGCATACCCACTTACATATACTTCATGCCTGGTGCACGAATGATTTCTGTTATTTTCTGTTTTCACAGACCCGTCTTGCAGCTGTCATATGTTTAATTTAAAGATGAGAAAGGGTTTTGGGTGGAAATACCAAGCCTTCTACTATTTACTGCAAGGGATATGCCCGAGTCCATGAAAGATAGATCTGATGCAGCGTTTCACTGGCTTGTCCACCATTGCTCTTGCCTTCCAGAAGTTGCTTGGTTTTTTTTTTTTTGCTTTATTTTTTTTGTGTTTTTGGCTGTCACAGCCGAGTCTAAGCAATGTGGCTGTCCCAGCCTCATTTCAACTGGTTCGCCTTGGTTCTTATTGAGTCTGGGTGAGTTTGAGCAAATCTTGTAACAGTGATATATCCAAAATGAAATTTGCTTCCTGCATGACATTGAGCCTTTGTTTTAGAAAATCTGAGCTAGCTGAAGCTGCTTTGACTTTTGGAACTCTTGTTTCCCCCGCATTTTACCTTTTTTAAGTTGCAAGTTGCTAGGATATCAAGGTTTCCATTCCACTTCCAGGAGCATCCCAGCATTTCAGGGAGTTTTAGAATGTTTCTAGGCTATATTCATTTCCATTCCAGAAAAGCAAACATGATGAAGTGGGGGTCTGGGAGCTGTTTCTCACAGCTTAGGTCTTCCATTGATCTATGTTTTCATTGGAAGGATTCAATTGCAAATAATATCTACAAGAAGGTCATTTGGACTTTAGCGGCTAGCTATACCAGGAGACTGAATGAATTTCAAAATTCCTTTTGGTGTAACTACAGCAAGGGAGAAATTAGTTAGCAAAGTTATGCATAGAAGCTGCAAGAAAACTATAATTACAAGTATGTGGCAAAATACTATAATGAATTACTGTAATGAAATAAACAGTAACACACAAAGGCTTTGAAAAGGTGATGCCAAGACACATTTACCCCTAAAATCTGGAATAGGATGGTAGTTTCTTCCAGGTTGAAAAAGGACTACCGGGGGCGTCTCATGGAAATAGAAAAATTCCAGCCATTGCAAAATTTAGAATTTTCTTAAAAAATTGAGCAACTAGTTTGTAGAAAGGGGAATTTCAGCTGGTGGTAGCCACTCGATGCTAGATGTTTGTGGGAGCATCTAAGTATTTTCGGGGAAGGTTTTTCACAATGGTAGTTAATATGTTCTCTAATTTTTCTGAAAATAGTTTATCAGAAATTTTTTCATATTAAAACTCCTATATCCTGTGGCATAATAGAAATTTCAGTTTTCCATGAGACCATTTAAGCTTAACTGCAGAGTTCCAAATGTTTCTTTGCAGGACCTACCAAATTTGTTTTGGAGTGCCCCCTCTATGAGACTGCTAATTAATTTGCCTGGATGAATAATCAGCAATCTAGTCCCGATCAGTGGGCAGTGCTCCCATGGCTCTAATATAACCTTGTCGTGAAATTATCGACTGTATAGATCATAGAATGTTTTTCGTTCTCATATCATTCAATTTGAGTATGCATGGTGTTGTTGGACATTATGGTTGGTGAAAGATTTATAGTGTTATTGGTTCTCCTATCAGATGCAAATGTATACAGTTATTTAATTCACTGAATGGATTGGTCAACATTCTCCTCTCATCTTAGTTGTTAGTGCTTAAGAAGTGTGTACAAAACTTTTTATTCTTTCATTTGTAGTATTGATAGTTTTGTTGCAATTATAAATTAATAATTGGTGGTTTATGATTAAGAGTATTTTATGGTACATATTAGAATACTAAATAGAAAATATTTTTGTGTCTTTTTGTCAACTTTTGATCAGACAATTGATATTTTGCTGTAGTATAGATTATGCCTTTTCCCCCTGAAGTTTAAGGAAGTGTGACCATCGCAAGGCTTTATTGCTTAAAATGTTTCTATCTTCTTTCCCCTCTGCAGCACAACATAGATTTTCATTTCTTAAAGATAGTGGTTTCTTATTTTGTGCCTGTGGCATAAAGATCTCTGAGTAGAAAGAGGTCACTGCTATATTTTTAGTTGTCTTTGATGTGAGAATAGTGCAAGGAGAAAAAAATTAAAATGCTTTCCATGTTGGAATGTACTTTGCACATAAGACAAAACATTGCTCTGCAATGTGTTTCACAGTTTCTTATGTAGTAAGTTTATCTTATCTTTTGTTTCCTAGAAACATGGTTGTCTGGAACGGAATACCAATGGTTTCTCCATGTTCTCTGCTAAGATGCGTGGCTCTTCATGAGTTCCCCAAGCCCTGTTTCATGTAGGCTTCCCTGCTATTTGATGACTTTATCCTCAAGTGCTTGAGGTTAAGGCTTGTGTTCAATGGTTCATTACAGCTTTTGGTGTATATTCTTTATACATTATGTTATCAGATAATAATATAATATTTATAAACTCTAACTAGTGTAGCTACATTTAAATCCAGGTATATCTTATAGCTTCAGAATTGTCAAGTAGTGGAGATGCTGCTGCAGTTTAATTCCTTTAGAAGGCTAGAGAGCATTGGAAACAGGCGTGAGTGATAGAATATTGTTTGTGAATTATTGAGTCGGTTTGTTTACCTCTCTTGTGAAATTTCTTTTTCTTTTTTAGTATCAACATCATAAGGCATAATTTCCTCCTTTGCATTATAGGCTTCCTGTTCCTCTTGTGCTGCTTCTATCTTTTCTTTCTCTTTTTATTTTTTGCTTATTTCATTGGATGCTACTTATTTTTTAATGAAGAACCAGTTTGGATTTTATCATTATATCATGACAATTCTTTGTTATCTGTTACCCCCTACATTCTGAGTCCCAATTTTTTCTTAAAAATGGAAGGGAATTCCTGGCTGAGACATAAGGAATAGCTAAAAAATGTTTATAATATGCGATTGTCTGTTGGAGGCTAATTAAACAGGCAGTCCTCATTAAAATGATAGAATCTATATTGTGGGTTAAATAAGCTTTGCAATTTGGCCAAGGAGCAAATTCAAAGCCTAGGGGCAAATGAGGCAACGAATGGGGCCTTCATGATGGTCCTACTCCTCTCCACTTAACTCAAATAATTGTAGTTAATAATCTGTAGAAGCTATTAAAAAACTCAAAAGTGCTTGATCTTTTAACATTTACTAATTGCATCAAGAATTACTCTGCTAGAGGTCAGGGGATTACCAATTTTGTTTTGGAGGTATGTGATGGTCACTAGAGTGTCAGGGGTTTGAAACAGTAGATGAACCCAACTATCTCAGTAGGATTTGATAGTACGGCCTGTAATATATTTGTTTTTGGTGCTGCAAGATGATATACATGTCTGGCACAAACCTGTTGTTATGTATGATGCATGTTATATCAGATTTTATATTGTGAAGTGCTTTAAGTTTAAACTTGTCATAAATATTTCAGAGGCACATTTCTGCACAGTTTGAGCTAGCTGGCTTTTGTAAATATCAAATATATTTTATTTTAAGCTTGCATATTAGGTTTCATGCTTTAGCACGCAAGTAGAGACTGAATATAGCAGCAGGTTTGTGTCCCCACACATGAAAGTTGTTAACATGTCTCTTTAGTGTAAATCATTTTGGATATGGCACATGCGCATTTGGTTTTGAGGCTATGATGTTGTATGTGGTTTATTTGGATGCTTAGTATTTGACAATCTTGTGAAAATTATTAACAGCAATTGGCAACGATGTAATAACCCTGCCCAGCTGCTACTTATTTTTGTTTTTTACATTACTGCTCGCTAAAATTTAGCATATCTTATCTACACAACTACATCCATAAAACAATTCAATGAACAAGTTCATAGTTGCTTCAAATCATTACAGGTGCTCATAAATGCTCATTAAGTAAAACAAGCAATCTTTCCTATTAATAAAGCAATAAGTAATTGTTTGTGTCTTACATAATATTAGTTATATCAATGGAAGCTGAAACCACTTGGTAACCAATGTTAATGATCATAAAACAGTACATGTACATATGAGATCTTATATAGGTGTTCACATCAATGAAAAATGTGTACAAAGCCATGCAAGGAACAGGGCTCATCCTTTGTTAGAAAGTACAATTCATAACCCCATATACAATTGCAATCCATTCATGATAATATCAACTGCTTACATCCTATGTGTATACAAATACATCCAATGTTAAACAAGTGAATTGACCTTCTTAGTTCAGTCATTGAGCTCAAACAGTTTATGCTGTGGATTCTGCCATAGGATTCTGACCTTTCGGAAGATGATGCAAGAGGACCCCAACCAAGGGAGTACAGATCTCCTACCCATCCCTTAGATGGATCCACATATCTACTGGAAAAGCGATTCACAATGACATTGACAAGTTGACACAAGGGCAGACATTCAAGCCAAGTGCTCAAAGGATTATCATACCAAAACCAAATTATAAACACATGCTCCCATAGTCACCAACTGATAATAGGTAGTGAATGCAACTCTAATGTATTACATAACTCCTAATACCTAGTTCACTGTAATGTAAGCCCCTTTAGTAAATGTGACTAGTTGAAAAGTGGAAGGTTGATGCATCTCATATTAGAGTCTAGACCATATCTTTTTCTCTTTTCTAATTCATTGTTAGCTGTGATGAGAAGACCAACATCCTCTACTACTTGTAGTGTTATCGGCAAGGGTAGAGCTGCTCAAAACAAACTTAAAAAGACAAGAGATGATCAGGCACCTACCACTTGACTTTGGTGGCTAATATTATGGTTCACCATAGCCTATTGAAACTTTTGAGATGGATTGATCTTGGCATCTACACCTTCATGCTACTTGTGAAATCCAGTTTAACCCTAGTATGGCAAGTAGCTGCCAACATCTATCACTTGCATGTTATTGGTGAATGCCAGCTAAATCTTATAATACCCAGCTGCTCCTATTTACAGTGCACACTCCCTATCTTCTGTCATTTCAGAAGCAATGATACATATTTGTTGAATGGGTCGTAGGATTTAAACGGCTTAGTGATCACCTTGGGAGGAGTAGGATGTGCTATTTTTGTAAGAGAACTTTTATTCTCTACCTATGCCCTTGTAGTGTCGCCAACTTGACCTTATTTGTGATCCCATATAAGATGGCTTCTGTATCTATCTCAATTCTGGCTTATTGTGGTGATACAAGGTACTCTAGTTCTCTCCAAACTAGGTGTTAGACGGGTTATTACATCCTTATATTGGGTTATGGATTCAGACTACAACCTAGAAAGGACTTAGGTACCAAAACAGGGTATCGGTTTGCTAACCACAGGTATAGCCTCAACACAATACTTGATTCATTGACTGAAAAGAACACAAGCAATAGACATGCATCATTATAGTCCATTCATCATTATAATTAGATTCTTTGCTTATAGATTTCTCCCATTTACAAAGTCTAGTTTCCATTTCTTCAGGAAGTATAATTTCAACATGCTTGATCAGCAACTTGACCATTGTGTCCAGAAGGATTACTTGATCCTGGATTCCCTTTGTCATGGTCAAGACAATGATAAAGTAGGAAACTTACATACTTTATTTTTCAACGTTAGTATGAAAAATAAATATAAGCCACACTCTGCCACAAGCATTTATATCAATGGTTTGTCATTCTATTTTGATTAATATATATTTCCTAGATGTGCGATTGCATGGAATTAGAAAAGAAAGGAAACCTCAGCAGGCTTGCAAAAGTGATAAACTCCATCCTTGCTTGCTTATCTAATTTCCATTTAAAATATGTTTCTAAAGTGGCTAAACATGTTTGGATCAAGCTACATTAAACATGAATCACGGTTTCAAACTTCTTTCTTGTTATTGGGAAAATGGGTTAATTTGCCTAGTATTCAAGCTAGCCTATCAAAACATCCTTAGTTATGCTTCTGATACTAATATAGAATGAATTATGAAAGTCTTTGTTTGAAATAAATCAAAATAAGTAGTAAGTATTAGTTAAGTAGTCAGTTTACTGTTTGGTCAGTTAAACCAATCCTACCAAAATTTGTTTAATATGCTTCTCCATCATGTGCTATTAGAACTTTCTCCAATACCATGGCTGTGAAGTTGGAGGTGTAGTTTGAAGGTGCTGTCCCTGATGTAATGCTGCTGTGCAAAGCCAAAGCTGCCAATGGTCTCTTTCGATGGGGTTTTTAGCCAACTGAGCTGTTATTTGTTGACAGGCATGATGCATAGTGATTTCCCTGCAATCAAGCAGACTGAAAGAAGAAAGCCGTACTAGTAAGCAAGCACTCACAAAGCATGGGCAGCATCATCCACAAGGGCAGATTTAACATTAAGTGTGAACAAAAAAAGAATAATGCAGATGTGATTGGAGGGGAAACAGTGAAAGAGAAGTGTATAATAGCAGTATTTCCATCAGGAGAGACCAGTGAGATCTGGAATATGAAGATGTGAAGATAGATGATATGCAACAATCTTTAGACAAGAAACATTTACCATTTCCCACAAGCCATTCATCCGTACTTTCCTATTTATCCATAGATCCATAGAGTTTTAGAATGGAGGGATGGGTTTTGGGGATGGTGGGACCAAGGAACTTGATTTGGGGATAGCAATTCATGGGGGTTTGGGGGCAGTGCCCCAATAGGTTTGAGAGAACACCCTTGGCACATTCCCTATTGTGGTATAGGGTGGGTTGAGGGTTAGATTCACAACCAAGTGCAAATTAAGGCCTTTGAGACCATACAAACCTTCATGTGGTACACCATTTTCATAATTTTATTGCCACATTTTCTCCAACACCAAGCCCTCACTATTTCTAACCAAATCTTCATTCTTTAGAGAACTAATAGTGAAGCTGAAGAGTTTGACCGGTCCAAATGATGAGGGCTAAGTAGTTTTTGTAGCATTTTCTGAGTGTTTAGGGTGTGGGTGGGGACCTTTAGATTATTAGGGTTAGGGTTAGTGTCCCAAATTTTAAAAAAATGCTTGTTTTTCTTTTAAAAAAACACTTTTTTCAGTTATTTGACATAGGGGACAGTTGGGTGCATTTGGTGCTTTTGAGGGATATTGGCAAGTCCTCTAAGGGTCCTAGGGAAGTTTTGTGTTTCCTTGAAGTCTCAAAATCATGGGGATGCCATAGAAACATCCCCTCTTTAAGGGAGACATCACCTATCTATTGGCAACATGGCTAGAGGATGTTTTACTAGAGTCCACGCATCTCAAGGACATCCTCATCCCATAGATGATAGGAATCTGGTGAGCATGTGTCCTTGTGGAACATTGAATTTATCTTGCTTCATAGTTTCAAAGTCAAGTGAGAACACCAAGGACACGAATGGACAAAATTCAATAGAGTAAGATGGACGACTTGGAAGGTGCAAGAAAATTTGGAGGTCACCCACAAAAGAATGTATCCCAAGAACTTAGAAGAGGTGTAGCATTAATGTGAAGGATAGTTCATTACTAAATACCAACCTTTATTAAAGAGGCTTTGCAATCAAAGAAATGGATTGAAACAATCCAAGTTTGATTTGATGATCTCATGTGTAGTCAAACTTGGGAGCTTGCCAATTCCCTAGGTGGGAAGAAACTAGCTTGATGCAAAGGGATGCCTTGTACAAAATATAATTTAGATGGTACCATTGACACAAAATTCATTTGCTTGCAAAAAGTTATGCTTCAAAAGAAGGATTGACTATCAAGAAACCTTGGCACTTGCTACAAAGATGAAAGCCATCATATCTGTGTTCTTGCTTGCTACACAATTTGGATGGCATTCACCAAATGGATGTGAAGAGTGCATTTTTGAGATGGGATTTCCAAGGGGAGTGTACATGCGAGTACTTGAAGGATTTGAAGTTCAAGAAAGAAAGAAATAAAGAAAAAACTTACATTAATGTCCACGGATGACCAAAAGTAGGTTAATGGACTCGAGAATACACCAGTTTACATAGAAAATTCAAGGAGGAGAATCCTAGAACATCAGTTATGTCAATTGATCAAATCATTGTATGGGTTGAAGTAAGCACCTTGTGCATGGTACATACAGATTGATGAGCACCTGTGCACATGAATCATGTCAAAGCCTTTTTTAGACAGCAATTGAGATTATAGTCCTGATTGTGTATGTTGACAATCTTGTGATCACTATAAGAAGTGAAAAGTTGACTTTAGAGGCGGATTGGGATTTAAATAACTAAAGATGTCAGATCTTGTAATTGTTGCCTTGGACTTAGATGTATGACAAATACTGAAATACGTAATCATGTATTTGTTTCTTAGATAAAGTATGCCAAAGAATTGATTGAGAACTTTGGGATGGCTGATAGCAAAACAATAGTGGAAATCCATGGAACCCCAATTGTAATTTATCTGGCCATGATTTATTAGAAAAAGGTAAATGAGTCTCACTACAGATAATTGATTGGGAGCCTCATCTATCTTACAAATACCTGATTAGATGCAGGATATTTAGTGAGCTATCTCTCCAAGATCATGACAAAATCTAGACAAACACATTAGAAGATAGCTAAAACGCTGTTGAGATATGCATTGGGTACTCTTTGTAATGTCCCCTTTCTAGCTAGTGGCTTGAGGAATAGGGTTAGCCTATTACTACGGTTCTCGTAGGCTAACGGGATGATTAGGAAATCTTTCTGAGGGGTTTTAGGACTTGTCCTCCTTACTATTTTTAGTAAGTGACATTTTTGGTCAGTGATGGCACACTTGCAGTTGTTCTTGGTCATGGGACACTCTCGAGGGTTCATTTCAATATCCAAGCCAGGAGTTATGGATTTATTAAGTCATGTTATTTAATAATATTCTATTATTAAGTGATTTGGTGATTTAATGTAATAAAGTGAAAGTGACTTTAGTAAAAGAATATTTTAAGTCACTTTATAAATATTTAAGTGAAATTAGTCACTTTATAAGTATTTAAGTGAAATAAGTCACTTTATGAAATATTTAAAGTAAAAAGTCACTTTATGAAGTATTTAAGTGAAAAGTCACTTTGACAAATAATCTAATATTAAATCAAGGAGCTATTGAAAAGTGGCATGGTTTTCAAGGAGAGATATTTTATGTTTTATTTGTCAAAGGCTGAAAACCTAAAATGGGGTGTACTTCTCCATAAGGCAAGGATATTGGCTCATTATTTATTATCCAAATTATTATATCTTTTGTGAGCTGCTGCTGCTGCAAGTTTTGTCTTTCATGGCTGATTGAGGATGGATAGCCTCTTTTAGATCAGAATTCTATAGGCGTGCAAGATCGTCCAAAGATTCTATATTGAATGATCACCATCAGGATCATTATCAGAGCATTATACAGATTTCAAGGTTAAGAATCAGGCAGAACTTAGAAATAAAATTGCAGGTCAGAAATAAAGGAGATTGCATCAAATAAAGTTAAGGTTGACTTTCAGCTTGGCATGTGGGAAGGACCTGATCTGGCTGCACTGTTTTGAAGACAGCTGTGCAAGATTTCCTAAGGTGTTTTGGTCTGAAATTACCAATCATTGCTGGCTGTACAGATCAGGAATTAATGCAGCTTTCAAACAGCAATTTAAGATCATTTTGCTGAGCATGTGTTGCTCTTGAGAGAAGGCCGTACAACATTGGGAGGCATGCAAGGGTTTACAACAGATCAGACCTGTTTGTGGCTGCCATCACTTCCAGATTTAGGCATTTGGATTGAGCGTTGTGTCTACAATAGATTCAAGGCGTTTCAAGATAAATCCAACGCTTGGCGGCCTAGGGTTTTGACTTTCTTTTTGCTGATACAAAATAATCAAACCTGTAACTCCACGTTTCTGTTAATGGGTATGTTCATTTTGTGATTTAAATCAATAAAGCAATAATGGGTTTTAGTTTTTGTCTTTCTTTTCAGTTTATGTGTTCCTTCAATATTTCCAATTTCTAGCATTCTATCTTGCAAAAACACAAAAAAAAGCAGAAGTTAGATTCAGTCACCATAGGGGTTGTTTCAGTGGTATTAGAGTGCTTAAATCCCGCCATCCTGTGAGGTTATTTCATGAGTGATAAAGAACAAACTTATCATAGGGGTTCATGGCCGTGGCATCCTCTACAAGTGTCGGAGGGAGAAACCATTTTAGAGGTTTTAGGCTTTCATAATTCACCGGAAATAACAAGAACTCAATCCAGTGACAGTGAGAGTATTTTAGGTACCATGGGTGATAGAGACAAAGCGCATTCGGGTTCCATTAGCCCATATGCCAAGAGAGCAGAAGTTTGACACTATGATGGACATGTTGGCCGATTTTTTGCATAAGATGAACCAGGTTCCTAATCTTGGTCACATAGGACAACATGACAACTCCAGTAGTTCTAATGCTCAGCCTGAAGAGAGGCCAAGGATTTCTATCAATACCACATCTAGGCCTTTGCAACCTACTTTTACACGGAAGGTTGAGACCCCTGTTCATTAGGAATGACCTCCGAAGCACCCAACAAACATGGTCGATGATGTTAGGACCAGCCATGCAGAGTACACTTCACTACCTGTTGATATTAGTAATGTGTTGACATTTGGCCAATTCCTGAACTAGAGGAGACAAAGGGTAGTGGCGGTTGGCAAACTTAAGACTAGAGCACCACAGGGCACCAGAGATCTCCAACAGATGGTGAGTAAGATGAAAAAACTATGCTTCACTTGCAAAGGGCCGTATGAAAAAGGACATGTGTGTCCTCTTAAGGGCAAAATGAATCAGTTAGAATACTACTATGCAGACGAATCGGATTCTGAAAATTCAAAACAATAGGTTGATGAGGAAGGGAAGGAGGAAGATAATGCCTCCGAGGTGTCAGAAAAGGGAAGGGAAGAAGTTCTACCTACATCCTAACTCTCAAGCATTCAAAGAGAAGGATCCTTCAGGATTAGAGGAGTTTTGGGTGGGCAACTTGTGATTACCTTGCTTGATATTGGAGCTACTCATAATTTCATAGATGAGGGCTTGGTAGCAAAGCGTGGACTCAAGACCGAAGAGTTCGATGGATTCAAAGTTAGAGTAGCTAATGGGTTTGTAACCGAATGATTCCAAACCTCACATTGCAGTTGCACGATTATGAGTTCCAGGCAGATTTTTATGTGGTAGGCATGGGAGAGTTGGATGTTGTACTTGGCATGAAGTGGCTTCATGCTATTGGGGAGTTTACACTCAACTTGCAGGTGATGGAGATAAAATTTGAAGCCAATGGCAAGAGGCATGTTTTGAGGGGAATGTTAGATGGGAGCCTTCGAGTTATCTCACTCCGGAGAATGGAGAGATTGATTAGGCATGATCAAGTGGAGTGGGCGGCAGAGTGTTATACTTTGCCATCACAGGGTGAGCAGCTGAAGCATGAGTATTCTCCCAACATACAAGCCTTGAGAAACAAACACAGTAAGGTGTTTGAGAGTTTACCTAATGGGAGACCACCTGACAGAGGGTTTGAGCACATTATAGAGCTTGAGGACGACGCTAAGCCGGTCATCATTACTCCCTACAGGCATCCCAAGAGGATGAAGGACGAGATCGAGAAGATGATAAAGGAACTTTTGGATATGGGTCACATCAGATTGAGTAAAAGTCCCTTTGCATCTTCCGTTGTCCTAGTGAAGAAGAAAGATGGCACCTTATGGATGTGTATTGACTACAGAGCCTTGAATAAAAAGACCATTAAGAACAAGTACCCCATTTCGCGCATTGATGAGTTGATAGATGAATTGCACAGAGCCTGTTTCTTCTCCAAGATTGATCTTCGATCTGGTTACCATCAGATTCGGGTTAGAGAGGGGATGTGGAGAAGACGACATTTCGATGCCACTATGGTCATTATGAGTTCTTGGTTATGCCTTTCGGCCTAACCAATGCACCAACTACCTTTCAGTCTTCTATGAACCGAATCTTCAAAGATCAGTTGAGGAAGATAGTCCTCATCTTTTTTGATGATATACTAGTCTTCAACAAGACTTGGGAGGATCATTTAGCACATTTGCATTCAATGTTGGGCATTTTGGAGAGTGAATCTCTATTATTCGCTAAGGAATCAAAATGTGATTCTGGCATGAGGGAGTTGTTGTACTTGGGGCATATCATTAGTGCCGAAGGGGTTAAGATGGATTCTAAGAAGGTGAAGTCTATAGTCGATTGGCCTCCACCCACGAATCTCACTCAGCTGAAGGGATTCTTTAGGTTATGTGGTTTCTATTGCCGCTTCGTCAAGGGCTTTTCACAGTAGGCCGCCCCACTTACAAACTTGACGAAGAAGGGGGCTTTTGATTGGAACCCAGGAGCACAATAGTGCTTTGAGAAGTTCAAACGGTTGATGAGTTTGTGTCTGGTTCTTATTATTCTAGATTTTACACGGTCATTTGAACTACAGTGTGATGCCTCGGGAGAGGGCATTGGTGTTGTCTTAATGCAAGATAAGCACCCCATCGCTTTTGAGAGTAGGAAACTTCGAGGTCCTGAGTGAGGTTACAACATTTAGGACAAGGAGATGTTAGCCATCATGCATGTGTTGGCTAATTTAAGCAGTATTTGGTGGGCAACAAATTTTTGGTGAAGACAGATCATAACAGTCTGAAACATTTCCTAAGTCAATGTGACCTCAATGATCGGCAACAAAAATGGGTCAGCAAGCTGCAAGCTTATGATTTTGACATAAAATATGTCAAGGGTAAGAAAAATATAGTTGCCGATGCCCTTTCGAGGAGACCCTACTTGTGTTCTCTAGGTGAAGTGACAAAGGATTGGAGGAGTCTGATTGCAGCTGAGTATGCAAAGGATAAGTGGGCTTCCGAGTTCATTGATGGTATAGTTGCAGATGACAGGTACACCCTTGTGAATGACCTCATCATTTACAAAGGGAGGATTTTCCTTGTACCAGGATCCTCTATGAAAAAGAGGATTTTGAGAGCTCTTCATGACGCCCCTATGGCAGGCCACCCAGGTTACTTTAAAACCTATAGGCAAATTAGGGAGCGGTTCAGGCCACCCAGGTTACTTTAAAACCTATAGGCAAATCAGGGAGCGGTTCACTTGGAAGGGGCTCAAATAAGAGGTTCTCAAGTATGTTAGAGAGTGTCCCACTTGTCAGCAGAACAAGTAGGAGCACACTTTCTTGGCAGGACTACTACAACCTCTACCCATTCCTAGTCGGAAGTGGGAATGCATATCCATGGATTTCATCACGGGTTTACCCAAAACCCAGGGTAGGGATTGCATTTACGTTGTGGTTGATAGACTCACGAAGTTTGCATACCTTTTCCTGATTTCAGCTACTTTCATAGCAGTGTAGGTTGCTGATTTGTTTTTCAGAGAGATATTTCGATTGCATGGGTTGCCTTGGAATATAGTGAGTGATCGGGATAGCAGATTTATGAGTCATTTTTGGCAGGAGCTCTTCAAGCTTAGTGGCACATAACTCACTCCGAGCACGAGCTACCATCCACAGACAAATGGACAGACCGAGATAGTTAATAAATGGGTGGAGGGATACTTGAGGAATTACATTTCGGGGTAGTAGAAGGCATTGGTTAGGTGGTTGCATTTATGCAAGTATTGTTATAATACTACAAACCACATGTCTATACAGATGTCACCATTCATGACACTTCATGGGTATGATGCTCCCAATTTTTTGGATTTGCTATTTGGAGATAGTAGAGTGTCAAGTGCGAAGGGTTTGTTACAGGACATCCAGGACATCATGAGTTCTTTGAAGGAGAACATTCAGAAGGCACAAAATCAACAAAAGCAATATGCAGATCAGCACAAAGTGGAGTGTTCCTTCGAGGAGGGGGATATGGTGTATCTTATGCTGCAACCATACCAACAATCCACTTTGAGGAAGAGTGGATTGGAGAAGCTCAAGCCACGGTACTATGGTCCATTTCGAGTTTCCAAGCGGATTGGTGAAGTGGCTTATGAGCTAGAGTTATTGGCAGAGAGTAGGGTTCACAACGCGTTTCATGTATCTCACCTCAAAAAGGCGTTGGGACATAATGTGACACCTTCTACAGCATTACCACTCCTAGATGAGGAGGGGAAATTGATTTTGATTCCTGAGGCTATCATTGATACTAGAGAGCGTCATTTAAGTTGCAAAGTAATAAGGGAATATCTGGTTAAGTGGAAGGACCTGCCAAATGAGGATGCAACTTGGGAGAATAAGGAGATATTGCAACATCCTATGATGAGATTGCTTGAGGACAAGCAATTTCAGGGAGGGCGGATTGTAATGTCCCTTTTCTAGCCAGTGGCTCGAAGAACAGGGTTAGCCTATTACTACGGTTCTCGTAGGCTAACGGGATGATTAGGGAATCTTTCTGAGGGGTTTTAGGACTTGTCCTCGTTACTTACTATTTTTAGTAAGTGACATTTGGGGTCGGTGATGGCACACTTGCAGTTGTTCTTGGTCATGGGACACTCTTGAGGGTTCATTTCGATATCCAGGCCAGGAGTTATGGATTTATTAAGTCAAGTTATTTAATAATATTCTATTATTAAGTGATTTAATGTTATAAAGTGAAAGTGACTTTATTAAAAGAATATTTTAAGTCACTTTATAAATATTTAAGTGAAATAAGTCACTTTATGAAATATTTAAGTGAAAAGTCACTTTGACAAATGATTTAATATTAAATCAAGGAGCTATTGAAAAGTGGCATGGTTTTCAAGGAGAGATATTTTATGTTTTATTTGTCAAAGGCTGAAAACCTAAATAGGGGCGTACTTCTCCATAAGGCAAGGATATTGGCTCATTATTCATTATCCAGATTATTATATCTTTTGTGAGCTGCTGCTGCTTCTGCAAGTTTTGTCTTTCATGGCTGATTGAGGATGGATACCCTCTTTAGGAGAGATATTTTATGTTTTATTTGTCAAAGGCTGAAAACCTAAATAGGGGCGTACTTCTCCATAAGGCAAGGATATTGGCTCATTATTCATTATCCAGATTATTATATCTTTTGTGAGCTGCTGCTGCTTCTGCAAGTTTTGTCTTTCATGGCTGATTGAGGATGGATACCCTCTTTTAGATCAGAATTCTACAGGCGTGCAAGATCGTCCAAAGATTCTATATTGAATTATCACCATCAGGATCATTATCAAAGCATTATGCAGATTTCAAGGTTAAGAATCAGGCAGGAACATAGTAATAAAATTGCAGGTCAGAAATAAAGGAGATTGCATCAAATAAAGCTAAGGTTGACTTTCAGGTTGGCATGTGGGAAGGACCTGATCTGGCCGCACCATTTTGAAGACATCTGTGCAAGATTTCCTAAGGTGTTTTGGTCTGAAATTATCAATCATTGCTGGCCGTATAGATCAGGAATTAATGCAGCTTTCAAACAGCAATTTAAGATCATTTTGCTGAGCATGTGTTTGTCTTGAGAGCAGGCCGTACAACATTGGGAGGCGTGCAAGGGTTTAGAACAGATCAGACCTGTTTGTGGCTGCCATCACTTCCAGATTTAGGCATTTGGATTGAGCGTTATGTCTACAACAGATTCAAGGTGTTTCAAGACAAATCCAACACTTGGCGGCCTAGGGTTTTGACTTTCTTTTTGCTAATACAAAATAATCAAACCTGTAACTCCACGTTTCTGTTAATGGGTATGTTCATTTTGTGATTTAAATCAATAAAGCAATAGTGGGTTTTAGTTTATGTCTTTCCTTCAATATTTCCAATTTCTAGCATTTAATCGTGCAAAAACACAAAAAAAAAAACTGAAGTCAGATTCAAACACCATAGGGGTTGTTTCACTCTAGACTTTGGACTAGAGTACAAGAAGGATGGCAATTTCTGCTTGATTGGTATGCAAGTTTGGCAAGATCTATTGATGATCACAAGTGAACAATTGGGTATGCTGTCAACGTGAACTCAAAAGCAGTTTCCTAGGTGTGCAAGAAGCAGAGTACAAGGAAGCACAAGGAGCAATATTGAAAGCAATCTGGTATTGTAGAATCCTAGGTGATATTGGTATCTCCTCCAATCCAGCACCAACAACATACTGCAATAATGGGAATGTTTTAGAGATGGTGAAGAATCTAGTGATGCATGAACAATCCCAAACACATTGAGGTTTATTTTCATTAATTCAGAGAAAAGGTGCAAAATAATGAAATAGAAATGCTGTTTATTTCCACTTATGATCAACTTGCAGATGGATTTACAAAGTCAGTGTCTCAAGCCAAGTTTGTACTGTTTTAAACTGGACTCTTTGTAATTGAATCTACACAAATTAGATACTCAGTATGTGTGTTAGGCAACTCTACCGAACTTTGTTTGTTGTAAATATTACCATGTTGGAAATACAAAAACAATGAGCTTTATAGTTCCAATTCTCTTGTTTAATTAGACTTCTCTATCAGACTTTGCTTTCAAACTGCTGGTTTCTTTTGTATGTTAATATGCACACAAGAAACTAATATTATGCCATTTCTTTTTTAATTAGTGCATGATGCATATTTTCTCATAATTTGCTTCAATTGATAGAAATTCATTAATGCCCTGTATTTAAATCATCAAGATTCTGAGATTTTGATTTTACGTTCAGTGGAGTAGAATATATCTCTAATATCTACCAATTGTTGATTAAATTTTGCAGGTGCAAATTGGTACTCATTCATTTACATTTGATCATGTGTATGGCAGCACTGGTTCTCCTTCATCAATGATTTTTGGAGAATGCGTTGCTCCACTTGTTGATGGTTTGTTCCAAGGTTATAATGCCACAGTTCTTGCATATGGGCAGGTGTGCGTCATCTCATCCAACACTTCTTTGTTGGTTGATCAAAATATTTGTTTCGATTTTGATCCCATTTTCTTCTGTAATTCTATTGCAATTAGATCTTAAATGAGTATATTGTATGGAGGAATTGAATAATAGCATGTGCTTCTTGATTTCAAGTTTGTTGTTGGATTCACGTTGGCTGACATTTATATCTCATTCTAGACTGGTTCTGGCAAGACATACACCATGGGCACTGGTTATGCAGAAGGTGAGGAGATGGGAATTATTCCTCAAGTTATGGAGGCAATATTCAAAAAAATTGAAACATTGAAAAATCAAGCAGAATTTCAGTTAAGAGTTTCATTCATTGAGGTATGCTTCAATGCACCTTTATTGTACTGTTTGATCCAGTTTTCTTCCTTATTTTCTTCATTCATGATATTCAATTTGTTTATCCTTATTTATCTCTCTTTTGCATAGTTGGTTGTTTATACCTTAGAAAAATTAGTGTATTACATCAGCTGTGTTTCTCTTGGGCTAAAGAGAGACACTTCTTGTCATGTGGCCCTTATGATAATGGTATAGTATTATTATTACTTGATAAAATGTATCTTAGACTCCTTCTGATGTATTTAGTATGTATTATTTAATTGGTAAACGTAAAAAGGAATAATTAATGTTTCCTTTCATTTGCCCTTTTATTTGTACTAAGAGGCACACTTTACATCCCACATCAACTTGGACTTTTGGTGTGTGTGGGTGTGTGGAGAACATTGAAGGTCAAAATTTCATAGAGGAAAAATTTCAGATAAGATAGCATATTCAAACCTCGATGTAAACCTAAAATGTGTGAAAAAGTACCCAATAGATCTCAGTGGCAATCCCACCATAATATATGTGTAAGAGCATAGGGATTTGACATCATGAGACATTGAATATCTCTCAGTGTATATCATATACATGTTAAGATGTGTTTGTGCTGGTGTGTACTTAATATGAATATTGATAAAGTGGATAATCCACATTCTATCTTCTCTTTATTGACTAAAATGTATATTTATATTTGAATAACCACCATTCTATATTCTTGTTACTGACTAAAATATATATTTATATTTGCATGCATATTACCTAGGACCACCTCTTGGTGTCTATCATGTAATATAGGAGTCTCCTTTTCTAATGACCCAAAGTGTTGTAGTTGTGAGTTAAAATTCAAAAGACCCATGATATCAATTTCATTCCTTGCCACTTTACCCTAGAAATAATCTGAAGTAAGATATTTCTGTTTGGGATTTTTCAGTATTTAATTATTTGGTGTATAGTGGTTTTATAGAAATTGAGGCAAACCTTCATTTTTAAACTTTCTAAAGTTACAAATGTTTTTCAATGGAAAAATGACAAAAAAATTCCCTTGGTGAATATTATTAGTGCCTAAATTATCCCACTAGACTAAGATTTAGCTGATTACAATATTATTTATTCTTGGAATGCTCAGTATTTTTCACATCCTTGGCCCTTGAGCCAGTGGCCTGTTGTTTATATGGTCTTTTGAGAAAAATTAAGTGTTTCTGGCATTATGGCAGATCACTTTAAACAAAAGTTGAGGCCTTCCTTTGGAGTTATTTGTTCATCTTCTGCAAAAACTTGACGGGAAGAGGAATTTCTTTTTGTATCCCTTCTTGGTTCTGTGCTTGACCTCCTTTTTTGAGGAATAGAAGAGTAAGTTTTCTTTGTACAAGAGATTCTCTTTTCAAAGCCCTCTTTCAGTTGTCTTTGCTTATTGTGCTATACTCCCTTGATATCTGAATTTCATTTTCTGCTGAGAGGAAAGGGGAAAGGGGACGAAGCCTTTTAACTGTAATTGAACAATCCAACACTATAACTATCAGCTGGTTAAGTCCTGAACTGGGTTTAGATGAGCAACGTTATCTTGTTTGAAATTTGAATACAAGAAACCCTGCTCCCTGTTTGAAGCTCAGAATTATCATTCTCTCAAATTGCTTTTAAAGTGGCTGAATGCAAGTTTTTAAGGACCAGCAAGCATCCTTGGGATGAGCAATGAAATTCTTGCAGGATAAGTGTGTTTGCACAATTGCAAGGGATCAATTTTGGCCATTTATGGCATTTTGGAGAAAATAGGGGAGTAGGTGAGTCATTCTTAGACCAGTTAATAGCGATATGTTTAGCAAGAATGAAACAGAGAGGCATATGATTTAGGCAAATTTTGCAATTTTAGGGCATGTGAAAATTGGTCCCAATAGAGTGCTAACAACTATGCATCCATTCAACCACTTGCTCATTAAAACTAAACGCTGAAGAATGAGAAAAGTCATGCAACAATGACTGAAAACCTTGGCAATATCATGGATGTGTTTTTAGTGAAAATGAAAAACCTAGATTGCTTTTTCTAAAATGAACTTTAGCTCTTTTTTATTGTCATATCGTTATACATTTTTATTTTTAAATTTGAATTTTCATTTTGTTTTAATTTAACTTGTTTTATTTCTTGAAATTATACTTTTTATAGAATATAATTGAATTTTGTTTTTACTAAATAGACTAAATTATATGTTATGACATTCAAAATTATAAAATAGAATATAGTTGAATATTTTTAATTTGAATATGGTACTGCCATATATATTGTATCTCCTTGTCCCCAAAAAGTGGCCTGCAGACCACTGTCCCCAAGACATGCCTCCTATTGTCCTACCATCTTTCCATCCCTGTCCTTGATACATCATGGACCATAGCATTTAACCAATTTTTGAGGGCCCCTCCATTCCCAACCAATATCACTGAACCATTGAGAAGGGATCTTTGACCAGCTCAAAACCACAAATGTGAAACTTGTTTATGTTAGAGAAGTTCTTTGCTTCCACGCATGGGAAGAGTTTAATGACATTAGCAAATTGAAGATCAATGAAGTCAGAGAGATCAAAGAGACAAATACCTTTTCTATTGAAATATATCTGAGTAGGTCATGCATAGCCTCAACAACAGTAACAAAAGGGAAGGGAGCCAGGGGACAACTTTGCTTGATAGATCTTTCTAAAGAGCGAAGGGATTAGATAGGTTAATGGCACTCTATAGAATTTGTTTCTAAATCCCAAAAGCTTTCAGAACTAACAAATTAAATACCATTTCAATTCTATCAAAAGCTTTCTCAAAATCAAGAAGCACCATACACATTTTGACCAAAAGTATTAGTCCACTTCATCCTTTGCCAACCAGCATTAAGGTTTCCTAGAATATATCTATCTTTGAGAAGACCAGTATGAGACCAAGAAATAATCCTAGGGGAATATTCTTCAACCTCACAACAATAACTTTTGCCAAAAACTTGTAGGAAACATTCAACCTGTTTAGGAAGGAGCTTATATACACCTTTTTAATGCCCTTACCTAAAGAACTCACTTGAATACCTTCTTTGTGAGTATCCAACAAATCACTACCAATCCAGTCCTTGTTAACTTTGTAAGACTTAGTAGGAAGTCCATCAACGCTAGGGAATTTTATCGTTTTTCAAGTATCCAATTATTGAAAAATGCTCAAGAGTGCTGTCTTTTCCAAGATCTAAGCCATCATTCAAATCAAGGTTTTGAGGCATAATATCCTTACAAAACTTCTTGACCCTCTGTCTCCTCAATGCAGCTATCAGAGGAAAATAATGACTCATAGAAAGAAAGAAAAACATGTTTAATCTCCCCTGGATATTTATATAATGTCCCTCCAACATCCACATGTCTAATCTTCTCCCTAGAAAACTTAGTTCTAAGTAAACTGATGAAAAATTTGATCCCTTTGTACCCATCCTTAAGCCAAGACATTCTGGATCTAATCTTAGAACCTTGGGCCAAATAGGTTTGATGTCAACTCCACTCATGTTTAGGTCTAATCAATTGCTCTTGCAAAGCTACATTACAAGGATCAGACTGAAGCCATTCTTCTAAAACTCTAGTTGTTGACATTGAGCTCGAACAAACCATCTTTACATGAATTAGGCTGAGAATTCTCTCTTAGTATAGACAATTCAATAGGATGATGATCTGAAAGAGTAGAAGGGGAAACCAAAACAATGTTTTTATCAATTAAGTGCAGAAACGGAAGAAATCTTTTGTATGTAGGATTTGTCCAATCTAGAATACCATCTTTTATCTCCACTTTGTTGTCTTCAATTTTGAATTCTCAAAATTGGACAACCCATATGAAATTTGCCTAAAATTTCTTCATAAATCTCTATGGCATGCATTTCGAGGCACCAAAATTCTCCAATTGAATTGTGCAACCATTGGTCTCCATCCTATTTTGCCTTGTGCGAAATTTAGGAGCATTTTGACATGTTTTTCCCCTTGTTTTGTCCAATTTCGAGATTTTTGATCACCATTGCAAGTAGGGATCTTTTTGTGTTAAAGCACGTTTTACAAGGTGTTGAGGTTGTAAAACTTTGGATTTCAATTGATGGTTCCCTTGGGCATCCTTTCATCAACTCCCCTTTCCGTTTTTGTAAAATTCTGAGTCATTTATCTTGTGTTTTTTGCCAATTTCGGGTTTTTAAGACAACTCAGCAAAATAGGAAGTTTTAAATCATAAAGCAAAAATTGCTAAAGTGTCAAAAAGTTCCTATTGTGCTTTAAGTGAAATTGCCAAAGTGCCAAAAAGTTCCTATTGTGCTTTAAGTGAAATTGCTGAAGTGCCAAAAAGTTCCTATTTTGCCTCTTTGTCAAAAATAAAATTGCTAAATGAGCCAAAAGTTCCTATTTTTTCCCATGAGTAAAAAGAAAAGTTGCTAAAATCTTTCAAAAACCCAATTTTGGTCTTTTTTTGTGCTTTTTTTCACTTGTCTTTGTGTTGAAAATACTTGATTGGAGAAATTCGCCTAAGTTTTGAAGAGAGTTTGTGTTTGAATTTGATAATTTACCTCTTTTAGTGGAGCTCTCTTAAATTCTTCAACAAAAATTGCAGCTTCTCAATTTGAATATAAGTGCCTTCATCTTTTCTTGAGATTTTACAAGGCATCTAGGGTTTCATCTTCATTTTAACTTTCAGCTTCTCTTTTCCAAGGTATGTTGTTTGCTTTCCTTTTGTTTTATTTTCTCTTTCCTTTTTATGATTTTATCTAATCATGCATGTGCTTAGTTGTTTCTTTTATTTTCTGGTTTTTGTGTTATCTAATATCCATTGAGCAGAAACGCGTTTTCCTTGTATAGTTTTGCTTCTTGTCAAGTCGTGTTTACTTATATTGGGCTGTTTGTAAGACTCCACCATTCCCTTGTATATATGGAGTCGGTTTCACAAAAAATAGCAAATATAAAAAACGTGTTTCACCTCTTAACCAAATTGCGTTTTGTTTATCATTCTTTTTTGTGTTCTTTTCAAATATCTTTCAAAAGATCTTTTTGGCAAACGTTTTTCTTTATGGTGTTAAGAAAAAACGTGTCTTTGTTTTTGAAGTTGTTTCTCTTCATGCTCGAAATGTCAAAAAATGTCTTATTTCAGCCAAAAAAAGGTCTTTGTCCCTTGCATTGTGCGAAGTTAATTTTCAAACAATAGAAGACATGTCTTTTCACAACAGAATTGTGGTTTCTAGTAAACATGTTTTGTTACTAAAAACGATTTTTGCAGCTGAATAGCGTCATACTCATTGTGTCAGGAAACGCCATTGTCTCAATGGTCATTATCTCAGTAAAATGTCATTTCCATTTGCCATTTTTCTCTTCCATTTACCTTGCCATTATCTCACTAGTCTTATCATTTTTTCTTCCCATACTTGTAAAGTTTACTTGTAATAATGTTTTTCCATATTGCAAGTAAGTCACCATTCATTTGCACTTGCAGTCAACCTTCCAAAACCCGAAATTGAGCTTTGGCCTCATTTTTGCAGCCCCTTTGTCTCATTCTCGTTACTCCTATTTGCACACATGACCTACCAAATCAATAATATAAGGCATGTGCCTTATTTTTCAAGCAAATTCCAAGGCTGAAGAATGATACAAAGAAAGAACAACAACATGACGAAGCCACACAAGGAGTTGAACAAGTGACACGATTGAACATAGAATGCTTTCAAAACAGAGATGGAAGAATGTTTTTCAAATAGCAGCATGAAGACCCAATCAAGGATGATGTAGTTCAAGTCGTGTCTTCAGACACTTAAAATGGTTTCAATTATGTACTTATATTTTAGTTTTGACAAATTACACGTAAAATGGAGAAATGTAATTGCAAGTAATCATATCACTTGAAAACTTGTAAAATTTAATTACATGTAATTACATTACAAGTCAAATTACAATAGGACTTGTAATGTTGAATAAGTCAATTGCAGTTAGTTAGTGGTTGAGAGGATTTCTCAAGTTTGTTGGGATCCTCCCACCTTTTTCTCAAGGCTTCTCTCCTATAAATACTTGAGGGGGTCTATTGTAATATCTATCTTTTTAGCAAGCAAGAAATTTTTGTAGAATTTTATACTCATAAAGACTTTGAGCTTTATAGTTATAAGTTGTGATTTTTCAAGTAATATCAAAAAGTTGGAATTTCAGACTTTGTGTTGAAGCCCTACTTTGCATCCTTTGTGTTCTTATGCCATTTTGGAGCATTACTTTGTGACTACTTGGAGATTGTGGAATATTGCTGAAGAGAGATTCAATTGGAATGTCTGCAGACTTTGTGCTTTAATGTTAAAAATTGAATTCATAGTTAGTATTTAGAAATTGAGAAGAATTGCAAGACTTTGTGCTCGTGGTAGTTCTCATTTAGAGTAGTTAATAGGTACATCATAGTTGCAGACTTTGCGATGTTTTATGTTGTATATTATCATTAGGTAATCATTCTAAAAAGGGTAGATAGGATTTCACTCCTCAAGACTTTGTGCTTGTTGGTTGTTTTCCCGTCTCGGAGGAAGTGACGGAAGTCTTTGTGCTTTCAGGAAACTTTATTTCCTCTTTCTTGGTTTCACTGCATAGCTGCTGTAATAAGTTTTCTTAATGTTTGCTATTGCTTTTCTGCGAAGAGAAAATAATATAATCTTTCCTGGAATAAGAGGAATGATTGTTGTCCTACCCATATTAGTTTTGTTTAGTTAAAGGGGGAACCTTCCCTTAATTAGGAGAGTTTCATCTCACGTGCTATGGTTGAAACCACAATTTTTGTATGCTTTCCCAAGTATACAAAATTTTCAACCAACACACTCCAAGTAAACCAAATACTTCTACTGTCTTTGTTATTACAGCCCAAGGGGTCAACTAAATTCAACATCCTTTTCATCTTAGACCTAAAAAAAACAACTCATTACCTTTCCAACTAAATTTATTTCCTCTACATTTAACTTCTTTGTTCTCAATCATGTTGCAATTGTCACCTAAGATCCAACGAATCTTGGGCAGATTATTAACTAACCAATCCCAATCTTTGTGCTCCATCCCAATAATAGCTGGGTGCTCCAGAAGGAGCATTGTCAACATTGTTTGATCTTTATCGGCATCTTTTGTAGTAACTATATGCACATAACCTAGGCTGTAGCTTTTTCAGCTGTTAAGAAGGTTATAATCCATTTTTTTCTGATGCTGATATTTATAAATCTTGTTATTCAGTTGAAGTAGAGAAATGTTTTCAATGCCTGCTTACAGAGTTGGATTTTGGGGCTAGGCAGTAAACATAAATTACACAATTTTCTCTCTTGGATTCGTCGTTCATCATGTTTAGTTAAATGTATTCATGTCTATCCTCATTATTGTCACTCGGGGTCTATATGACATGCTGTATTGTCTGTTGAGAATTTCATTATAATGTTTTTGTGTCTACTCATTCTGCATTCCAATTTCTTATCATGGCATAGTAAAGCAGGAGGACTAATTGATTTTGGTGTCACCATGGTCATTTTTATCCATGTGAAGATTCTGAAAGAAGAGGTGCATGACCTACTTGATCCTAGCCCTTCCTCTGCTCTAAAGGCGGATGCAATCAATGGTCTTGGAGGAAAGCCAGCAACGCCTGGAAAGGCACCCATACAAATTCGGGAGACATCAAATGGGGTCATAACACTGGCAGGTTCAACAGAGGTAGATGTGAGAAATCAAAAAGAAATGGCTGCATGTCTGGCACAAGGTTCATTGGCTCGAGCAACTGGAAGCACAAACATGAATTCTCAGTCCAGGTTTGGCACTTTAAGAACCCAATTATCTCCATCTATTTTACATTATTACTGAGGTGATGATATGATGTTGGCAAAAACACAATAGCAACAATGAAAGCACATGAGATTTCTGCAAGCGTTCATGCCGTATACTCATTTGTATAATGCAATATGGAAATTGCAAAGTATGTGCAAGAAAGCTTCTACGAGAAGAAAGATGCACATAGAGATGTTTTCAATATAAGAATATACAATAGCCCATGTAAATATGCTTACACTGTTAAACAATATACAACAACCCACGTCACTGTATGGTATTTAGTTATATACAATAGCAAATTGGACTGTATATCATCCTTTAATAAAATGTAATAGCTCACAGGAATATGTCTCATCAGATGAAAATGATTGTGTTTAGTTGTTTGGTTGATGAAAACTTAACAAAATTTCACTTCAACAATTAGATTGTAAATGTAGAACACTTGGATTATGATTAGGACCAAACTGAACTGACTAACATGATACAAGATTATGAAATACTGTTTCTGGTTGGAGAAAAAGAAAATTTATATTTCAAACTTCCAAAATTATAGTAGGAAAATAGGTAGTGGAATATAGACATCCTCAGCTTCTGGAAGCATCATCTACCTTTGCATTAGTACATAATCCAGATATATACTCATTGGCAAAGTGAAGTCAATTCTCCAAACAATGATTACCAAAATCAACTCATTGTAAGCTTTGGACAAATCAATAGCAAACCAGATATTGGTTCCTAAAGTGCATAGTCATCTTCTTTTTCTTTACTTACTTCTCCACATTCATCAGCAGTGATGCTTGCAATATTTGCATCATCCTTCTGTGATTGTTCTTTCAAAAAGTGATCACATTACCTTTTTCAGTCCATCATCATGTCTTCAAAATTTCCAACTACATATAATCTCCTAGAGCTTGAACTACCGCAAATATGAAACATTTTTGTAGATCAGCCAAGCCTTCATTGAGGAAAGCTGTGTTTTCTCGATTCTCTTCTCTTCACCAACAAGTGAAGCAATGAATCTGTCAAGATTTTGATTGAGTAGTTTACTCAATATATGGAAAACATTATGTAATCTGGAGGGAATTAGCAGAATGGATTTTAAATTATCATCATCACCTTTGTACATGCAATCTGTTTTAAAATAGAGTTGAAAATATTAATATGTTCTCTTAAAAGAAATTAATTCAGCATCTAAAGTATTTAGCAAATTTACTATTTCTTTGGATGTCTTCTATAGGTCTATGTAATGCAAGTAAACATCAGATAGTTGAAGACTGATTAAGGGCATTGCTTTCTTATTTTTGTATTCCATTTAATTGCATCAACTAGAGCTATAGGCTTCCTTATATCCCCATGAAATACCTCCTAGAGTTCTCTATTTGTCCAGTAAAGTTGCATCTTCATTTGCCATGCATCTCCTCAGTAAACTTTACGATGGAATATATGACATGCTTTATTGTCTGACTGAAAAAAGTTGTGCTCCTCTGTTGGTTGTCAGATTGGTCCTTGAGTTTTTACCTCTTAAATTTCTACACTTCTCTTTAGCCTCTTATATCATATAAAGCTCCAATTCCCTAATATTCCTGCTACCAACCTTTGTCTCTTTTAAAATCAGACTCCAAGTATATTTTATAGTCAGTTAACTTTCTTCGACTTGAGATTTATTAAGTTATACATTTTATATGCCAGGCACTTGACACCAGAAACAAAAGGAGAAATATTACGGCTGTGGAACCTCAAGACTATACAATTTAGGATAATGTGAACTTAAATCCCAGTAAGGCATGACCATTACCTATAAGGCTATAACAAACCCATGTACAAGACAATTAATAATGTGGACCTAGTGCACAAATGTGTGAGACCATAACATGATCTAAGATAACTAGGGAAACCCAAGAGATTGAAAGAAATTATTGGCACCATCATGAAATCAAGATAACACCATTATACCATTCATTTACTCTTGATTACACATAATTCTATGTTTTGTCAACCATAACAACTAGCATACTGCTAACCTGTCCAATGACCTAACATGAAATTATGGTTTAGAGACCAAATTCTACCTAAAAGTCTAAAACAAAATTGAGTCTTATTTGCTAGTTGGCCATTAACTAAAATGAGAGATTGGCATATATACATATCTGCTATGATTCTTGACATCTTCTGACATAATACTTATTAACTATTGTATGTGACTCAAATTCCCGTTTCTGATGATAGCATATTATTTGGACCTGACGTTGGACATATCGTTTAGAAGCTATTATTTTGGAAGATTGAATTTGGATACAAGTGTGGTAGATTTTTCATCACTGTTTCAACTTTCAAGTCTCCTTCAAGACCCCTCTTTCAGGGATATATTGGATTAATAATATGTTGATGGATTACTTTCACTCTTTTTTAAATACATTGTGCAATAGTTATTATCTCACTGCAACAATGATGATCAAGAAATTACTGATATGAAACAACTTGTTAAAGGTATCCTCTTACTAGTTTAATATATTAATTATTAAGAAAGTTTCTTTTATTGAATTTCAATATTGTTATTTAAAAATACTAAGTTACTGGGGTTTTGGTACGGCTCCTGGTTCAGGTTCATGGATCCGCTTCGTGGATTTGGCTAAAACATTTTTGGGGTTGGGTTCATCCATACAAAAGACATGTAAAAATATAATATAATAATAATAAAATTATTAATTTAATAAATATTTATATAATACTATATAAATATATATTATATTATTTTATTATTATATATTAGTATATTATATTATATATTTATATATTATAATATATAATAATATATTATTATATAATAGTATACTATATATATTTATATATTCATTTGTTATATTTATATTATAATATATATTATTATATATAATAATATATAAATATATAATATGTAAATATTATAATATAAATATAACAAATGAATGTTGCTGTACCCAAACTGGACCCCACAACCGGTACAAACCAGACCCAGATCTGACAGCTTAGCTGATGGATCCAGTAACATAGTAAAAATACAATGCATGAAATTATGATTTGCCATTACACCTTGGATCCTGACCCTAGAGCAATGGTTAATACTTAATTACTATGCTAGTGGTGACTCATATTTCTTTTGTTCTTAATTGTAATTATAAGGTTGATTTAGTCTCTATTTGCAATTCTTGTGACACCATTTTAATGGAGAATCCAAATGTTGTCCATAAATTCTAGAAGTTATCTACATGCCTTTCTGGTGCTGCCCCTTCTTTCTAGAGCTAAGAAATCAGAAACATATGGTTCTCATTGCAGTCCATGTCATTGAAGGATGGGGAATACTGCAAGTTGGTTGTGGATTGTAGTTACAAACTAGTGAATGTTACTGGAAACAGAAAAATTGCAATGAATGTAAAGGCGATTCTGATGAGAATCACTCTCTTCATAAACATACTATTTTGGAAATTAGATTTTGGATTTTTTGCATGTGCCTGGCCTTATTCAGCCAGCACACATCCTCATCATTGGACATCAATTTAATCCATTCTAATGAAAAGTTTGAAGAAATCTATTTTATTGTTCTTTTCTTAGCTTTCTGCAGTGATAATTGACAGGTTATATGATATTCCTACAATCAAAGGTTAGTTTTAGGGTTGGTGATACTCATGTTTTAGTTCTACACCTGAATGTTTAAAATGTATGGTCAACCTCCACTTCTCATATAGTTTAGAGGAATATTATTGGGTGCTAAACATATGGATAAAGATCTCTCGTCTTTATGTGTATGTGGACATAGGGAAGATGATCTGTAACATTACTATTGGGAGGCCAAGACCCTTACTAGAAACCTCTTGCTTAATCCGACCAGTTTAAACTCTAATTACAAAACATTTATTCTCTAGTTAACACACCATAAATGACGTCCTGTTTATTGTAAATTTCCATATATTGTATGATTCTTACAGCTCCAACAAGAACATTCTATCCACATAATCATACAAGAAGAATCCATATCTACATATGCAGCTAGTATTCCAAAGTCAATCTAATTGGAAATGATTTCCTGTCAACCTAAGTTGAAATCTTTATTTCAATCATACTGAAAAACTAGTTTCAGTACCTATGCTCCAAAACTTAATCTAATTCAAAGACTACTGACAAACCTATATTTTAAGACAAAAATTCTAAAACCCCTCTAAAAGTACCTTATGTGGCTTTAGCTAGTAAATTATAGCTAACTTTCTATTATATTTAAGTAAAAAATAAAAGAGAATATTCCATATGCTGAATTGAAGCATTAAGCGCTGTAAGGATATCACCCTTGGAAGTCTTTGTTTTATGGAGGAACTTTGAATTCCATAATTCCATACTGTATATGTGTCTATCTAAATGTAGCTGAAAACTTTTGCTCTACTATAATCTCCAATGTACCGCCTCATGTAAGTTATTTATAGGTGTGTTTCTGTTTAACATTCTCTTGGTTGATTGTAGCAATTGTTAAAATTGTTCATTGAAGGATATTGCAAGCTATTACATTGCCCACGTTTATTTCCAAGAAATAGTGCCAAAATTTGCTTCTCTTTTTTACCCATCAACATAAAATCATAGCTTAATTTTCTGTGATGGATATCAACCTTATCAAGGATATGATGATGTGAGCAATTTTAGATTATTAGCTTCTTTTGACAATGAGCAAGTTCCCAGATTATCTATTTGATAATGGAAGTGTTACAGACCATCTTTGCCACTTTGAATGAGTGCAACTTAGGTTATGTTTTGAACTGTTGCAACTTTGTAGGCCAACTTAATCATTTTGATGCTATGTTGGGTTGTGGTGACTATGCCTTAATCTGATTACTATGCCTAGAGTTTTTTGAGTATTTGATGAACAACTGATTTTTTTTCAATGGATCATACTAATATACATAGCATTAAACAGGTCAATATATTTTCATGTTTCCTCTCAGATCTTTTGTCTGTATTTTTTATTCCAATATATAATTTGCCTGTGACTATGCATGTGTATTGATTTATTAATTGGCAAGCGACTTAGAATATTTTCGTTACAGAATGATCCCTTAAATTTCCATGCAAATGCCATTAGTATGATTCGGCTTTGCCAGCTATTCAGTATATATCGGTGCTGATTACTGGTGGGGATGACTTGATCTGTCTCTGTGTTAGTCGTTCACATGCCATCTTCACAATCACCATGGAGCAGATGCGGAAATGGGATGCAATGTTAACAGGAGATATGGGTTCAACAGAAGATGGAGGAGAAGATTTTTTATGTGCAAAGCTTCACTTAGTGGATCTTGCTGGATCGGAGCGAGCTAAGAGGACTGGTGCTGACGGTCTTCGTTTAAAAGAAGGTTTCTGTTTCCCTGTAAATTTTTTTGGTGTCCTTCTTGTGCAATATACTCATTATGTGGTTCATTTAAATTGACTAATCAGTAGTATTTCTCTCATATAGGTATTCACATTAACAAAGGATTGCTAGCACTTGGAAATGTTATCAGTGCACTTGGAGATGAAAAGAAGCGCAAAGAAGGAGTTCATGTTCCTTATAGAGACAGTAAACTGACTCGCCTCTTGCAGGTCTAATGTTGTTGCCTTTGCATTACAGACTTATGAAGCATGGATAACCTTTTGTGGAATTGTTGTTGTAATTAGACAATTGCCATTGTGAGAATAATCATTTAATTTGTATGGAAGTAAGTCTTTTTCATATAATTTGACTTGGTATTGTAAACTTGTCTTTGCAGGATTCTCTAGGGGGGAACAGCAGAACTGTGATGATAGGTAGAGTTGTAGAACACCATAAATCATTTGGCATTGTCAATATATTGCTTATAGAATACTCTATGCAAGTAAAATGGAATGTGCAATGACAATTGGTCTCAAATTCAAATCTGAATATAAGTACATTACACAAGAAGATGGTATCTATTCTCTGATTTCAAGAACCCCAAAATAAGAAAATTAATAGGTTCCATCTGTTTACTTCCTCTTAGACACTTGTATGACTGGTCATCTCCATATGTTAAAAAAGAAACAAGCTTTGGATTCAATAGCTATTGTCATCTCTCTTTCAATATTTATTTTTTCCCCTTATGTCATAATTTCTAAACTCACATATAGGGCAATGTAATATGTATGCTTTTCATGGGTTCTGTCATTTATATTGAACTAGAAATTACTTTTTCTGTAGAGATTACACTACAAGTTTACAGTTACCAAGAGGTATTTAGTTATAAGGTATTGTGATTTCAGGACATGGGAAATGGTTGTGCTTTTTTGTTAAATTGAGCAAGTTTTCATTTGCACAACACAATGTTTCTATCTATAATTATGGGTGTAGTCTGTCTAGCTTGGTAAGTACAAGGGGTCCTAGCTTGGTTGTCGTTGGTTTGAGCCTTACAAAGGATTCAAGTGTAGGTGCTGTGATTGTATAAATTGGTACCTCAGGCTTAGATGGATTGGGACAACTGGATTTATCACAAGCCTGATCAAAGGGTCAAAACCTAAAGAAGTACAAATATGAACAAAATAATCTAAATGGAAAGAACAATCCCTTGTGGGCATCTACAAGACTACAACAGGGGTCTCATACACCAATCAGTGTCTTGCTTGTCAATGGCGTACAAAGCTATTTTACCTTTATATGTACTCACGATCCTAAAATTTTCTTCCTGGATTTATATGTATATGCCAATTTCAATTTTGCTCTCCCACATAAGAGATTTTTTAAAACCTTTGCATTCAACAGGGGACTAGTTAGGCACCTTAGTGTGCATGGGGTTGTACTTATTGAAAATTTCAAACTCTACATCAGGTCTCAGATTCCTGTTTGTGCACCTTTAATCATTCAAAATTTCAAACTACTGTAAAAAAATGTCGTACAGATCCACTTTTCAACAATTTTGGTGCTTAAAAGTCTATGCTAGAAAGGGGTTTGCCCAAATGTAAAATTTACTGATTTGGATTTTTAGTTAAGCTGTAGCAAGAGACCAAAAGATTTCTAATGTGAAATTCATAAGGATTCAAAATAATATATATTCCAATAAATGAAGAATGACAATGGTAAATGAATAATCATATTGTTCAAGGATTACAATCCAAATGGATATGACCTAGACCATCCATCTTTTAGTGAACAGCCTTATAAAAGATTATGATAAGTAGGTTATGCATACTATATTGTAACATTATGATATAATACAACAAAAGGGTATACCACAAGCCTGTCGTAAAATATTCAACCTCAATCTTGAAGTGTCATTAAAATATTTAAATTGGTGATAATAATTAGGGTCACATAAAATGTCTCTTCTTCTAAAAAATAATGATAACACGAGTTGCAAATACATAGAATAAAGACAGTAAATGGTAGCTGAACCATCCAAGATTCATCTAAATAAACAATGTACTTGGATACAATTTTGGAGTGAAACTTTTGCAGTATTGAGTCCATGTATGTCTACTAAAATTCAGAATATGATTTTATTTTTATAAATAGTCAAAACTTTTACATTCATAACATTTCATGATAATGTGGATGGAGATAAATTGATTGTCATTAACTACAACTATCATGTTTAGGGTAATAGAACAATCATCCAGCATTCTGGACATAGTATCAAGGTCTCTAATGACTGCAACAACTGTGCCATTAATAACAACAAACTTGTCATACACAACTGCAATGGTTGGCATTTCTTTGTCAATGTATCACATCATAGTTTCATGTTGCAACTTCCTCTGTTTCAGATGCATCTTCCATTAGTTGAATGAGCAATCCTTTATCAGATTAGGTATACTATTACTAATGTTAGGAGTCTATCTTCTATGTTCTTAGGCATGCTTGATAAGTTCTTAAAGATTGTGGATAACAATACCATATTTTTCATTTATAGCTATACTTAGATATGGATATGGATATAGATAGATGGTTAAATTATTTATTACTTTTTGCACCGAGCAGGAATAAGGCATTAGTTTGACATCACATAGGAGACTCGGTTGATGCTAGTTATTTATTATTGTTTGGCACCAACTTGTGGGGTTGTGTGTGGGTTAGGCACCATGCAGGAGGTTTGGTAGATGTCAATCAACTTTTGATTAGGCATCAGGAAGGTACCAGGTGAATGCCAAGCAAATGTTGGCTAAGAATTTGGTGGGTGTTGGCTAGTAAGCAAGAATGGGCTGGTGGGGTTGTGGATAGGAGGCTAATTAGCTGTTGGGTACATGTTAGTTGATCTTTGAGTGGGTTTTGACTAAAGGTTGCTTGTACTTTGGATGGTTGTTGATAAGATGTTGGTTGAGTATTGATCAAAAGTCACCACTGGCAACTGGGATGAATGTTGATTGGATGCCAATTGAAAGCATAGTTGCTAGGAAACTCCATTATAGAAACACAGACCATGTACTCATCCCCCACCACAATTTTTGGTGATTACATTTACATATAAAATAACTGTCTCCTTATCCATTTAATTGTGTACCCTTATTTGATTGGCATCCCCCTCCTTGGACTAATATCGGTACCTTGTGTCTCTTTAGTAAAAGTAACTTGTGGCAACTGAGAAAAATACAGCCATAGGCCAGTCTTGAGAAATGGCCATGGGCCTAAAGGAAAGAAATCACATCCAGTTTTGATGCCACTTATGAGATATGTGAAATTAACAAGGATTCATTATTAGATATTTTGTAGTGAAATGAGGATTACATCTTCAACAACGTTATATGAATATTTATATGTTCCAAGGGGTATAATGTGAAGGAGAATGTCAATTATGACCTACAAATTAAGGTAAAACTTCATAATGGGTTTTCTCTAAGGTGAAAACTCTTAATATAAGGGTTAAATACAAAGTCACAACCAAGTGTACTACATTATTTTTCAAGATTCTATAATTGTTTGATTGTAAGTATCATGCCACGAGAGTAATTGGTGACTCCATAACTATTTGGTCTATATGGGTTTGGATAGAATTTTAGGACATTAGCAGCTAGGCACAGATTTTTTCTTTTTGTGTACAAGCATGGAGCTCTCATTTTTATATCACTTCCTCCAACTCATTGTTAATGCAAGTACTAACAACACGAGAAATTATTGCATGCCTCTAGCCCAAATTATAGCACACACACACATAACTACCATTCCATCACCTTGAGGAAATCTTACTCATATACATCTTTACAACCAATCTATGACGGGTTTCCATATGTACAATATTCAGTAGATCATATCGATTCTCCTTATAGGAAATACAAATTTGGTTTATTGTAGGCCTCTCAAAAGAAGCTCACTCCTCTATTCATGTGGTCATTCAGGTGTGTATCTCCATGTCAATGGTTTATGCTTGAGTCTTAAAAGTGGCCTCAGTCAACAACTACATTTACAAAAGTTTTTTACATATCACATAGGCTATGTTTATTATACCTTCATACAGACATGGAGACAACTAACACTAATGCTTGTGTCCAAAACATTCTTAGCATGATGATGCAACATAGTTTGATTTGGAAGGGGACAAGGTGTATGAATATTTCTACCAAAACCTCAGGGTGAGAATCAGAATATTGCCACCACCAAAATATTATAGAAAGCTTGCTATTTTACATGGACCAAATAGGACTTGAACCTAGGTCATCTCATTAGCATGGTGGGGTGTTCAACCACTGAGCTACCAGCCCATTTGTGGCTCAAACTATGAATTGCTCTTAAAATATTCCCCCTCAACCCACAATCTTTTGCTCGATTCTCCTAGTCTAGCTTTGATGCCATGTTATATCCCCTCAATCAGCTAGTACTCAAACCTAGGATGTTCTATTAGCATGCTGGGGTTCTCTACCTCTGTACCACTGTCTGCTTTGCAGTTTGGAGTGTGGGTTGTTCTTCCAACATAGGTACCATTTGACCTTAATTCTCAGCATGCTTTTAGATTTACTTAGAGCTTCAGAAATATCTACCACATCTTTCTATACACAGAAAAAAAAAAGATATTGTTTGTTAGTACCCATAATAATGCTGAGCAAATTCATATTCTTAGAGCAACTCCTTTTCCATGAAGTTCAGAACTATCCCATAATTTTCAGTTAAACAATAAGGAATTTGTCAATTTTATAGAAGGTAAAAGTTTAATGCTAATTTTTTTAGTTCATTACCAATTGAAATACCAATTTGGCCTATGGGACTTCTTCATGCAAACATTCGACAAGGGAATTGTTTTTCCATTTATCTTATATTGTTTTGAGGTGTGTAACCCTACCTCATTCTAGATTTTGACATGTGACCTCCAGAATGGAGAAACAGAATATTTCGTAATACTGCCATTTTATGATTAGAAATGCATCATATCCCATTATAAATCTGCAAATTTTGAAGCATGGGAACTTATGGCCTGGTATCCTCCATTTTTTGGCAGGAATCATACTTTCCAGTAGAGATCCAACTTTAACTTATACAAGGTTAAAATTTAATTAATGCAAGGTTAGACATTGCCCAGAATATGTCTTTTTGAAAGTTAGGTTACTTCACTTGGAGATATTAAGGTTGGCAGTTTTAGATTTGAATCCATTTCTGAAAATTCTGACAAGAAGGCTCCATAAATAACTCCAAAGTGATGATATGTTGAGTAGGCATTTCCACAAGAGTCTCTCTACTTGAGAACCAAATATAGTGTATGCTTGATGTTTGCAAGTAGGGAATAAAACTGTAAATTATTCATGATGATTGGTTGCAAAATTTGTAGTTGTTGAAGAAGAGTAGGTTATCAAAATTTATCACTTTGGTTAATAAGAGACTAGCATTCAGCTCTTGGTCCTCTCTTTCAGAGTGGCAGCCTTGAATTTATTGTTAGTTCGTAGGTGGTTTTGTCTAAGCTGATCTATCAAAATTTAATGAGTAGTCATTGTTATTTTTCTAAGTCAGACTATTCCTAGTTTTTCAGGAATCCCTTATCGCTAATATTCTTTTTCCATAGTTTTTCAAATATTGGCATGTTGATGTCATATAATGCTGGAATACTCTCCAAGATGTACATTCCAATGATTTAGCTTCTGTTTAATGAATCTATCTTGAATTCCGCATTTTCCCAAGGTTTTCACGAATCCTCTTGCAGATTCATTGGCTTATTGGCATTCTTCCTAAACCTAGGCATTTGATGCACTTTGAAAAATCTCATGCAGTGATGTGTAGTTCATACTATTCATCCAATGCTTTTATAGTTTATGGGGTCTTATTTGGAAGCACTTTTGACTTTATGCAGTACCCTATCAAGAAGGTACTGACCATAGTTGCCGGGAGATGCAGGGTACTGATACTGGTACTGGTACTGGTACGGGGACGGGGACGCCAATCAAATTAGGGTATGTGAGTTAAATGGAAAAGGAGATGGCTATTTTATATGTAAATGATTCACCAGAAATTTTGGGTACAGGGACTGGTACGTTGTCTATGTTCCCATAATGGAGTATCCCGGCAACTGTAGTACTGATTAATTCACACGCTTTATCTTTCAAAAGCAGTGTAGTGGATATGCTAATCCAGATCTCTATATATATATATATAGTGAATGAGTATTCTTCTATGTTATAGGGATGGAATCTAGAATTTTAAAGAGCATGAGTGACGAGGACCCATAAGCAATTGGAAATCAAAGACTGTATATATAAGTAACATTAGACAGCTTTTGTTTTATTCTCATTCAGTTTTCATATCTTGGGTGGATTGTATTTACCTGAGTATCAATGTATGTCACTTGTGCTACTTTCTTATCTTCCAGAATATAGATCATGGTTACTATCTCAGACTTAGTAGATTATATCCCAGCTTGACTTGGCTACTTTCTTATCTTCCAGAATACAGGCCATTTGGAAATATTCCTATCATAATTTTCTGTCTGTTTTTCATTATCCCTTCACATTGCTGTTATGCTTGACATCATTCCTCAACATTTTTATGCAACACTGACTTTTTTTAAAAGCATTTTGTTGAATTTCTGAATATGAGCACCTTATAAGGTTTTCTTGTTAGTGAATGCTGATGAACAATATTGGTTTCAGCTTGTGTCAGCCCAGCAGATATAAATGCAGAGGAAACTCTCAACACTCTTAAGTATGCTAATCGGGCTCGTAATATACAGAATAAGCCAATTGTAAGTGTCACACATTACATTTATGTTCAGTTATTCACCATATATATGCTAGCATCATGTTATAAGCTAAAAACTCTGTTTGAATCTCAATCTAGAGATGGCCTGCATTAGTAACAAGTTTTATTTGCAGGTAAATCGTGATCCAATGTCCAATGAAATCCAACGAATGCGTCAGCAACTTGAATATTTGCAATCTGAACTACTTTGTGCTCGTGCTGGTGGAGGTGTTCCATCTAATGAAGCACAGGTAATTCTAGACATGAATGCATTGCATACAATCAATATATTGCTTGATGTATGTTTTGTAATGTACGAGAGATAATGAAGAAAGGGCAATCTGATATTTTTAATATATGACTCTGGCATGCATAGGTATTAAAGCAAAAGATATCATGGCTTGAAGCTAGCAAAGTGGAACTGTATCGGGAACTTCAGGAGTGTCGTAATAAATCTTTGATTCTAGCACAGCATGCCATGGAAGCTGAGGTTACTTTTCTTTCAATTTCTTGATTCTTACAAGTTCACTGGATTACACTATTATGATCAAGTAATCCCATGTCTATGTTTTTGTATATCTTCTAAACTCAGTATTTTGTGCCAATCATTTTTGTGGCTTTTGGAACACAGAAATAAAGTAGCATGTAAATAGTTCAGCGGATGGAATAATTGAATGGCTAGGCAAGAAATTTCCTCCAAATTCCATTGGACCTTCAGTAATTAGTTGACAACATATATATGAATTACATGTATATGCTGGAAGGCAGATTTCTAAATTCCAGGCCATAAAATTTCTGTTTTGAATTGTTTGCTATTTTCTGGTTTTTCTGGCTGCCCTCATGCTACTTGTCTTTTATTGTTACAGCATTGCTTTTTCATAATAATCTGGTTGCATGCTTTCTATAATTTGTCAGATAAGGCATTCCAGTAACACATGTATATTGACAGCATTTATGGTTACATTTTAAAGCTATTATTTATGCATTTAGCTTTTTTGAATCTTTATATGGATGGTTTTATGCCTGTTTTGAGTTGCAATGAAAATTTTACTATTTGTTTTGGTTTCTGTAATTGACTCACAGGTTGAAAGAAGTAAATTAAGTCTAAAACTTGAGTTATTACGCAGTGGAAAATCATGGAAAGAAATAGATGATATCAATGATGTCCAGGTTTGTTTAGCACTTACTGCTACATGATTCTTTTCCATTGAAGTGACATGTTCTGTTTGAGGTTTGAAGTTAGTCTGTTATCATATTGCCTAGTTCTGCATACCTGTAATGATAATATACGAAATTTCTTCTGCAACTTCATTTGAATCAAATTTAAACTGTTGCAAACTCATTGCTTGCAGGCCATGGATTTGCCAAAAAGTTGCTTACCAAAGATACACTATTTGGAAACTGAAATTCAGAATTTGCAGTCAATTGATTCTCTTGCAGTTGAATCTGCCTCTTTTGTTGGATTAGAAAGTAACAGGTTGGTGTCATCTGATAGGCATTTCACAGATGGTCCACAGCTTATGGAAATAGGGAGGATGATTTTAGGTCCAGGTAAGTCTGATATTTAATTAGTTTCAAGATCAATCATAAAAGAAGTTAACTTAAAAGATTTTTTTTTAATAAAAAAATTGGTTAATTAAGATTAACTTTAATATTTACCAATTTGCATTGGTGTTTGTGAAAAAGAATCAAGATTAGCACATAGTAATAGTACAGTCATGAAGGATGTATCTGGTTGTGTGCATTTCAGAATTTTTGTTTATTATAGAAGCAGTTGTCAATTGTCATCAGTAAAGATAATCATCATCAAGGTGAATTTTCAAGAATACATGGTTTATAGTTCACTAAATTCATATTCTGGACCAATCCATCTTAGATGCTTGAGAACCTCAATATCGTTAATTATATGTAGTCCTATGGAAGGCAAAAAGTATTATTGTTTAATGTTTAATTGAGAGTTCCACCAAAGAAGCAATGTCAATAATTAGGGAACAATTTATAAATGATTAAATGATTTCAATGTGGATTCTGTGAAATAGCATTGATCCACCAGAAGAATGCATTAATGCTAGAGAACTAATGCATGATCATGAGACCGTAGAGAAAATGTTTATGAACACAGAGGAATGCAATTTGTCAATGTGAAATGAGGATCAAGTATGTTTCACATGGAAATTAAGATAATTAACATTTGACAAACCAAAAATTAGGAATTACACAATGACTGCACAGAATGGTGGGTGCAGGTCAGCTATATGGAAAGAGATCAATAATTGAAAGCTTGAAGCTTCAAAACATGAAATAAGAGACAAAAATGGACAGGTTAAGATAGAGCTCATTTCAATCTAGTAAGGTCTGTATCTTAGATAACCATTTTCAATTATGAATCAATGACACCTTTTTCCTGTCTGTGCCTGAGAAAGCTCTTTTAAATAAACTCAATTTCAGGTTTGGACTCACTAAAATTTCTGAATCAAAAGAAATTGATATATGTAGATTTGTACCTTTCATATAGTCAGGTCCCAGTTACATTATCATGCAACAACAATTGATTTGCATGGTTAAGGTTCCCCTGTGGCTTTGTAGTTTCAGTGCAACTCATTCTACGGCATTAGAATCATAGAACCTACAGAACCATAATTTGTGTAGATCAGTAAAGGATCATGTTTTACAAATACTCAAGCTGGTAAATACTACAAGTATTTCATATAGTGGGGAGAGCACTAAATCTTATCTTGTAACACACTTTACAACGTACATAGGTGATGTCTTTTTCATTTGACATCCAAAAGTGCGACAACAGTATTACACTTCCTTCTTAGTGTTGAATTTTCAGTCCTCTCTTTTATTTATTTGCTTTTTCTTCATTCTAACCTTGGACCAAGTTCCTACATCAGTCATTTAGATTGCATTTGGTAACACACTTTGAAGTTTGCATCAGTGGCTTGTACTTCCCTCAATATCTAAATCTGGGAGAATAGTGTTTCATTCTTACAGTTGAATTTGTAGCCCTCTCTTTTATTTCCTGTTTTCTTCATTGTAAACTTGGACCAAGATCCTCTATCAATAATTTTGATTCCATTCGGAAACATACTTTATATAGATGGTTTGTACTTCTGTTGGTACATGAATGATGAAACTACAACAGCAGTGTTATTCTTCCTTCTTGGTGTTGAATTTGTAGCTCTCTCATTTAGTTCCTGCTTTTCTTCTTTGTAACCTTGGACCAAGTTCCTGCCAATCTTTTTGATTCCATTGGATTGGGGTGGGTAGCAACTACCAATGGAAACATTCAAGCATGCATGATAGCTTGTAAATTTCAGAAACACAGAATGTGTTTAAAGGTGGTAATGCTTGGATCATTTTATTGAATAGAGAAACATGTATATATACAATGAGGAATAGTAGTTACATGTAACTACATAGACACCACCTGACTAACTTCCTAAAATAGTAAATATTGAAAACCATTATCGATGTTTAATCTCTAAATTCTAGAATGTACATTGCTATTAAATGTAATATCTTACTATATAGAACATGTGTGAAGTTTTGAATAAGTTTTTGGCAGCTATATTCTTCTAATTAAAAATTGAAAATGATACCGTCTAATGCTTAACAATACATAAAAGGAATGGAAAAATGAAAAAACAATAGTTGGTAGAGAGTATTGGGCTTGGCAATACATGAGAGGGAAGAAAAAGGAAGAGATCTAAAATGAATAAGCACAATTATGTGGAAACAATAAATGTATTTCCAACAATGCTTAGCAATGTCTCTCTTGATGCTTCCCTGCCTTCACAACATATCTGTCTTTCTTGTTTGCATATCTCGTTCTGCTCTCTATTATTTTTGGAGACAGTTTTATCTCAATCCCCCACCCACATAAAGCACAAAATAATTGCAGAGCATGCCTCTAATTGTGAGGAGACAGTGCTGTGCTTCATTACCATGGATCATAATTCAATGGGTGCCTGTTGTCTTCACTTTTTACCTCTGAAGTTCCTGTTTTAGTGATGCTTATGTGATGTAAAAATATCCTGGACTGAAATGAAATATGAATTTGAAGAGTATGAAAGGAAACACAGGGGATAACCTGGCATCCACCTGAAGTCCCCCTTTATGGGGCATTTCTAGGAGACATTCCCTATGGTGAGGGGGCATCCCCAAATTTTTAGAAAGAGACAAGATATTTGTTAGAGCATTTCAATAAAGTGCCTAATAAGCAATTTAGAGGTCAATCTTATGAAAAATTACAGAATAGTTTGAATTTTAATCCTGGTCAACTAGTTAACTTTCCCTAATTTTTGGTGGATTATGTCTGAACATTATTATAGGTATAATACGTATTAAAATTGCAACCAGTATAGGTGGATAAAGCTTTAATTGATAACAAAAGAACATTGCCTTAAATCTAAACATTGTTTAACATTGTTTGCAACCAATTGGGCCCTGAATTTAGTTCTGCTCTCAATTATATTACATTGTGGTCATTGCAAAGTATAAATTTTTAGTATTTTATCTCAGAAAATGATATGTTACTGTAACTATTATAGTTAAAAAAATAAAAAAATAAATTTTGTTGCAAAAACTCACTATAAATTTACAAGATAAGATGGGGACATAGGAGAGACATAGTGATACCTACTTTTAATTGAATGTTAACTCAAGTGAAGGGCTGATGTTTATGAATGGTCCTTAGCTGATTTTTGAGTGTGCACTCTTTGTGCTGTTTACTCTTTTATCCTCAATGATCATGTTGTGATCAACTTTTTCTAAAGTGGCAGGTGAAGAATCCAGGGAAGTTGAAGAAGAAGTGGCAAAAGAGTGGGAACATAATTTGCTACAAGACACAATGGATAAGGAGCTACATGAACTTAATAAACGGTTGGAACAGAAAGAGGTATGTTACTTATTGCTTCTATAATAGACACAAATATTTGCTTTCAAAGATTTGTGAATAGAAAAGAAGGTATGTTGTATGTATATTAATTATTAATCACATATCCAATATTTCCTTACATCTCAATCTTATAATGAAATCCTGGCATTCTTCTTCAACTTCTGCTGTTTTGCAGGCATTGGATATGAGAATAGGAAAAGAGACCTTTAGGATTAACTATCTGTGTTGTTTTAACTATTAGTTATCAGAGAGCTACATACAAGTAACAATATTGCTCGCTATTCATGCATCCAAAAGCATTGAAAATTAATACATATATGAAGGACTAAAACCTGCATCTCCACCAGTTCTACCTAATTCTAGACTTCGCGAGTTGTTAAAACAACTCATAACAAATAACAAAATGAGCACTAACAATAGATTTCCCAACATTAACGAGAGCAACAAATATTATAAATGTTAACAGTTAAACAGTATTTAAACACAAATTCTTTCCTTTTTTGAATTTATATGCTAGTTGAGATGATAAAGTCGATAAAAAAAAGAAGTTATATGCAGAAATGATTTAGAAACTGTTTCACTCATTATAAAATTGCATTCTTAAAAAGATGGTGCTTGGTTGTGTCTGTCACTATAACCTTGACTAGCCATCAATCAAGCTTTCCTATCAAAATAACATAATTGTAGTTGATAAAGAGAGGACGTTCTTTCCAATAGAATGGTTTATATCTTACATTTTTGTTTCTGCAGACGGAGATGAAATTGTTTGGCAAAGTCGATACTGCAGTTCTCAAGCAGCATTTTGGGAAAAAGCTTACGGAACTTGAAGAGGAGAAAAAGGCTGTACAGGTGAAGGGCTAGATTTTCCCCAGTTTCTACTGGAAATTAATTAAATCCATGATAAATATTTAGTTATTTCCTATTGAACATCAACAGAAGGAGAGAGACCGTTTGCTGGCAGAGGTTGAGAGCCTTGCTAACACAACCGATGGACAGACTCAAAAGATGCAGGAAGCTTATTTGCAAAAATTGAAAATGCTTGAGACACAGGTGGATGTTTCTCCTATATATATACACATATATATCAAGAAAACACACAATTGAACTTTGCAATGCATTCCCAAGGAACTGATTATGGAGTCAAACTAACACTCAATGTTTCTAGCAACTTGTAACTAAAGTTTACCATATCAAGGTCTTTTTCTTTATATTGCAGATCTCGGATTTAAGGAAAAAGCAAGAAAATCAAGTTCAGCTAATAAAGCAAAAACAAAGAAGTGATGAAGCAGCAAAGCGCTTGCAGGAAGAAATACAATTTATCAAGGCACAAAAGGTATTCCACAATGTTATCGTCATTTTTGAAGTGTGGGAAGATTTCCAACAAAGAGGTCGTGTAAAGCTTAATAAATCATGAATGATTTTCTTATTCTTTAGGTTCAGCTGCAAAATAAGATAAAGCAAGAGGCAGAGCAATTTCGATGTTGGAAAGCTTCCCGTGAGAAGGAGCTTCTTCAGGTATCCCTGTTCTCGTTGATCATGCATTGTTTCACTTTGATTGATGGACAGGAAAAATATGGAACTCCCAGAGATTCTCAGCAATAGTTTTTTCTTCAAACATAAAACACTCCTAGGTCCCATTGTCCATGATTTTGTCATGAAAAATATGTTTTCCTTATTAATATGTTCTTTTAAGTGTTCATGTTCCCTTCACTTTACATTTAGGATGAACATAATATGAGATGATCACTCCCATTCAACAGACAAGTTTATCTCCTTTCTCCTTGGTTAGGTTGTTAAAATTTATGATAATCATTATTAACGTTAAATTATTACATTTGTATCCATGCTATATTTATTATTTTATGATTATTATTTTCTCTATTTAGATTATAAACTTTTCTCCAGGCCTCCTTTTTCAGGAAATTGTTAGCTTGTGATTCGTGCTGGAAGTGAATGAGTCACAGATAGGATAAAGTTCCATAAAGGTCTTGTCCAACATTGAGATGCGATTAGGTGTGAAAGAGGATAGCTATGGGATACAGAGAGGATCAATAGCAATAATTTATTATACCATAAAGCAGAGGGCTAGGATGACTGGCTTTGGTTCTTGTTAAACGTAACCAAGGGCTAGGCTAATTGGTGATGGCTCCTATTAAACAAACAAATAACACAGTGACATACATGCAAAGATCAAAAACTCAAATAGTTTTTTCAAGGTTAAACTTATGAAGACTAAGCTTTGGTCATGCATATCGTTGTACTACCCTTAGAAGTCTTCTAGTCCTGAGTTGGAAGTCATGTTGCCAGTTCGGGTTTGATGGTTCTCTGATTTTTTACCCCAGGTTTGATATGGTTGGGTTTGGTTGTATATATATATATATATATATATAACCATAAAATGCACCAAAACAAGAAAGAATTGAGAACATAGTAACAAGACTCACCAAAAACTTTCTAGAATTGGTGAGAACATACTTTTGGTTTGCTAAGTCAATCTCAATCTAGAGTAATGCTACTATGACTGCAGCAGCATTGCAGACTTTTTTGAGATACAAGCACAAGAACTCACATAGAGCTAGTGATGCTAAGACAAGTGATATAGGCTCTTCTCTACCATAGTTAATGATTCCATGTTGTGTTTTTTTGTTTTTGATGACATGTATATCATAATCCATGAGTTTTGCACATCTAAGACACTTGAGAAAATTATATATTTAAAAATGTCGTTTCATTCAAACCAAATCCACTTTTGTAGTCATTTGATTGATGTTTCCTTATGCATGTGATCAAAGTAGCTTCTAATTGATAACTTTACTATGCCTTTAAAATTTGTTTTTTAAAGGATGCATGGCAAAAGATTTAAATCCTTAAAAAATCTCTTTATTTCATGGTTTCTCAATTTGCTGAGTCTTTCTTGAGTTTGATCGCTGAGTAAAAAATCAGTCTGCTGAATTCGAGTCCTATAACTATGCTTGAAAATGCAGTTGATGGCGATAATTGAAAATTTAGGCCAAATTTTAAATCAAAATTCATCATGTTGTGCTTCATCGAGAGCATCAATGTCATCTATTATTTCATTAGAATAAGTAGCTCTAATGCCACACCCATTAGCTTCACTATACAAGCTCTATGTAGCAGCCTCATACCCCTCATCCTCAATTGATGCTAAGGAAAGTTGTGCAATCAAAGAATCCAAGTCACTGTATTTAGGGGATAGATCCTATGCCTCATCACCCCCCCCCTTTTACTCAAATTGCTTATGTGGGAGGAAGCACAAGGCACCAGTGCCACTCTCACTAGCTTCATGCCGTTCATCCTTGATTGAGACTAAGGAAAGTTCTGCAATAGAAGCATCCAATCAGCATACTCAAGGGCTGCATCCCAATGCCTCATCACCCCTTACTTGTACTCAATTTGTTTATGTGAAAGGAGGTGCAAGTTGAAATGCACATATATACCAATTCCTTTGCCTTTTTTATAGCTAACCAATTGCTCATATATAAGTGGGTAAAGGAGTATGCATCTAGGTCAACTTAGTTGAATAGGAACTCACAACTTGTTGAGGTTTAAGAAAAAGTCAATACAACATTTACAATTATAGTTGCCAAATAAAAGTATGAAAGTTAAAAAATAATAAATGTATCTATGAAAGTAGAGGTTGTGGATGTTATGCATAATTGTAGTTGTAACGTACCAACCCTTCAGTAAAGTAAAAATTTCTAATTTTGCACCATACAAGTAAATAAACTAAGTGACAAGTCATTGCAATAAATTTTTTCTTTCTTTTATTGAGAATATATGATCAAGATATCATAGCATATTACAATAAAGATTCCACTTCATTACAATAACTTCTCAAATACAAGTAACAAGAATACATACACTTACATACATAGCTCCAATGAGCTTTAGAACTAATAGCTATAAGACGGTCCAGGATCCTTCCTTTCAAGTCTTGGTTCTTCTGTCGCCTGCTATGGAGGAGAAGCATCACTTGGGTGCTTTTCCGCCAACCACTGACTCATAATGCGGTTCCCCGCACATCTATCATTCGATAGATGGCCTGCCCTTCGACAAAGAGATTGGTAGAGTAACCGCTAACGACAACCAATTGAGCATAGTGCTATGTCCTACATAACTAGAACCTTGTAATCCCACAATCTTGAACTAGCATGTAATACTGGATCACGATGAACTAACAGTGTTAGTCTCGGTAGTCACACAACCTAGAGTGGAGTCTCGGACATTCACACTACTTTGATCAAAGAGTTTTAATGCAGTAAACGACTGAGAGCCATCTATCACATACACTACTCAGGGCCGATTTGACTTAAGGCTATCTTAAGCTACGCATAGGTATTTCCTTCAATGGATAGTCCATCATACAAGATAATTTACAACGAAATTAATTACTTAACTGGTAAGTACACAAGCTAGGTATTCCTTTTATGAATAGTCCATCATCCTAGATAACCTAAATACTTGGATAACTCGACTTACGTGTAAGTATTTTAATCCCTCTCCCATACTAGATGCCCTCTCCTAGGAGAAAACACAAGCTTTCCTAGTTAAATCAATAACTTGGCTAAGTGTTCCATATGTGCTTTTCATGTTCATTCATACCTAGTATATAATACTAATGATAAACACCCATCTCCTACTATGGAGTAAATATAAACACATTACATCCCATGTTCAAACATATCTAGTATAATTAAATACCTATGTTGTTCCACATGTAACATATTTAAATACCTATATCAAGCAATCTCTTCAACATATCTAGTATAATTAAATATTTGTGTCAAGCAAACTCTCCTATCATGGAGTACTTAAAAACACAATAAAAACAGCCTAAAAGCTTCAATTCCCTTTTTCAAAGACACTTTTAATTATTTCTACTGCTCAAATAGAAAAGATATTTCATGCAGCATAGAAAACACATCAATTCCAAGTAAATAATAATAAGAAGAAATCCCCATGCCTCTTATCGTTTATCCCAAATAATGATGACAATGCAACCTTCTCCAACAGTAGTTTAGCTTAATTCAGCTTCCCAGCACAACTCCCTTTCTCTCTCTTGTTGATAGCACACTTCTCTCAGTATAAGACAACTCCTCATGGAATCTCACTTTTTTCTCTCTCATATAACAAATGATTATGACTGGTAAAACTTAGAATGATAACCAGCTAAGGACGTATATTCTTGTTATGTACGTCTCTCTCAAGTGAAATGGGAGAATGGAAATAATGGTCACACAAGAATACAAAAATGAGAATGATTATGAATGATTGCAAATAATGATCACTCAAGAATGGGTAAGAATCATAATGCGTTTCAAGAGAGATGGTGCGACTATTTATAGTGCAGCCAACCTTCAGAAATCCTATAGTTTTGGCATGGAGAATGATACCACTTCTTTGCAGCATGATTCAGCTTGAAGGTGGCGATAGATTAAGCTTGTACTCAGCAAAAGGCATAATAAATCGACTTCCCTATTGACAACATTCACAAGACCAATTCAATTTGCACATGGAGAATTCGTATTTTTCTCCCAAATCGCCATCTACAAGAAAGTAAAATAGAGGTGGCGCCAACTTGGTAAGATCGCGTGATTCCCAAGTATGAGGAATTTGTCAATGATAAATTATCGACACATAACTTGAATCAACTTGTTGAGTCGACTGCAGAAAATAAATACGTTGGACTTAGTCCATGCTTTCATAATTTCACATATCGACCAAGTCAAAGCCAACAAAATTAAGATGTATTATTGTGTCTTACTCATACATATTTCATAGTTGGTAATACGCAATTATTTCTCAGAGCCGTGTATGATCCAAAGTCGACTTTCATAATAATAATCAATATCGGCATATTTTAGCCAAGGATTAAATATGTCAAAAGAAGTCTTCATTAAATCAATTCCTTTATTAAATTAGAAATAAGTCGATTTCCAATGTATAAAACAATATATATATAAGCGTAAAGGCAAAATAATTATAATAACCACATTATACAAGATGTATGCATATATATATATATATATGTATAAATGTATATACCTCTATGTACATGTATATGTAGGTATACCATATCGATGCATTCGTATGAGGATGTCCATTTGCTTACGTTTGCTTGTATCGATATGCATATACATATGGATACGTGTATATACTATACATACATATATATATATATATATATATATATGTCCACATCTGATTCACTTATATCTATTTACTTTACCATCATATTGATAGGTATGTACATGTCGTATATCTATACATATGCATATACGTGTCGTTAGATCCTATTGACACGCATGTGCATACATATAAGTATACTTCCATCTACATCCCTCTTATCCATATGATCGTAATAACACAAGAAAGATCTCATAAATTCAAACAAACAAACATCACCTGCAAAAGCATACAAAAGTAAACAAGACTCCTAATGCAACACACAAGCTATGGATGACTTACCTATAACTCACAAACTGACCCAAACATCTGTTAGAATATTAAATTACTTATATTAATGGTCACTTGTAATAGTTTAGTTTGTTACTGTTGCTACAGTAGTCAGCTGTTAGACATTTAATGTCTACAGTATTTTGTTATCTCCATATATTGTAATCTTTTTTTCTTTAATGTATGCCTTTTTTTTACCATTTCATGGTATCAGAGCCTGTTAGGGTTTCTAGGAAATTTTCGTGAGCCTTCAAGCAGCTGTAATTCGAAAAATTCTGGGGCATTTCTCGTTTTAAAATTCGTGGGTGTTTCAAGGCTGTGATTCGAATTTTTTTCTGTTCTAGGGCACGATTTTCTCTGCCTGGTCGCGTGATTTTCGCGTCTTCCCTCTGCAATTTCCGGCCTACGTTTTGAAATCCGCGTTTCAATCCTTTTTCTTTTTCTTTTTTTTTAAAAGCGCAGGTTTTTGTTCTTGGTGGCCGTGCAACCTCCTGGAGATGTTTTTTTTAGAGATTTCTTTCGAAATCTGGCCGTTGACACGCATTTTTTTTTGCTTTCAAGAACCCGTGATTTGAGACGCGTTTTTAGTGCGCGAATCTGGCCGTGTATTCTCTGTTTTTAGCCACAATTTCTCCTTATCTTGTTGCCTTTTTTTTGGTCGTTTTTGCCTTTATCCACAGCGCCTAGGGTTCTGCCCTCTATTTGTCACGATTTCGTGGACTTACCAGCTGTTTTCTGCAACTTTTGGAGCTGTCATGGCCGCCTAGGGCTTTTGAAAATTTCGACCTGGGTTTTGACCAGTTTTTTGAGCTCGAAAATTTCTTTTGATTACATATTCCTGGTGGGTTTTCTGCGATCTCAACTAGGTTGTCTTCTGTTTTTTTTGGGTACCTTGATTTCCGTGCCTCAAAATTTGTGCCATTGGGTGTTGACGAAATTTTTTGGGTAGTCAGAAAATTTTCTGGGTTTTCAGCATTCTTTTCTGGGTACTCTTCAGATCTTCTGGATTTCGTCTTCAACGTGCCTCGAAATCCATGCTAGGGTTTCATCTTTGAATTTGTGGGTTTTTTAATTTTCGTTTTGTCTTCACCAGTTTGACCTCAGGGTACGTGATGGCATCTCTGACGAATATCATGCTCAAAAGCAGCCAGAAGTTCAACGGGAAGAATTACAACACTTGGAAGCAGCGCATGATTACGATCTTCGAATATCGTTGCCTCGATCAGATCGTTTTGGGGAACTCGCCTCGTCCCACTGTCGTCAGAAAGGACCAGCACAAATGGGATGAACGCAACCGGGAAGCTGTCATGCTCATCAAACTCTCAATCACGGATGAGCAGCTACCTCAGGTACCGTTTGGCAAAACTGCTTCAGAAATTTGGGATCATTTGAAGGCCCTTCATGAAACCTCTGACAAGAGCAGAGCGTTCTTTCTCAAAAACATGCTCTTTTCCATCATGATGCATGAGAAAATGTCCTTACAGGAACATCTCACGAAGATTAAGGACATTCGTGATCAGTTGGAGGCGATTGGTCGAACAATGGAGGAAGAAGACATGGTCGTCATTACTCTGAAAAGTCTTCCACGTTTGTATGAGCATTTCATCGAGACGCTGAATATCACCTCCACCAATGTTGATTTCAAATTTGAAGATCTTTGCAACAAGCTATTGCAGCAGGATCGATGGCGACAACAGTTTGGAAGTAGTACCAGTTCCACCTCCACAGAGCAAGCGTTCTCTGCCAAATCTTCTGCTAAGAACAAAGGGAAGGCTCAATCTTCTCAACCGAAAGGCTCTGGTTCTTCTCAGGACAGCAAGAAGAAAAAGAACGTTTAGTGCAATTATTGCCATAAATATGGTCACATCAAGGCTGATTGTCGAATTTGGATGGCTTCTAAACAAAAGAAGCAGGGAGGGTCTCAACAAAAGGCAAATGTCCCGGAGCACACTGAGCAGAAAGAGTCTGCATTCTATGCTTTTATGGCCAAGAGAACTGCAGATTCAGTCCAATCTTCTGCTTGGTATATTGATTCAGGGGCTTCTCAACATTTTACTCATCGTTGAGATTGGTTCACCAAATATGAACCATTCACTGATTTAGTGATCTTTGGAGGCGGTGAAGAGTACACCATTGCCGGTAAGGGAAATGTTCAGATTCATTCTGGAGGAAGAAATTTACTCTTTCTTGATGTCTACTATGTTCCAGGCATGGAACATAATCTTCTCTAAGTCAGCCAGATCATGAAGCATTCTCCCCAGTTGGATGTCATTTTCAATTCGTCCACCTGCAGCATTGTTGATAAGGCGACGCGTACTACGATTGATATGGGACTTGAGGATCACGGTCTGTATAGAATTGCTGATTTCGGTGATTCTCAGGAGCACACTCTAGCAGCAAGGAGTACTTCCATCAGCAAACTTTGGCTTAGCGTTATGGGCACTTGAACGTCCACTATCTCTCTCAACTGTCTCGGGAGGGTTTGGTTGCTGGTCTACCTGAGATCCAAACTCAAAATCATGGAGTATGCGAAGCCTGTCAAGCTGGAAAGTAGCATCGGACACCGTTCTCGGATGGTGATTCTTGGCGAGCCTCCAAGGTACTTCAATTGGTTCATGCTGATGTATGTGGACCAATGAACACTCTATCTGTTACTGGGTCCAGTTACTTTTTACTTTTTGTTGATGATTTCAGTCGCAAAATGTGGGTGTACTTTTTGAAACATAAATCAGATGTGTTTAGTACATTTCAGCAGTATAAGGCCTTGGTTGAGAAAGAATCAGGTTCTCACATTGTTACTCTAAGGTCAGATAATGGGGGGGAGTTTTGTTCAACTGACTTCTCTACTTTTTGTGCTAAACACGGCATCAAACGACAACTCACCACACCATACACCCCTCAGCAGAATGGTGTCGTCGAATGTAGGAATCACACCATTACTGAAATGGCTCGTTCTATGCTGGAGTACAGAAATGTACCTAAGAAATACTGGGTTGAAGCAGTTTATACTGCAGTCTACCTCCTGAATCGGTCACCTACACAGGCCATTAAGAAGATGACTCCAGAAGAAGCCTGGTCAGGATGTAAGCCTAAGGTGGGCCATTTGAAAGTCTTTGGTTCTACAGCTCATGTATGGATCCTAGATGCCAAGCATGCCAAGTTGGACTCCAAGAGCCAGAAGCTTATGTTTACTGGTTACAGCGACAATCACAAGGCATACAGGTTGATTGATGTGGAGACGGATCGTCTCATATTCAGTCGTGATGTTGTGATTGATGAGACTACTGGTCCATTTGTTCCTACTACTAGCTCTGAGGATCAGCCTATGCAGGTTCTTGATGATGGTGTTCGTCTTCCTCTTGGTTCCCCTGATGGGAGGGCTTTAGAGCATTCCGACTTTGAAGATGAGGAGTCTACCGGTCATGATATAGCACCACCCGATCTTCCTCAGGATTCATATCCAGATGACGTTCCAGCAATCCCAAAAGATGCTGTTTCTCCTACTCCACATGTTGGTACTTCTACTCATCGGCCTAAGTGGTGGCTCAAGACTATTGGAGATCTTCATAATGATGAACTCATTGAGGGTAGATCAGCTCGCAGCAAGAGCAAGCAGCCAAACACAGTCAATTTTGCTCTTATGGCCAACCTACACAACATCTATGAGCCTCAGACATATTCTGAGGCTAAAGGAATTCCAGAGTGGGAAAAGGCTATGGAGTCCGAATACCATAGTCTTCTGAAGAATCACACTTGGGATCTCTTTGATCTTCCTCTTGGGAAGAAACCTATTAGCTGCAAATGGGTTTATAAGGTCAAGTATCATGCTGATGGCACTTTGGATAAATACAAGGCAAAATTAGTTGCTCGGGGATTCACACAGCGGGAGGGCATTGACTACGAGGAGACTTTTGCTCCTACTGCAAAGATGAGCACCATTCGTCTTCTTCTCGCTATTGCAGCCCAATTCGCATGGACAGTTCATCAGATGGATGTTAAGAGTGCCTTCCTCAATGGTGACTTGCAGGAAGAAGTCTACATGACGCAACCTCCTGGTTTCAAGGTTGCCGGAAAAGAACATCAGGTTTGTAGGCTTGTGAAAGCACTCAATGGATTGAAACAGGCTCCCCGTGCATGGTATATCAAGATCGATCAGTACTTGGTTGATCATGGTTTTCAGTGCAGCCCTTCTGACACTAATCTGTATGTCAAACACTCTGGTGATGATATTCTCTTTCTTGTTGTCTATGTTGATGACTTGATCATTACTGGCAGTTCAACACATTTGATTGCAGCAATCAAACACGATTTGTGTCAAGCTTTTGACATGACAGATTTGGGGCTTCTCCATTATTGTCTGGGTATTGAAGTTTGGCAGACCGTTGATGGTATCTTTATCTCTCAGTCTAAATACGCTCGGAGTCTGCTTGCCAAATTTCGGATGTAGGATTGCAAACCTACCTCCACACCTATGGAGAAGGGGCTGAAGTTATCAGCCAACTCTGATTCATCTCCGGTTGATGAAACGACGTTCAGGCAACTAGTGGGCAGTCTCATCTACCTCACTGCCACTAGACCCAACATCGGTTTTGTAGTGAGCTACATTTCTCGCTTCATGATAGCTCCGAAAGCTGATCATTGGCTTGCAGCGAAGCAAGTGCTGAGATATGTTAAGGGCACTTCAGATTATGGCATTCTGTATGGCAGATGCAAGGATCCAAAGCTGATTGGTTATACAGATTCAAATTGGGCAGGTTTAGTGGATGACCGAAAATCTACTTCTGGATATGTCTTCAGTTTGGGTACAGGTGCTGTAACATGGACCAGCAAGAAGCAACAAGCAGTGGTTCTTTCCTCGACCGAAGCCGAATATCGAGGAACAGTTAAAGCAGCATGTGAGGCAGTTTGGCTCCGTTGGATGCTTTCTGACATGCATATGTCACAAGCAGGTCCTTCTCCCTTGTACATTGACAATCAAGGGGTGCTCAAACTGGCCAAAAATCCAGTCTTCCATGAACGTACCAAGCATGTCGAGCTTCATTGTCACTACATCCGTAAGTTGGTAGAAGACGGATCAGTTCAGTTGCAGTATGTTCCAATTGCGGATCAGACTGCAGATATTCTCACCAAGTCTTTGAGCCCGGATAAGTTTGTAAAATTCAGGGGGCAACTTGGTGTTTTTGACAGATTGACCATTAAGGGAGGGTGTTAGAATATTAAATTCCTTATATTAATGGTCACTTGTAATAGTTTAGTTTGTTACTGTTGCTACAGTAATCAGTGTTCTACTGTTGCTACAGTAGTCGGTTGTTAGACATTTAATGTCTACAGTATTTTGTTATCTCCATATATTGTAATCTTTTTTTCTTTAATGTATGCCTTTTTTTTACCATTTCAACATCACCCGCAAAAGCATACAAAAGTAAACAAGACTCCTAATGCAACACACAAGCTATGGATGACTTACCTAACTCACAAACTGACCCAATGCAATCATTCTAATGTGGTGTGTGTTTATGCTTAGATAGTTTACTTTTACCGGTTACCTGACCAAGATCTTCTCCCGAGTGATACTTCCCCTCCCCTTGGAGAAATGAACATTTACTTGCAATCACTAACACGTGCACTTGGCAGTCAATTGTTCACAACACATGCAGTATACATAAACATTTCCAAAGTTAGAATAATAACTCAATAACCATCTATTCACATATATGCAGTATTTCACCATGGATAGCATCAAATGAAACAACTTCAAATGAGATAACATTCATATTGATAACAAGGTACTAGCACAATTAATTCATCTCTAGAATTCACATTACATTCATATTTACCCTATGTAGTAATAGTAAATAGTAACTAAACAATTGGGCTATAACAATAGTTTAACTATGTACCCAACCTTTTTCTCAATGTGCACTGGAAGTGGCTCAAGAACTTAGTATCCTTGTTGGAGGTGATACTCTATAGTCTACAACAACTCATGTATCCTCACAACTTCCTTGAAGAATTGGTTGCAAGATTGCTTGACCCTTGAGATGCTCTTGCATTAGACGCCCAAGGTTTTAGAATTTTGAGCATGGTGTTCAAAATTAACAAAGTGAAAGAGGTTGTGGTGGCCACCCCAACCATTCAACTTCATCTTTAGAAAGCCATGAATCATCCTTAGGGCCCCTACAGTTCCATCAAACCATATGTTACTTCTTGGTTCTTTTGTTCAAACACTCCTTCAAAATCTGCTTTATCTCAGTTTTAAACCTCTCAAGAACTTGTTGCCTCCAACCTGGCCTGTAAGGTGAAGTTACATCCCTCTCTATATCTTTAGCTCCATGAAAGTCACATCGATCAACCACATTGAACATTGGTGAGATATCCAACCCTTTCAGTAATTTAACCTTTTAAGCATTTTAGAAATCCTTGAAAATAATTTGCTAAGCTTCAACTTATTATGCATTCTTCTATGGGATCTCTCCTTCCTTAAGTGTACCATGACTAACTCACCCTACGAGTAACTTTTTTGCCTTTTGTGCTCATTTGCACTTGCCTTATACTTGCTGTTATGCTCTCTCCACCTGCTACTTCGCTTACACACACATCTCTTGTATGTGATATGCTGGTATTTGGTACTCTCAACAAGTTTGTGACACCTTTGGGAGATGCCCCATACATAATGTTAGAAGTGGTCATGCTTGTAGATTGTTTCATTGTGTATTTGAACACAAATTTTGCTTGTGCCAACAATGTATCCCAATAAGTCGGTATGTCTCCCACTAAACTTCTCAAGAGATTTACTAGATAGGTTAACAACTTTTTTTGACCATTTGTTTGTGGATGGCATGTAAAATGGTAGTTTAATTGTGTACCTAACCTTTTCCACAGTATGTGATAGAAGTGGCTCAACAACTTAGTATCCTTGTTTGAGGTCACACCCTATGACAACACATTTATCTTCACAACTTCCTTAAATAATAGTTCTACAATCCTAGAACCGTCATTCATCTTTTTACAAGGAATAAAATGTGGCATTTTAAAAAACTTACTAACAACTACAAAGAGGGAATCATTACCCTCTAACTTTTTGGCATTCCAAGGACAGTCCATGGAAAGTTTCTTCCAAGGATTTTCCTGAATTTGCAATGGCTTATATAACCTTGTGTTTTGGGTGACAACCTTCACAATTTGACAATTTTTTTATCTCTCAACAAATTTTTTTGACATTGCATTGTAAACTAGCTAAAAATACCACTCCTCCAACATGGCCAATGTCTTATCTACATTGAAATGCCCTCCTAATCCTTCACTATGTAGTCCCCTAATGAGATTCTCTCTCATGGAACTTTGTAGTATGCACAATTTCCTCCTAAGCAAATACATTCCTTGCACAAGGAAATCCTCAAAAATGCCCTACCCTCCAATCCAAGGTTCTACACAACTCTCCCATATTTCCACAAAATTTAGATCCTTAACATATAAGTCCTCCATTGTCTCCAATCCAACAAAATCTACTATCATGGTAGGCAACTATGCATGCCTCTTGCTGAAGGCATTTGCCACCTTATTGGTTACACCAACTTTGTGTTTGAGAACCAAAAAGACCCTACAAGTACTCCACCCACTTCATGAGTCTTTGATTCAACTTTTCTTGATTGTTAATAAACCTTAATACTTGATGATTAGTATATAATTAACAAATTCTCTTGGTAACAAATAATGCCTCCACTTCCACAAGGCTTGAACAATTGTATAAAAATCCTAATTGTAAACTAAGTATTTCTGTTTGGCTTCATTCAACTTCTGATTGAAATGTGTAATGGGTTTACCATCATGACTCAAGACAACACCAATAGCGTTACTGTTGACTTTGTGGTCCACTTGAAAGTCCTTTTTAAAGTTTGGAAGTGCTAATGCTAGGGCCTTCCTCACCTTTTCTCTTAAGCAGTTCAGAGATTTTTTCTAGTGCAACTGCTTCTCAAATATGCCCTTCCACTTGCAATGTGTTAGTGGCTCATAGATCCCACTAAAGTTCTTGATAAACATTTGATAGAAACTTGCCAACCCATGGCAACTTTTGACCTCTACAACCTTCTATGGTACTAGTCAACAATTTCCCTCATTTTCTTTCAATCCATCCTCAAACCATCTTAGGAAATCATGTGTCTCAAGTATATTAGCTCTTTTTGCATAGAATTGCAGTTCTTTAGGTTTACACACGACTCCTTTCTTAGTTGTGGTAAAACTTGTTGTCGGTGTTCAAGATGCTCTTCCTTGGTCTTGCTAAATACCAAAATATATCCAAATAAACAACCAAAAACTTACCTAAGAAAGGTTTCAAGACTTCATTCTTTAAGCTCATAAAGGTACTTGGTGCATTGGCCAATCCAAAGGGCATGGCCAACCATTCATACAATACATCTTTTGTATTGAAAATTGTCTTCCATTCATCTCCTTCATGGATTTTGATTTGATGATAGTCAGTCTTGAGTTCAATCTTGGAAAAGTAGCATGCCCTGAGTGTATGCTTAGTGGTGATTTTGTTGATGATATGAGACTTTGCGCATACCCTCCATTCTCCTTCCCTCTTTTGTGCAAGTATTGCAAGCATAGTGCAAGGGCTCATACTTTCTTGAATCAAACCTTTTTTCATCAGCTCTTCCACTTGTTTGTTCAATTTAGTGCTCATATCAAGACTCATCTTGTGCGGGAACTTATTAAGTAAGACCTTGAAACCAATTCTATGCAATGCAAAACCTTGATTTCTTTCTATAGCGCATCTACCTTTGGCTCCTTTGAGCGGTGCAACTCTCTTTCCTTCATTGGTGTAGGTTTTATGATCAACGAATAACACTCTTTGATTCTTCAACTGCCTTTAAGAACTACTTGGCTGATAAGAACATTATGTGGCTGTTTGTGGCATTCTTATCACTATTTTGTGGCTTCAACTCAAACTTGTTTTTGCTTGTGGTTATGGTGAATGTGCTCTTTCTTCCATTATGGATAGTACACACATCAGACTGCCATGGTCTACCCAACAACAAATGACAGACATCCATAGGAATCACATCACACCATACCTTATCCTTTGATATGAAATGCCACCAAGCTTTGCTCTCGTACAATCATTTGTTGACCTTTCTACAACCATAAAACATGGCAGGGATTAGGATGCCATATTTGTTTTAGGCCCAAATTCAATACCATTGGTGGACACTAGGTTATTTATGCTTCCTACATCTATTATCATCTTACAACGCTTTCCACTTGACTCACACCTAGTGCCAAAGATACTTATCTTCAACCACGATTAGCCACCATCTCTAGTAGGCTTTAGTAAGAGCTTGCACAATATAAAGTTCCCTCCACCTTCTAATGTTGCGTTCTTTGTCTCACTACTTGATGCATCACTCCTATGAGTGACATGCACTCTCTTCTTAGTGTGTACATATTCTTTCTTCGCTTTTGGATGTTCAAATGCCTTGTGGCTTGCTTCATCACAGTTGAAATAGGTACCACCAAATGTCCTCCATGAACTCTTTTTCCTTTGCCGTCCCCTTTCTTTGGATTCTTCTCATCTCTAGAGACTTGTGTACCATTGTTGGATGTTGCAGTCTCCTTCTGTGCATTCCCTTATTTGTCACTTTACTTGTTCCTTTCCCTATTGCCCTTACCCTTTGCTTTCTTCCCTTTGGACAGCTTTTCCTTTGCCCTCAATGCAAAATGGTAGGAACCCTCAATAGATTCAATTGGCAGCAAATAAATCTGATCTTGAATTTCACCTTGCAACCCATTCAAACACTGAGACATCCTCTATGACATCCTCCATGTGACTTTCTTGGATGTTGTTTGTAAAACTCCTCGTCTACTCCATAGTTATTCCTTTTTGTCTCAATTTCTAGTATTTCTTGAACAACTCCAAATTATAATTTGCAGGCAAATATTTACCCCTCAATTGCACATCATCATATCCCATATGGTGATCTTTGGCCTATTTTTTTCTACCTTGTCTTTCTACATAGTCCCACCATAGGGTTGCTTGCCCCTTCAACTTGGTGGTTGTATACTTGACTCTCTTAGGGTTTCAATGGTTTCAAACTCAAAACATATCTCCATCTCATCAATCTAATTCAACAACTTCTTAGAATCTAGAGCTCTTAAATAACAAGGAATATCAAACCTTGTTTGCTTCCCGCTTTCATCAATGCCCTAGAAATTTTATCCTCTACACTTAAACTAGAAGCTTCCTCATCACATGGTTCTTGGACTGGTCTTTAATCACCATTGGCATCTTTAGCTTTGACTGTTCTTTGCCTTTGTGTGGTCGCAAGGGCTCTTGACCTTGCTTCAATAGCTCTTATTAGAATGTCAACAAATTCACCATCTTGCCACTCCCTTCTATCATCTTCATCATCATGCTATCCTCTTTGTTTTCAGCCACCTCGTTTTTAGTTAACAATCTTCTCCTATGGCTAACTTGTAGTGCAACTGATGCATAGGCTTCTACTACGGGGTTACCTCCAACTCTTATGCCAACCTAGTTGCAACTAGGCTTTGATACCACTTGATTCGGTCAAAGATAGAGAGCCCAAAGAACAATTTATCCATGCAACCAAACACAAATAAGAAAAATGACAATAGAGTACACAATAGAAAATAGATGTAGGGATAGTTGAAATGTTGCAAATTAAGGATAGTATTATTAGTTCTCAATAATTAGCATACATGTTGCATTCAAATGCTTTGATGCAATAGGTCACTATCAAAGTTCAGGATTAAGAATGCTTATACAATCATACATGCTTGTTGGCTATGTGCCCATTACATCAATTTAAAACATGAAGCCCATAGTCAAACATATCTCCTCTACGTTATGCCCTACTCCAAGGATCTTGCTATCCTATTTATAGGGATCCCTTCTAATAATAAGGTATTGCATATGAAGAGTCATGAACCTTCTTTCATAACCTTTCATGGGCCAACTCAAAGTATTTAATTCGGTGCAATATTCGAAAATTGGGCATGAAACTTGAAAGGGTCCTTTGCATGTTACACTCAGTTGTTCAAGAGGATCCCTAGGGTGGGTGTTGCGTGCAGTGAGATCTATGCATTGCCACTTGATGTGGTTCAACTTCTAGTCATAGACCTCCTTAGGAATCATAAACTTAGAAATGCCCTCAAATGCTACCACAAAGCTTGAATGATCACTACATTGTGAGATCTTGGTTTGGGACTTAGAATGCATTGCAATGGAAATCGAGTCAAAAAAAGCTTATATGGCGAGAAACTGACAACTAGAAAACCACTAAAGACTTGCAAAATAAAACAAATCATGAAATAAAATATATTTTTTGGTGATGCAATATTGGTCAACCCTTGAGATGCCCTTGCATTTTAAAGGCATTGCATATATGAGCATCCTTGAACTTGTCTCGAAGAATGCTAAGTCTATGACTCGTTGAAGCTATAAAATTATCAAACTCACCCATGACTATGTCTGTCTTGTACATTTGCATCAAAGGAGTCTATTAAATGCTACTTTATACTCTTTGCTGTCTTCAACTTCTCTATATGGTGGTACTCTTATGGGAAAAGAAAGTATCCTTGTGTTATAATATTCAAATGTCAAGGAAAATGCTAGGAGATGCTAGGGGGTGTTTATCTCGTTCCAAGGTTTAAGTATGGTTTTTTGCACTTGTTTGAAAACTATTTTTGAGGGGTCATTCTTCTTTGTTGTTGCTAGTATGCTCTTTTTTTGTCATAGAGTCAATGGTGTCATATATCCATATGTTGTTGATGTATATGCAAACTTGATCATACTCATGATGCGCTTCCTGAAACTCAGTAGATATTCCAAATGAGCCCACCAATCATTATCTAGGACCTACACTTTGACCTTTTGGACTCTCTTTGTATTAGCTTGCCTCCATAGATTTTGCAATTTGTTGATTACCATGGCACTCAATGCCTATCTCTTGCACTTTCACACATCATCTCAAGATGATTGTGTCAAGCGAATCGAATCTTAACAAACTAATACTACGCATTTTTTTTTTTAAATAGATGATATAGGAAGTAACATAAAATCATAAATATAAAACATTGTAGATTAAAATTTTAATTGTGAACTCAATGTAAATCAAAAAATAAAATATTGAGATTTCATTAACGTACCTTTGACAACTCCAACTTGGAGAACTTGAAGATGGTTTGTGACATGTGTTAAATAGTAACAAATATCCAAATGTCCTCAGCCCTGATGTAGATTTTCTTTATCCACTTGATTTGTATGCCAAGCTTCTGCACCATCATATTGAGCGGATGACACATGGTGGCCAAAATATGTGCTTGTATCTTGCCTTGGCCAATAACCTTGCACTTGCAATTTTTAGCATTGTTTGGTATGATTTGGAGATGTTTTGAGGCTTCATCATCTCAATTAACTCTATTAAGATGCTGGTAAGAATTGCATCCTCGACTTATCCCTCACAATCGATTGCCTTAAAAGACACCAACCCTTTAGGGAAAATTGCAATGATATTAATTAGGGGCTTGCCTTTGCAGTCTTTACATGATACATCTATCAAAAATGACAAATGCCTTGTTTTGATCCATGAATCCCTAATTGGCTGTAATAAACTATCTACAAATATTTTTCCTTAGCAACTAAGGTGTTGTATACCTTTTTATAGCCAAGACCTATATACTTTGTGGGCGCCTCATCAATTGCTCTCACCACTTCATGCCAATATGGTGATCTATAAAGGTTGAAAGGAAGCCCATTGGCATAAATGCAGCATGCAATGTGTTCATCAATAATGCCTTCTAACTCATTCTAAAATTACCTTGCTATTGGGCCTACAACCTTGATTTGTTTTAGAAAACAGGTGCTATTGTCTTCCCATGAATACTATGTTGCAAGAAATAAATGTGTGGCAACCATTATTGGGGTAGTGGAGCATGGCCTTGTAGGGGGCTTGTAGGATACTTTCTCAACCAAAGGATGAGATGTTGATGTAGCTCCCTTGGTTACACTATCTAATTTTTTGCTCTTTGATATACCAAGTATTTACCCTTTTAGCAACCCATTTTTGTTCATCTCATCACAAGCTTTGATTCCTTCGACAACAATTGTACACTATTGGTATTTCATTTGTTTATACAAGCTCTTATACTTGTTCTAGCACTTGTTCAATGCCAAACAAAACCCGTGCCTCCATAAGCTGCTGAATCGTTGTGACATGTTGCCAAAGCAGTGATGATGGTTCAAATTTGAAAACCCTAGCCAAACCTTGGCTCAATTAACTAGAACTACCAACCATTGCAAATTAATTTGTACCTACATATTAAAAAAAAAAACAAATATTAGGAAAATCCAAAAAAAATAAAAAACACAATTGTAGGCTACCATTGTCAAATAAGTAGCACAAAATAAACAATAGTGTAACCCTAGGATACCATTACTTGTTAAAAAATGAATAACAAATTGAAAAACAACAATTTATCTTTTAAAAAAAATGAAAAATAGATCTTGAAAATAAATATAAAAAAATTGCAAAAGCGGAAACATCTTACATTGAATGTCAATTCTCCTTGATATTGTCATTTTGATCACTGTAGCACCTATCTAAAACTCCTTGAGGCATAGGATTAGCACTTTGGCCATGCTTGAACACTCCAAAAACCAGTAGCCATGAGCATTGAGAAGAAAATGCATTTTGTGTGAGTGAGGAATGAGAGGTAAGAATAAGTTTAAGTTTGTGTTTTCTGTTTTGTTAGTGACATAAGAGTAACTCTGGGTTAACTAGGGTGAGAATTTTTGGAACTTTTTGTGTGATTTAGAAAAATAGTTTTCTAGTTCACTTGGGTTCTTCCTAAGTTTACCTTGGGAACATACTTGGGTTGATCAGTTTGTTCCCAGTATGTTTGAGACTTACTTGGGCTGATAGGACAGGCATAGGATATGGTTGAATTCTGAACCCAAATCCAACTAGGGCTGGTAGGATAGGTTAGCAAAGATTTTAGATGTAATATCAATAAGTAATTTGTTCATTTTTATACTTTATGTGCATGTTGGTTGTAGAGGATGTCTTAACACCTGACTAAAAAATGTGACATCTTTGTCAACCTCTCTTATATCTTTGCACCTTGGTCTTTTGCACGGAATTCTCTACATACACATGTCAATGCGTTACTGGTACAAATTTTTAGTATTGTAAAGGATTGTAGAGTGTTTTGAAAAGTAGTTAAATTTAGTGAAAAGAATAAAGGATTTTGCTTTAAGTTACTGCTGGGTATAAAGGTAAAGGTAGTTTTTTAGGTCACCGCCAAGTGAGACACTGATTTGGTTTGTGAGATTCTTCTTCTGCAAGTATTCCACAAGACAGTTTACATTTTATTTACCTTGTATATTTTTCAGCAAGGTGACAACCCTACCCCTGTTTTGTTTCAAACTTGTGACCTCCACTATGAAGAACACAAGCTTTCACCATTTGGTCAGCTCAAGTTGCACAGGATGATTTGACATTGATCATAAATTAAGAGATGTCGAGGCATTGCATTGTAGTCAAGAGCTGACTAGAGGATAGCTTGATTTATCCTGCATGAAAGGGGATGTCTTAAAGATGTTTTCTACCCCATAACTTAGGAAATGGGAGATGTGCATTCCTTTAGTTCAAGGGGTGTCTACTTATGTGAGAAAAATATTTATGGTAGATACCTTTAAAAATTAAATTAAAGCATAATTAATAGAATCTCTATTGGAGGTTTAAGAAGCCTTACACTATTCTAGGACACCGTCTTGACAGAAAATTCATGAGAAACCTCTATGGCATGATGGTAACTGAAAGCTAGATTAATCTGTTCATTCAGAAATCTTCAATGATTGATTCTTCTAGGATGAATATTTAAGCTGATCCAGAGTGTTTATCAATTTTAATGATATGATAGAATGCAAAATAATAGTAATAATTCTATCATCAAGCAAAGAATCATGGTTGAGCATGAAACTCCAAATGGTGGTCATGTCAAAATTGTGCTCACCATACTTAGAATCCAAGAAGCGAGAGATGATACTGTCAAAAGCATGATAAGCTCAATCCAACACATTAATTTGGCAACAGGGCATATCAATCTTGATCGGTTCTAGAGAACCATTCATGTACTACTTAAATAAGAAAATGCCATATAACCTTCCATATTAGTTTAAATATTTTTTTCTTGGTACATGTCTTAATTTCCTTACCGGTATGAATAATAATATTTATAGATATTTTGGACTTCATTTTACGTTCAGATAGCAAATCTCAAATCTAGGAAATGTAGAAAGAAAGATATTATATTAATGTCAGTGGATGACAAAAAATAGGTCAATAGGACTCAAGAGTTCAGCAGTTTACAATGGAAAGTTCTAGGAAGATATAATTCATGGGTAGGACTATTTTGTCAGAGCATTCAAGCCTATAGTATATAAAACAGATTTTTTGAGCCATACTGTATTGCAAAGGTGAGTAACAAGCGAAATTAAGAAACTTTCCTCGGGTCCTTTTTCTCCATTCTTTTTTAGAGTGTAAGGCTAAGATGCTTTCATATGCAATTCTTTCTCTATTTATGCTTCTGATGTTATATTACTACAGTCGCACAAGATTAGGCTAATAAATCCCAGTTTTAATGTTTATTAGAGGGGGATAATTAAAGAAGTGCACACTTGTCTGGATACAGCTCAATCTACTAAATAACTTTCAATATTTTAACATCTTAGCCATGGAACTCCTCCATTGCAGTGTATCTCTTATCTAAACAGAACATGGAAATCCGTCTCTTTTTCTGATATTTTCCACTTAAGTATAAGGCTAAATGAACATGGAAATCCATATTTTCAGTTATATATACCATCTCTGAAGCATGAGATTGCCTTACTTTTTCATTCTACATCATTATAATTAAAATTGGTATGTTCTGCCAAGCTGCCTTCCCTTTTTGGCAAGATTTAACATGGTATTCTTGTCTGTCTGCTGTTTTTGCTTTATAAAGGTTATTGGAAAGATTGCAGAGCTATCCCATTTCTTGTTCATGTGCATTGATGCCTATGAAAGCATAAATTTGACATTTCAGATATTGTATTACTATTCATACATTTTTTTACTGTTGCTGCTTCTTGATTTGATTAGCTTCGCAAGGAGGGGAGAAGAAATGAATATGAGATGCATAAACTGCAAGCTTTGAATCAACGACAAAAATTGGTAAGCATGCATTTTTTATTTTATATGATTCACCATACATAACATTTACCTTTTTCTTCAATTCTTGTTATGGCTGCCTGAATATCTTCTCTCAGAGGTTAGAAAAATAGCACACACTTTGTGTTTTCAGCTTTATTCATGTGCAATTGAATTTACTTCGAATTAGATCTGTACGGAAAAATTACTTCTTCTAAGATAAAAAATCTTTTATTGGAGATCTAAATAGAAGCTAGCAGATGAAGATTTAAATGCAAATTTGATGTCAACTAAGAAATTATTAGGATATTCATTTATCTCACTGAGTAGGTATAAGTTGATAACACAATTTGAGTTAATTATCTATTAGATCTTAACCTTTTATTATGCATTTGTAAATTGCAAATGGGTCTTCAAATCTAGGATTTTCCTACAGTATATCTTGTAGTTGGTTTGTTAATTCAAAATTGAGAGCACAGAATTGGTTTGAGAAAATTCCTTCTGGAATAAAAGTATTCAATATTATTTTGAATTAAACCTTAACCATTCATCCTTCATCTGTGAGCTAGAGATCAAACATTAAAAATAGTTGTATATTTGGAATGCACGTATGTGTTGTGAATAAATTTCCATTTTAAAAAGGGAATTTTTTCACTTAAAATATATGATATCTCTTCAATAATTATTAATTATAAATCCAATATTTCTTTGATTAATGAAGCCAATTCCTCTAATCATGTGCGTATTAGTTGACTGTCATAATATTCTTACATATGTTGCCATATGTTTTGCAAATCATAATTCATAATTTCATCTATGGGCTTTTTTCTTCATGCATATGATAGAGAGGTCTTTAAAGCTAAGTCCTAAATCTTAAGGAATTGTAATTTCTTGTTCTTATCATTGAGTTTTGGCATTAATATTTATTGATATTTGACTCATTCTAATCATTGTTACCAGTCTTGGAATTAACATCCACTCAGCAAGCTGATTTCTGGCCCAAATTCAAATTCAGTGAAAAACCATGAAGCCTTTTTTTTAAGCAAACTTATCTTTTTCTATACATTCTTCTCTAAATTAACTTTATAGACAAAGGACTACTCAAGTACATGCTACTTTTCTCACATACATAAGTACACATAAAAAAATGAGTACAAGAAGCTGATTTGAGCTGAAGGAAACACAATTTCTAAATATATTAGTATTCATAGATATTTTTTGCCATCTAATCTTAAAAAAACATGGATTAAGATATCCATGGATTCAAAATAAAAAAAGTACAACCTAGAGTCATGGACTAAGGTAGAAAGAAACATGCATCACTGAATTCAACATCACTAGCCCTATGGTGGATTTGGGGCTTGTGTGTCATATAGGTCCTTGACGCTGTTGCAACCATGATAAGCTGCATGTGTTTCAGCAACACCCATGGAATCTGCTTTTGTTCTTTCTTCTGCCATTGCTATTGCCTCTACCTCAAGCTCGACTTGATTAGCCCAAATGCAGGATCCTCAACTGATCTAATTTGAGGAAATAACTCAAAGCCCAAGATTTGTTTGTGGTAGAGGCAAAGGTTGGAGCAAACAAAGACAAGATGATTCAACCTTTGCACCATCAATCTGCTGCACTTCTTGGACTGTTAATGCTCAAATATACTCAATTGCACTTGCATCATAAAGTGTTGCATGGTTGGCTTAAGACATATATGGCAATCCTTTGAACCTTTCCACCTTAGCACCAAATCTCTCCACCATACACCAAAAATGAGAAAGATAATACTAAAATTTCATTTAAATGGAAAAAAAGTAAAAAAAGAACTTAAGCTCATTGTTAACATTAACACAAAAAATCTGAAAGTATGACCTTAAGCAAATTTTATTTGGTTGCAATGTCATCCCAAGTTGTCTTGCATGTATCTTGAGAAAACAGGTACCCTTGTGTAAGTATGAAGATCTCAATCTTGAAGATGTTTCTTGTTCCCACAAAAATCTGCTTCCACCCACTCTATGACCATTTAGAGTCTGTTCAAATCCTTTTCGGTAGCCTTAAAAACTGAGCAGATTTGGAATGTTGAATTCAAGAAATAACTTGTCTCACATAATGATTTATGAAGATGACGGTGCCATTGCCAATCAACAATTTCCCATATGGGCTGGTATTTTTCATCAACACTACCATAGATGGCTCTAATGGCCTCCTTGGTCTTGTTCATGCCCTCATACTTTTAGCCCATCGAGGGCTTCTTCCTATCAACAACATTAAGGAGGCTAAATAAAAAGCATTGTGACCCATTAAAAATATAACATAAATAATTATTAAGATTTAGGAAGAGAACATAAACAAATAAAAGAATATAAAAGTAATAAGTAAGCAAAAGAGGAATGGGAAAACAACATACCTTGATATTATCTCCTGTCAAAAACCAAAAGTCATCCAAGATCCAATCCATACAACCAACTTTTACATTCGTAATCAAATGTAAAGATTGAGATTGCTCCTCACTAACAAACTGACATTTCAAAGTAGCCCCAATTGAAGCAAAAACTACAATATGATAAAATTGGTTGCAAAGTAGGTTACACTAGGATGAGCCAACTCCTCTGTGTGTTTTCTCATTAAGCTGAGTACCCAAGCATAGTTTTATATATTATTATATACTTGCAAATATTACAAACATGATCTAAGGATGTTTGCAAAGATCCTCTAATATAATATTATAAGGTAAGGCAATGAGTATTCGAATCATGGAGTTTTGAAAAAAGATGGGTGCCACTCCATGAGAAGTCTATCTGCAACAACATAATTTCTCGCCTTGTTTGTGATGATCTACATAACATTGGCTTCACCTACTTTAGCCACAACTTCATTTAAATCTTGCATAGAAATTCTGCATCCCTTATCTTTACTAAAACATCAATAGATTTCATGAAATTGTTCCATTTGAGGAAGAAACCAAAAAATTTAATAGCCTATCTCTCCCATCTATCTAACCTTTAGACCTAAGTTACCGGTTCGGGTTCGGGGACGGGTTCGGGTACGAGAACCCGGTACGTGGGTACGTGAAAATTTCTTTTAGGGGTTTGGGTACGTGTATATATATAAATATATATATATATATATATATGTATTATATATACAAAAAAATAAGAGAAATATACAGAATTGTAAAACTAAATCATTTCATAGTATGATACTTGTTCATTGATCAATGCCAAATGCCAAAGATAAATATTAAATGTCAATTGATAGTTGAAAAATATTCAAATACGCCATATCAATGATATCAATTATGGAAATCATCACAATTACAGTATTACTGAATTACAAAATGTAGTTCATGAAAGTTGAAACATGATTCAATTTCAATGTTCATCAATCATCAAAAGGATTATCAAAAAAGTCATCTTGATTTGGATTTTCAGTGGCTTCAACTTCAAGATCATCATCATTTGAACCCAAAGCGGTTCCACTTCCACTTCCAGCACCATGCATGTCATGATCATCATTATCATCCACATCATCCATAGTGGCTCTAGCAAGATCCTGAATGGTTGCATCCAAGTCAGCAGACTCGGGTGCTACATCCCAAAGCTTTGCTGCCCCCTCCTTGTATTGAGGTTCCTTACGTGACAGAAGACGCAAATTGGAATGAATATACACCAAGTCTTCAGCTCTTTTTGCAGCCAACCGGTTACGCTTCACTGAGTGGATAAAGGAGTATGTACTCCAATTCCGTTCAGCAGCAGAAGAGCTTGCAACCTAGAGAGAAAACCAACAAAAAAAAAAATAAAAAATGCAAGATAAATTCAAGAATGTTAAGTGTTAAATTCTACAATACAAGTGGCAAAAAAAAAAAACTTACTTGTGAGAGGATCTTGATTGCAAGAGGTTGGAGGTACATATAAACTTGACCATGGAGGTACCACCATGTAATAGCATCCATTTTGTATTGGTCTTTGGCAACAGAAGGGCTAAGATTTTTTCCTATGATAAACATTCCAAATTCTTTCATAACACTTGTCTCCATTTCTGGATCACTGAAGAGTCTCTTAAATGCACTCTTATACCCTCTAGCAACTTCAAGATCTCTATATGGCGGTATTCTCCCTGGGATAGAAAGTACTTCTCTAGTATAGTACCTTGGAGATAGGGCATATGCAAGGAGGTGCAATGGTGTTGTCATCTTGTTCCAACGATGAAGAACGATTGCTTCCACCCTTTTGTAAAGGGTGTCTTTAGGATCATTCTCTCTCTTTTGTATTTCAATTTTTATTTTCTCCAACATTGTGTCCATGCTATCATAGACATCCCCCAAGCATGGTTCATCTGTATCAGCAAACCAAAGCATAGACATGATAGGTTCGGTCATCTCCAATACATAATTCACACGATCCCACCAATTGTCATCCAAGATCAATGCCTTGACCTTTTGGGCCCTCTCTGAATTTGATTGCTTCCATATACCCCATTGGTTGCTAATAACCATTTGACTCAATGCCCCTTTCACCTTCACAAGTCATCTCAGAACAATTGTGTGAGATGCAAATCGGGTCTCAGCAACCTAAGAACATGTAAATAATTAAATAAGTTAAAAAAAAAATTATTCAATTATGTAAAACATGACATAAATGAAACTAAATAAATAATAAATTAAATTTACCTTCAACAATTCCAATCTTGAAAAAATTCTGAAAATTGCTTGTGACATATGGTGGTTTGTCACAAACATCTGGATCTCCTCGGCCTCCTGGTATATTTCTTTCACCCACTCTATTTGGTTTCCAATTGCTTGCATCACCAAATTGAGGGAGTGTACGGTGCAAGGTGTCCAAAAGATGTGCTCATATCTAGCCTCTACCAAAGCACCTGCAGCCCTGCAAACTTTTGCATTGTCCGTAATTACTTGGACAACATTTTCATCACCCACCATCTCTATGGAGTCAATGAGAATCCTGGAAATGAACTCTGCATCTTTCACTTCCCCTTCACAGTCAACTGCCTTCAAAAACATTGCCCCCTTGGGGGACACTGCAATAACATTGATCAATGGACGGTTTTTGCAATCTTTCCATCCATCGGAAACAATAGATACACCTGTTTCAATCCAAGAATCTCTAATTGGTTTTAGTTGGGCCTCTAAAGATTTTTTCTCTCTTTGCAATAAGGTGGTACGCACCTTTTCAAACCCAGGACTTGTGAAACCAGGAGGTGCACTATTTATTGCTGACACCATGTCCCGCCAATATGGTGATCTCACCAAGTTGAATGGAAGACCATTGGCATAGAGGCAACGTGCAATTTTTTCTTCAGCAATATCTCTTGCCTCCATTTTAAATGCCCTCTCCAATGGACCTCTCTTGCGGGTGGTGATTTGTTGTTCATCTTCATCTTCCTCTTCCGTAGAGGGCATAGGCAAGAAGGGATGTCTGGAGGCCCTAACTGCTTGAGAGGGTAATGTTGGTGTTTTTTTCTTTCCGAAAGAATAACTACTTTCTTTTCCTTTTGCAATTGATTTGTTAGCATTTTCTTGTTCTTTTATAAATTCTGCTATTTGTACAAAAGACAACCCCTTCTTATTTGGGCCCACACACATATTAATCCCTTTGCCACTAGGGCCCATAAAATGAAGTTTCACTCGGTAATAGGAGCTATTATATTGTACATTGCATAAATTACACTTCCAAACAAAACCCCCACCTCTAGGAATTTGTGAAATTCTTGTGGTATGTGCCCATAAAGGAGATCCTTTCTCAATTTTGAACTTTTGACTTCCCTCCCCACCCACTGAACTTTGACTACTGGCCATTGTTGCAATCTATAAAAAATATGAAAAATAAATAAATAAATTTGAAAAAATTCTTCACAAACTTGAAAAAATTCTTCACAAACTTGAAAAAATTCATCAAAAACTAAGAAACTTGAAAAAATAGTTCAAAAGATCAAAGAATAGGGTTTAAATGCATACCTTAAACACTTAAATCTCCTTTGTAGAAGCTATTTGGCACTCCACAATCGATCTCCTTCGAATACAATCACCTCCTTTCAAAATGCCAAGATGTAGAGAAAATATGGTGAGAGCAAAATGAGAAGTAGAAATGAAATGTTTTAGTGTTGAAAAGCCTCATATTGGGCCGGTTTAGGGTTAGGAAACAAAATAAAATTAAAAAAAATGCTTTTTATCTATGTTTGGGCAAACTTTATTAAAGCTGGGCCGTGGGTTCTTGGAGGTATGCCCGAGTTCGGGCCTGGTACCTTCGGGTCCACGCACCAAACAGCTGGGTGCGCCCTGGGTACGCACAGGGTGCGTGCCCAGGCCTGTGGGTTCTAGCGTGAACCCGGGAGAACCCACAGGCCTGGGCACACACCTTGTGCGTACCCAGGACGTACCCGCAGGCGAACCCGTACCGGGTCCGCACCCGAACCGGGTTCGAGGCCTCCGGGTACGAATCCGGTAACTTAGCTTTAGACATGATGGTGCAATCCTTCTACTATATCTCATGTTGCTTATCAATAATGGACTCACATCAGCCATCTTCTCATTCAAAATAAGATCTAGGAGCTTTGAACCTCTCCTAGCAATATGAAACATCTACTAAATTTTGCTAACAAGGAGATGTATAACAAATATAATAATTAAATAATAAGTATTTCTAAAATAAAAATTGATCTGACAGAAGATCCAGGTTTTGTACTTTATGGTATGTTTATGGAACTGGGACAACTTTAATGCTGAAGAATGTTTAGGGTGGAATGGGACATCCATGTGCAGGGGTCGGTTTGTGTAAAGATCTTCAAAATTGAGTTTTTTGCCCATTTTGGTAAAATCACTGGTTTTAACATGCAGCAAAAATGGAATTACCGTGGAAAATTAATCATCTATTGTGGTGAATTTGTCCCGACCTTGTGGCAATTGCAAAATCACTTCTTTGTTGGAAGTTGTGAGTTTGTTATGCCCATTTGTGGCACCCAGTGACGTTCAGTTTTCTCAGTTCTGTCTTTCAAGCATGGTTTCTTGGTATTTGCAGCTTCTAGATATTTGTAATGTTATTTATACACCCTTGGGAATGTGCGAAATCAAGTTCTTAGTGTAATTCTACCGTCTTAGGAGCTAAGAGTGGAGTATTTGTTGGGGATTCTCTGTTTTTTGAGGCTACCATTATAGCAGCAGCAGGGCAAGCGGGTTTAGGAGCTATTGCAGGTCATTGGGAGTTCTCTTTACTGTTTCGAGGTTCTACCATTAAAGTCTAAGGGTTGTATTTCCATTGTAATTTCAGTTTGAAGCACTAAGATTGTATACTCACATTTGCTGGAGTTCTTACCCACAATGGTTTTCTCCAGGGTAAACCTATCTTCTTATGGTGTTTGTTAATGTTTTTTTCTATATCCTTGCTCTTTTTTGCTAATTAATTTCAGTTATGTGTCCTCTCTTACACTAAGAATTTACATCCAGTTGTAACAGACTAGTTGTAACAGACTAGTTTACAGATCAAGTGGTATTAGAGTTAGCTCATTCCATTTGGGAGATATGTTGTGAGTATTTTGCAGGGTCATGCCCACAAGTAGATAAAGTGGAAATACAATTTTACCTTTACAAAGGAGATTGAATCCCACAAGTGGAAGAAAGACTTGAGAAGCATGGAAGGAGAAAAGGGATTATGCAGACGCTGAAGCAAGATTCTGTAGGATGGAGTGTTCCATTGCAAGTTTGTCTCAATCAATAAAGACCATGAAAGGCCTAATGGAAATCCTTATGGAGAGATTGAATGGTAAGAAGCCTAATTCCAATGAAGGAGAGTCTTCAAGGTAGAGGCTAATATTGAGATATTGCCATTTGAAGATGATGTGGATTCAAAAAAGCTTGACAATTTGATCACACAACTTAAGGTATATTTCAGTATGGATACTCACACTTTGGATCAAAAGATCTTATTTGCTATAATAAGGTTGGCAAAACATGCTTAGTCTTGGTTTGAAAGTCTTTGATAGTCCATGGCCATGAAAAGACTTATATAAGTTCTTGGGAGCAATCAATCATTCTATCCAATATGTCATGAGGAAGAAAAGAGTATGGAATGACAATTGCTTAAGCAAAAAGGTCAAAGTGTACAAGAATACACCGATGAATTCCATAAGAGGGCTATTTGAATGCATAAAAATGTGTTAGAAGAATTACTAATGAAATATATAGGAGGTCTTCATAAACACCTTTGTAGGCCTATATTGCTCTCTGAATTGCTTGACATAGATGAAAAATGCTTACATGCTCATCATTTTGAGATAGATGGTTGTTCTTCCTCTTCCAAGTCTAATGAAGTTAAGGCCAATAAAAAGGATAAAGGGTAATTACACAATCATCAAGTCCAAATCTGCACTTCATCGTGACCATTGTGACATGGATGGTCATGTAGAGTCTTCATGTTGAAAATTCCATCTTGAAAAGAAACCCTACAACCAAGGTAAGAAGGGTAAGAAAAACTCTATGCCTTCAATGAATGAAGATAATGTAGTTGTTAAAAATTAAGTTACCGGTTCGGGTTCGGGGATGGGTTCGGGTACGAGAACCCGGTACGTGGGTACGTGAAAATCTTTTTTAGGGGTTTGGGTACGTATGGGTACGTGTATATATATATATGTATTATATATACAAAAAAATAAGAGAAATATACAGAATTGTAAAACTAAATCATTTCATAGTATGATACTTGATCATTGATCAATGCCAAATGCCAAAGATAAATATTAAATGTCAATTGATAGTTGAAAAATATTCAAATACGCCATATCGATGATATCAATTATGGAAATCATCACAATTACAGTATTACTGAATTACAAAATGTAGTTCATGAAAGTTGAAACATGATTCAATTTCAATGTTCATCAATCATCAAAAGGATTATCAAAAAAGTCATCTTGATTTGGATTTTCAGTGGCTTCAACTTCAAGATCATCATCATTTGAACCCAAAGCGGTTCCGCTTCCACTTCCAGCACCATGCATGTCATGATCATCATTATCATCCACATCATCCATAGTGGCTCTAGCAAGATCCTAAATGGTTGCATCCAAGTCAGCAGACTCGGGTGCTACATCCCAAAGCTTTGCTGCCCCCTGCTTGTATTGAGGTTCCTTACGTGACAGAAGACACAAATTGGAATGAATATACACCAAGTCTTCAGCTCTTTTTGCAGCCAACCGGTTACGCTTCACTGAGTGGATAAAGGAGTATGTACTCCAATTCCGTTCAGCAGCAGAAGAGCTTGCAACCTAGAGAGAAAACCAACAAAATAAAAAATAAAAAATGCAAGATAAATTCAAGAATGTTAAGTGTTAAATTCTACAATACAAGTGGCAAAAAAAAAAACTTACTTGTGAGAGGATCTTGATTGCAAGAGGTTGGAGGTACATATAAACTTGACCATGGAGGTACCACCATGTAATAGCATCCATTTTGTATTGGTCTTTGGCAACAGAAGGGCTAAGATTTTTTCCTATGATAAACATTCCAAATTCTTTCAGAACACTTGTCTCCATTTTTGGATCACTGAAGAGTCTCTTAAATGCACTCTTATACCCTCTAGCAACTTCAAGATCTCTATATGGCGGTATTCTCCCTGGGATAGAAAGTACTTCTCTAGTATAGTACCTTGGAGATAGGGCATATGCAAGGAGGTGCAATGGTGTTGTCATCTTGTTCCAATGATGAAGAACGATTGCTTCCACCCTTTTGTAAAGGGTGTCTTCAGGATCATTCTCTCTCTTTTGTATTTCAATTTTTATTTTCTCCAACATTGTGTCCATGCTATCATAGACATCCCCCAAGCATGGTTCATCTGTATCAGCAAACCGAAGCATAGACATGATAGGTTCGGTCATCTCCAATACATAATTCACACGATCCCACCAATTGTCATCCAAGATCAATGCCTTGACCTTTTGGGCCCTCTTTGAATTTGATTACTTCCATATACCCCATTGGTTGCTAATAACCATTTGACTCAATGCCTCTTTCACCTTCACAAGTCGTCTCAAAACAATTGTGTGAGATGCAAATCGGGTCTCAGCAACCTAAGAACATGTAAATAACTAAATTAGTCTAAATAAGTTAAAATTTTTTTTTATTCAATTATGTAAAACATGACATAAATGAAACTAAATAAATAATAAATTAAATTTACCTTCAACAATTCCAATCTTGAAAAAATTCTGAAAATTGCTTGTGACATATGGTGGTTTGTCACAAACATTTGGATCTCCTCGGCCTCCTGGTATATTTCTTTCACCCACTCTATTTGGTTTCCAATTGCTTGCATCACCAAATTGAAGGAGTGTACGGTGCAAGGTGTCCAAAAGATGTGCTCATATCTAGCCTCTACCAAAGCACCTGCAGCCCTGCAAACTTTTGCATTGTCCATAATTACTTGGACAACATTTCATCACCCACCATTTCTATGGAGTCAATGAGAATCCTAGAAATGAACTTTGCATCTTTCACTTCCCCTTCACAGTCAATTGCCTTCAAAAACATTGCCCCCTTGGGGGACACTGCAATAACATTGATTAATGGACGGTTTTTGCAATCTTTCCATCCATCGAAAACAATAGATACACCTGTTTCAATCCAAGAATCTCTAATTGGTTTTAGTTGGGCCTCTAAAGATTTTTTCTCTCTTTGCAATAAGGTGGTACGCACCTTTTCAAACCCAGGACTTGTGAAACCAGGAGGTGCACTATTTATTGCTGACACCATGTCCCGCCAATATGGTGATCTCACCAAGTTGAATGGAAGACCATTGGCATAGAGGCAACGTGCAATTTTTTCTTCAGCAATATCTCTTGCCTCCATTTTAAATGCCCTCTCCAATGGACCTCTCTTGCGGGTGGTGATTTGTTGTTCATCTTCATCTTCCTCTTCCGTAGAGGGCATAGGCAAGAAGGGATGTCTGGAGGCCCTAATTGCTTGAGAGGGTAATGTTGGTGTTTTTTTCTTTCCGGAAGAATAGCTACTTTCTTTTCCTTTTGCAATTGATTTGTCGGCATCTTCTTGTTCTTTTATAAATTCTGCTATTTGTATAGAAGATAGCCCTTTCTTATTTGGGCCCACACACATATTAATCCCTTTGCCACTAGGGCCCATAAAATGAAGTTTCACTCGGTAATAGGAGCTATTATATTGTGCATTGCATAAATTACACTTCCAAACAAAACCCCCACCTCCAGGAATTTGTGAAATTCTTGTGGTATGTGCCCATAAAGGAGATCCTTTCTCAATTTTGAACTTTTGACTTCCCTCCCCACCCACTGAACTTTGACTACTGGCCATTGTTGCAATCTATAAAAAAAAAAAAAAAAATAAATAAATTTGAAAAAATTCTTCACAAACTTGAAAAAATCCATCAAAAACTAAGAAACTTGAAAAAATAGTTCAAAAGATCAAAGAATAGGGTTTAAATGCATACCTTAAACACTTAAATCTCCTTTGTAGAAGCTATTTGGCACTCCACAATCGATCTCCTTTGAATACAATCACCTCCCTTCAAAATGCCAAGATGTAGAAAAAATATGGTGAGAGCAAAATGAGAAGTAGAAATGAAATGTTTTAGTGTTGAAAGGCCTCATATTGGGCCGGATTAGGGTTAGGAAACAAAATAATATTATAAAAATTGCTTTTTGTTTATGTTTGGGCAAACTTTATTAAAACTGGGCCGTGGGTTCTTGGATGTACGTTCGGGTACGTGCCTGGTACCTTCGGGTCCACGTACCAAACACCTGGGTGCGCCCTGGGTACGCATAGGGTGCGTGAACCCGGGAGAACCCACAGGCCTAGGCACGCACCCTCTGCGTATCCAGGACGTACCCGCAGGCGAACCCGTACCGGGTTCGAACCCGAACCGGGTTAGAGGCCTTCGGGTACGAATCTGGTAACTTAGGTTAAAAAGGATAAACTACTAAAGAGATTAATGGTCATTTTGAGGACTCTTAAGATTTCTTGCACTCCTGAAAAAGTTAGTATGTTGGCAAAAAAACATTATTTAGTGTTAAGATGAATGTCAATGGTTTTAATATTGACGCTTTGCTTGATTCATGCTCTTCAGCTAACTTGATTTCATAAATTAAAACTATACAACATCCAAGCCTTATAGGTTGGCTTGGGTCAAAGAAGTTGCTGACATATTACTAACCAATGCAAGTTAAGAGTTTTAGTTGGAAGTAACTTTGTTGATGAAATAGTGTTTAATATTGCTCTTTTGGATGCGTGTGATGTTTGTTATATTGGGAAGTCTAGACTTGTATGATAGGAACACAGTATTCTATAGGAGGGTTAATAAATACTGGGTTATCAAGAATGACAAATCTTGTATGATGTATGTTGACCGGGTAGAGAGCCACTTGAGAATCTCTTGAATCTTTATGGAAAGATGAGTGGTAACACAAGAATACTTTCTTTGGAGATAACCAATATTGAATAAGTTTTTTAATAGTAGGTATAATTTTTCCATAGTCCATGAAGAATAATAGTATGAATGTTTCTGGATTTAATTGTGTATGCTTTTTTGATTCAAAAAAGCATACAAAGTTGTTTAATGTTCAGACAATGTCCTTTCTCATCACATGGACAATTGGAGATAGAGGTGTTCCAACTTTTGGTTTGTGTTTGTATTGTGGTGTAATGAAAGGTGGACCAAAATCTCCCTAACGGGGTAGGTGTGATGCAAAAAAGATCTTTTTTTTGTACTTCATGGCATGTTTATGGAACTGGCACAATTTCTTTAATGCTAAAGAATGTTCAAGGTGGAATAGGACATCCATGTGTAGGCTTCAGTGTGCAAAAGGATCTTGAAAAATGAGTATTTTGCTCATTTTTGGCAAAATTGCTGGATTTAGCAGGTAGTAAAAACATAATTGCTGCAGTGAATTCCACATCCAATGCCATGATTGCAGCAATTGCAAAATTGCCTTTGTCAGAAATAGTGAATCAGTCATGCTAGTTTGTGGCATCCATCGACGTTCCATTTCTCAAGTTTTCCTTTTCCAAGAAAGATTTCATGGTCTCTTCAGCTTGTAGATGTTTGTAATTTTAGTTATACATCATTGGGAATGTGCTAAAACTAGTTCTTAGTATGTTTCACTGTTTCTATCATCTTAGAGAGTTGTGGGTGTTGTTCTTGTAGGGAATTCTGTCTTATTTGAGATTGTCATTGTAGTAGCAGTAGGGGAGGGGAAATGGTTTTAGAAGCTATTGGAGGTCATTGAAAGTTCTCTTTGTTGTTTGTAGTATTTTCCATTAAAGGATGGAAATACTTACATTGTAATGCCAATTTGAAGCACCAAGTGAGTGTATTACTCATACTTACTGGAGTTTTTACCCACAAAGGGGTTTTTTTATAGCATTTATTTTTTATTTTTGTTCTATTTTCTTGCTCATTTTTTGCTAATTAGGTTTAGTTATCTGTGCTCTCTTAGACTAAGAATTCATATTCATTGTTAACAAGCCAGTTAAGTAATATCCTTCTGGTTCACAGATAAAAAATAACTTATACTTTTACCATTCAAGAGACAAATAAATAAATAAACATATTTTTGAAAAAAATGCTGAAGTAATTACTTAGGCACGTGAAACAAAATTGTTCAATAAAATCGAAAATATCTGTGCACTCCTTTGTCATTTTGTGTTTGTTTCTATTCCAATTTGTGCTCTTAATTGATGATTGGGAATCTTGAGAAGCATATGGTGTAATATAGGAATCCAATCTTGATCCATCAATTTTAGGTTCAACATTAGTGCACAAACTTGAAGGGAATGGAGGAAATTTAGAAGTGTTTACTTGTTCCACAGTTATTTTTTCCTTTTGCCTCTTATTAACCTCTTTTTCCTTAAAGCTCTTTAATTGAGCTTTCTCCTCTTATAGCTTCGGAAGGGACTTGTGTGAACAAAGAAGCATCTTGACTCTCAACCAACTGTATGGGAAAGTTGGACTTTTAGGTGATCAATATCTCCTTCACTAAGTTTGGTTATGCAATAATTGCAAACTAATTCTTCATTCTTAGCACTTGAGGTGACATGTTTCTAACCAAGGTCCTTTCTTTGTGGCACCTACATTATAACAATGTGCATATGCTACAAAATTACAAATTGAGGTCAAAAACATGTTTGAATTAGGAAGTATTTTAGGAAAAAACCAAAAATGAAATAGAAGAGGGTAGAAACAATTCTTTTACATTTGTAGATTGAAAAAAGGGAGAAAAAGAATAAATTATCGAATAAGAAAAAAGGAGGGAAAAATGAAGAGAAAGACAAAACGAAAAGTGAAATGGTCAATCGAAAAGGAGAAAAAAGAAAAAGAAATAGATACAACTCTTCAAACTTTCTGCTCTATATTTACTGTTTTCTGTTTGAAAATCATTGCTGCTCCAAAATTCCAAATGCACTATTTGCTGTTGTTTCGTGTTTACTTTTTTTATTTTAACCTTTCTGTTTGTTGGTTTTGCTGTGTGCTGCTGCTGTATTTTTCTTTTGCTTTGTGTCAGGGCTTTTTGTGTTTTTGGTTTTTAGTTTGATGTACTTTTGTGTTAGGTTTCCGTTTAGTCATTAAGATTTTTTCTTTTTGATGTCCCTTTTGTTGTCCTTTTGCAAGGATGAGTCCTGCCATCAAGACTCATGAATCTTGGGAAACCCAGTGAGTCTACCAGTAGATTTGCCAGGCAGGGTGGATTGGGTGGGCAGGCCTTGTTTTGGCCTGCCTGGACCAGGAATCTCCCTCCTGTATTGCGGATTCTAATTGCATATCTTATGTGATACTTGATAAAATGACCCTATTGCATTGAACTTGCAAGGATATTATAATGTGTTTCTGACATGATTTATTATTTCCTCAAGTTCCCACGAAGTTTTATTTAAATCTGTTAAAATGGGATGTTTCAGCCCCGTATTAAAGAATAGATCAGTCCACTGCCCGTGGCATCACTCCTCAAGGCCAAGTCACCTTACACAATGCTATTTCTTAAAATTTGGTCTAAGGAATGATCTGAATGACAAAGAATGATGCAAAACACAAATACAAGCCAAGGCTCTGTTCTTTCAGGATGTAGTTCCAAAACAATCACTATTTAATCGGTAATCCTCACTAGGTCCTATGCTTTAAATGTGATTACCACATCATTTGAGCTTGACCATTGACTATAAACTGCAGTAATTTGTTGATGTTAATACAGCGTCGGTCTTCACTAAGACTAATATTTAATACATGGGCCGACCTTATATATTTGATTTATAGCATGCAATTATTCTGGCCGACTTTAATTGTTATTTATCAAAGGCCGACCCAAGTGAAGAGGCGCCTAGGAGATATAAATACAAGGTCACTTCTTGACTATTGACACAATTCGAATATAAAGAAGTTCGCACTTTATTGGCAGAGCAGAATTCGCAGTCCTAGAAGAAGTTCATACTTAATCAGCAGATCATCATCTTGAAGCAGCAGATCATCATTTTGTAGCAGCAGACTGATTTCAAGGAGAAACATATTCATTTGTATCTTTGCATCTAGGAGAGGTGCTATTATTCATTGTATCAAATTCGGCATTGTGTTGGGCCTGAGTTCAAGCAGATTTCTGCTCTTATTCCTTCAATATATAAGAGATATATTTGCTGGGTTTTTCTCCCTCAAGAGGAGGGTTTTCCCAGGGTATCTTGTTGTGTTCATTGTCTTATGTGTTGCATTTCTTTTGTTAAATTGATTATCTAATCTGATCTAAGAAACACTAACATGGTATCAGAGCGGGTGTGAAAAAGATCGTGATCAGATTTAGTTCGCAACACTCACCTTATTCTTTTCTTCAGTCTATCTTCTATATTTCTCAAGATGGTGAACGGTCTGAAAATCGAGGATAGACTCGAAGGGATCTCGAACTACATATCATGGAGGTTCAGGTTCATGCTAACTTTGGAAGAGAATGACTTGGCTGAGTTTGTGAAAACAAAAGTTCCCGAACCTGAGGGGGAAGAAGAGAAGCTGCAATGGAGGAAGAAAGACACTAGGGCAAAGAAAGCATTGGTTGATTCCGTCAAGGATCATATTGTACCAATTATCTTCAAGTTGGATACAGCAAGAGAGATGTTTACAACCTTGGAAGAGATGTACGAAATCAACAACACCAGTCGAGCCCTTGCTCTGAAGCAACAACTTCATCATGTGAAAATGGCGAAAGGAGAATCTGTTATTACATACTTCATGAGGATTTCAGAGATAAAAGATCAACTCTCCACTATTGGTCACATGATTGATGATAAAGAACTGACTATGCTTGCTCTCAATGGTCTTCCGCTTTCATGGGAGGCGTTCATCCAAGGAATCAGTGCAAGATCCGAACTTCCCAAGTTTGATCGATTGAGGATTGATTGCATTCAAGAAGAATCAAGACTAACAGCAAGGGGGATTGGTCAAAGCTCAAAGAATGAAGAATTACAAGTTCTTACCTCTCATTCATCAAACAAAGGAAAAGGCTTTAAGAGAGGTTTCTTCAAAAGGAATCGAGAAGATGGAAATGAAGATGCTCCTACCTTCAAAAGGAAATGAGACATGTCCAAGATTCAATGTTTTCGTTGTGATAAGTATGGTCACTTTGCGAGGGTTTGCCCCCAACGACCTAAGCTTCAAGTTGCCACTGCAGATGTTGAAGAAGTTGCTCTACAAAAGGACTCCAGTGATTATCTATTTTATTCAGCCTTGTCTAGCAATGTTTCTACTGACTCTAATACTTGGTTGATTGACAGTGGTGCTTCTAGGCACATCACCGGATTCAGAAGTCATCTTTCAAACTTAATGGAAAGCAACTCCAGTGATCAAGTTGTTATTGGAGATGATGCTAGATATTCTGTAAAAGGGATTGGAAACTCCACTCTTCACTTGGATTCTGGAATTTCTTTGGAGTTGAATGATGTACTGTTCGTACCAGGGATAAAGAGGAACCTTGTTTCAATTTCAGCATTAGAAGACAAAGGTTATCAAGTTGCCTTCTCTAAAGGGAAAGTTCTTATATGGGCAAAGAACTCCAGCTTCAAAACTGCTCAAGTGATTGGAGTTAGACATGAATGTCTCTACACGCTGTGCACTCGTCCTCTTCAAGCACTTGTGCATAACAGTACCAGCATGTGTGATCTTTGGCATCGAAGATTGGCTCACATTCACTTTCGTGCTCTACCTATCATGGAGAAGATGGTCACCGGTCTTCCGAAATTCAATCAAGAACATGAAGGTACATGCAAGGGATGTGCCCTAGGCAAGAACACAAAAGGTACGTTTCATTCCAGTGAAAGTAGATCTAAATGTATTCTTGATCTCATTCATTCTGATTTGTGTGGTCCAATGTCTAGTGCATCATCTAGTGGTTTCTTGTATTATATTATTTTCATTGATGATTACTCTAGAAAGACTTGGATATATTTCTTGAGATCTAAAGAATCAGAAGAAGTATTAGAAAGATTCAGAGAATTCAAAGCACAGATTGAAAATCTGTCTGGGAAGAGGATCAAAGTATTGAGATCTGATAATGGTGGAGAATACACTTCTGGCACTTTTCGAGACTTTTGTATTGAAGCAGGGATTAAGAGGGAGTTCAGTGTTCCCTATAATCCACAACAAAATGGTATCGCTGAAAGGAAGAATAGATCTATTGTGGAAGCAGTGAAAGCTATGATCCATGATCAAGACTTACAAATCTCTCTTTGGGCTGAAGCATCAAGAACAGCCGTCTATGTTCAAAACAGGAGTCCCCACAGGATCTTAGAGAATAAAACTCCTGAAGAAGCATTCTCAGGCGTGAAGCCTGAAGTTAGTCATTTGAGGATCTTTGGCTGTCCAGTCTATGTTCATATTCCAAAGGAAAAGAGAACAAAACTAGAACCTTCTGGGAAGAAAGGAATTCTTGTAGGCTACAGTGAGACATCAAAAGCTTACAGGATTTACATTCCAGGACAGAAGTCTATTGAGATCAGTAGAGACGTCACATTTGAGGAAGATGTTGCTTATAGAAGGTCCAAAGGCACTCCTATGGAGGTCGATGAAGAAGAACTTCCTCAAGATATGGAAGTTGACCATATTCCAGAGAATCTGAAGGAGGATACAGAACCTAAAGAAGATATTGATCCAGCTGAGCCTTTGGATCCTACTGATGGGCCTCTAGACATTGTGATTGGAAAGAAAAGACCTCTTTGGGCTCGCAGGACAATGCAGGAAGCAGAAAGGTTTGCAGCTCCAAGAGGAGCCTTCAGAGAAAGCAAGAGACCTCACAAGTTCTCTAGTTATGTTGCCTTGATGAGTCAGATTATTGAGTCAGAGCCTTCAAATGTTGAAGAAGCTTCTAGTCAACAAGTATGGAAAGATGCCATGATTGAGGAGTATCAGTCTATACTTAAGAACGATGTTTGGGATATAGTTCCTAGACCCAAAGACAAATCTGTGGTGTCTTCTAAGTGGCTCTTCAAGATCAAGCATGCAGCTGATGGGAGCATTGAGAAACACAAGGCTAGATTTGTGGCTAGAGGGTTCTCACAAAAAGAGGGAGTTGACTATGAAGAAACCTTTGCTCCTGTGGCTCGTTACACGTCTGTTAGAACCATCATTGCTATTGCTGCATCTAGAGGATGGAAGATTCACCAAATGGATGTAAAGACAGCTTTTCTGAATGGCATAATAGAAGAAGAGGTTTACATTGAGCAACCAGAAGGATTTGAGGTGCATAGGAAAGAGTCTCATGTCTGCAAGCTGAAGAAGGCCTTGTATGGTCTTAAACAAGCTCCTCGTGCTTGGTATGAAAGAATTGATCAGTATCTTTCAAGTCTGGGTTTCTCAAAGAATGATGCAGATTCTAACCTCTACTTCAAAGTAGTAAATGGTGAAGCATTAATTTTGGTTTTATATGTTGATGACTTGATCATTACTGGTGAAGAACATCTAATTCTAAAATGCAAGAAGGAATTAGCTTCAGAATTTGAGATGAAGAATCTAGGTCTCATGCATTACTTTCTTGGCTTAGAAGTTTGGCAAAAGCCAGATGAGATGATTCTAAGTCAAGGGAAGTACACTGTTGACATTCTCAAAAGGTTTGGTATGATTGACTGCAAACCTATGTCTACACCCATGGAGACTAATTTAGATAAGTTGAAAGAAGCTGCAGCTAGTTCAGAACCAGTGGATTCTACGATGTATAGACAGTTGATTGGTTCATTGATGTATCTAGTTAACACTAGACCTGATATTTGCTATGCAGTGAGTGCACTTAGCCAGTTTATGTGTGAACCAAAGCAAATACATCTTGTAGCAGCTAAACATATCCTGAGATATTTATGCGGCACAATCGGATATGGGTTGAGATATTCTTCAAACGTGGATTTGGAGCTGCATGGTTTTACTGATTCTGATTGGGCAGGATGTGTCTCAGATCGGAAGAGTACTTCTGGTTGTTGCTTCAGTTTGGGGACTGCTATGATCTCCTGGTGTAGCAGGAAACAGTCTTCAGTGGCCTTGAGTACAACTGAAGCAGAGTATATTGCAGCTTGTGTGTCAGCTCGTGAGGCAGTGTGGCTTCGTAAGCTCCTTGCAGGATTGTTTGGACAATCAATGGAGCCTACTATTATACACTGTGATAATCAAAGCTGTGTGAAGCTTTCTGTCAATCCTGTGTTTCATGACAGAACAAAACATGTTGAGATCAAGTACCACTATATTAGAGATATGGTACAAAGGAAAGCTATACAGTTGAGGTATATCAGCACTGAAGAGCAAACGGCAGACATTCTCACCAAGCCTCTCGCCAGGATTAAGTTTGTATACTTCCGGAGAAACTTGGTATGGTGGAGAATGCAGCCGTGACTGAGAAAGAGTCTCAGTAATCAGTGATCCTTGTTGAGAATGCAACTCTTTGCTGAGAAAGAGTTGAGGTGCAAGCCCTTGTTAATACAATTCTCTGCTGAGAGAGAGTTGAGGTGAAAGTCCTTGATAATGCAATTCTCTGATGAGAGAGAGTTGAGGTGAAAGCCCTTGTTTCCACCCTCTGGGAGAAGCTATGGTGGATGTCATGTGTGTGACTCCATGACAACATCACGTGAGAGAATCCGTGATGAGTTTTTACCATCTATGGGAGTAGCCATAATGGTTAATATCACGTTGAGGTGATATTTTATTTTGTTTTCATTCTAACATAATGTGTCTTGTGCAGATGGAAGTTCATCCCTAGCTGAGAGGGAGTGTTGATGTTAATACAGCGTCGGTCTTCACTAAGACTAATATTAAATACATGGGCCGACCTTATATATTAGATTTATAGCATGTAATTATTCTGGCCGACTTTAATTGTTATTTATCAAAGGCCGACCCAAGGGAAGAGGCGCCTAGGAGATATAAATACAAGGTCACTTCTTGACTATTGACACAATTCGAATATAAAGAAGTTCGCACTTTATTGGCAGAGCAGAATTCATAGTCCTAGAAGAAGTTCATACTTAATCAGCAGATCATCATCTTGTAGCAGCAGATCATCATCTTGAAGCAGCAGATCATCATTTTGTAGCAGTAGACTGATTTCAAGGAGAAACATATTCATTTGTATCTTTGCATCTAGGAGAGGTGCTATTATTCATTGTATCAAATTCGGCATTGTGTTGGGCCTGAGTTCAAGCAGATTTCTGCTCTTAATCCTTCAATATATAAGAGATATATTTGCTGGGTTTTTCTCCCTCAAGAGGAGGGGTTTCCCAGGGTATCTTGTTGTGTTCATTGTCTTATGTGTTGCATTTCTTTTGTTAAATTGATTATCTAATCTGATCTAAGAAACACTAACATAATTCATATTGAAAAAATCAGGATGATATCACATACAGACCAGCAAGGCAACAACCTATACCACAATATAAGTGATATTCTATTATAGGCCATTTATCAATGTTCACAATTCACATTTTATAAGGTTCATTATGCTGTCTACCAGGTGACTTAAGAACTCAGTTTCATCTCTAAAATGAATTCACTGTCACTAAATGAATTCATTTCTCAGTATTCACACAGCTAATGAGCACTCAGACACAAAAGTGTATCCACACCATTTACAAGTCATAAATATGCCAAATTCAACTGCACAACACTACAAGTATCTCGCATACAAGAGGGTTCCAGTTAATACTTAAGAACTCAAAATCAGAATACATCCAAATGCATACATGCAAGTAAAGTTCTCTGAAATCCATAAAAAGTTCCAAGCAAAAGGGTCACAAATATTACATATACCAGTCCAGATGTTCATAGGATATAATAGATATTGCATAATAACAGTGTAAGCACAAAAAATTGTTGGATTTCTTAAAGGCTTACTCCTTAGAAGTGAGCACCTGGCAAACTTGATAAAACTATTCACATTTACCCTCAAATTGATAGTGTCCACAAGCATAGTCATAGTTTTAGGATTCATACATAACTGAGCACACACCTAACTCCACTTAGCCAAATCTACAATTGAAACAATAATGAAGATACTGCAAAGCTGTATTCTGTATTCCTGTTTAGAAAGCAACAAGATTATGATCAAATATGTCAACCATTGCCAAACAACACCAATTGAAAGACCATAAGTGGAACTATCTACCTTATGACCATGGAATCTCATACAAGGGGTCTGATCATATCCAGGCCTTAAAGTTGATACAAACCAGCCTGTGCCAATACATAGATGTACACTCAAGGACAACAGGCCTAAGATCTATGTTGTCAATAAAAGTACCTTGTTCAGTCAATGTAAATGGACATAATAAGTCTTATAACTATGAATTCAATACAAATTGAATTATAACTACAAAGGCTGTTCTGCCTGCCATGCATGATAACTTAATCAATGATAGTTACACATGTTGAACTCCAATAGTCACAATGATTCATCACAAGGGCTTAAACAAAGGACCATGTATTGTAGATTCTAATCCTTTTTCCATACTAAAACTTGATGCACAGTCTAGTCTAAAGTATGTTGTCAGGATGGTACAGGTCTCATTTTTACCTGCGGGTAAAAGCTCAACAGTTTCAAGATAATCTTGATCTTCTATGTTATGTTAGACAGAGATTGAGACTACTATCGCAGTATTGAATCTTCTGGATACAAAACTGAAGTCAAATGATAATAGAATTGTTTGCAATACAAGAGAGAACTCAGAGATGCGCAATAGCTACAAGCATAGCAGCAAAAATCTTTTGGGGAAAAATTCGGCAAACCAAAAGTATAAGATTTTTTGAAAAAATCGGGAAAAAATCAGAATTAAAAATAACATTAAAAATTGTAGAACTAGAGATAATTTTAAAAATAAAATAAAATTGAAAGGCATTTCCATAGCATAGAGATATAGAGAGCAAATAAAATAAAGAGTTTAACTAATGAATTGTAGAAAATAGATTTTTGTAGTTTTTTTTCATATCGTTAATGACATTGCATTGCACATCTTTCAAACTCAAAGCATTACTTCACATTGCATAACTAATAACAAAATACTGATAGACGACAAAATTTCAATTAGAATATAGGTTTTTACAAAGTCCACCTAAGTAGTTATGCAATTACTTCACATTGCATAACTAATAACTAGGAGCAGCTGCCAATTGCATTTGCTTGTCATGGCATTCCATGAGACCACATTTCTTTTAGGCATTTTTTCAAACAGTTCATTGCCATATCTATGCTACCACATTTTTCATACATGTCTACCAAAGCATTTTATCAAACAGTTCATTGCATTGCTGCTATGGCTAAAAACCTAAAACAGGTGCTTTTAAACAAGCTATGGATGCTTGGAAAAAATCTATCAAAGCATAATAGTAAGCAATAGCATAGACAAGGCAATGAATTGTTTAGAAAAATGCCTCAAAGAAATGTGGTCTCATGGTCATGGAATGCCATGACAAGCCATAGAAAAGGCAGTGAACTGTTTGAAAAAATGCCTCAAAGAAATTTGGTTTCATGGTGTGATGGAATGCCATGACAATCCATAGCAATTTGCTTGTCATGGCATTTCATCACCATGAGACCACATTTCTTCGAGGCATTTTTTCAAACAATTAATTGCCTTGTCTCTGCTACCACATTTTTCATACATGTCTACCAAAACATTTTATCAAACAGTTCACTGCCTTGCTGCTATGCTAAAATCCTAAAACAGGTGCTTTTGAACAAGCTATGGATGCTTGGAAAAAATCTGTCAAAGCATAATAGTAAGCAATAGCATAGACAAGGCAGTGAATTGTTTCAAAAAATGCCTCAAAGAAATGTGGTCTCATGGTGATGGAATGCCATGAAAAGCCATAGAAAAGGCAATGAACTGTTTGAAAAAGTGCCCCAAATAAATTTGGTTTCATGGTGATGGAATGCCATGACAATCCATAGCAATTTGCTTGTCATGGCATTCCATCACCATGAGACCACATTTCTTTGAGACATTTTTTCAAACAGTTCACTGCCTTGTCTACCTTGTCTATGCTATCACATTTTTCATACATGTCTACCAAAGCATTTTGTCAAACAATTTACTGCCTTGCTGCTATGGTAAAAGCCTAAAACGGGGTGCTTTCAAACAAGCTATGGATGCTTGGAAAAAATCTATTAAAGCATAATAGTAAGCAATAGCATAGACAAGGCAATGAACTGTTTGAAAAAATGCCTCAAAGAAATGTGATCTCATGGTGATGGAATGCCATGACAAGCCATAGAAAATGTAGTGAACTGTTTGAAAAAATGCCTCAAATAAATTTGGTTTCATGGTGATGGAATGCCATGGCAATTGAAGTTTGAAAACTTGGACTTGGCACCGACTCAGCAGCCCAAAATAGGACTCGGACTTGGCAAAAAACTCGGCTAGGACTCGACAAAGAAGAAAACCGTAGTTTTACAATAAAACAAAAATAAATTAATGCAGTTAGAGAACATAAGAGCCTAATTTGATTACCAATTTCTCATAATTCAAATATTACACATGTTATATGATTTTCAAACACTCAATATTTGAAATTTCATCATTCGTACTCATAGTTTCAAACTTTCAAATGAAAAAAACAAACAAAAAACAAGTTTTAAACATTCATACTCATTGTTTCTAGTCGATGCCAAGAGTCCTAAGTTGGGATTTGGGAGTCCGACTCTAGGACTCGCGCGAGTCACTCGCCAGGACTTGGGAGTCCTAGCCTGGACTCTCCAAGACTCGGCTCGGGAGTCCTTGGCGAGTCGACTCAGCAAGCCTTAGGACTTATGAGTCCCAAGGGTCTTTTCCAGGACTTACAGAGTCCTCAAACTATGATGACAATCCATAGCAATTTGCTTGTCATGGCATTCCATCACCATGAGACCACATTTCTTTGTAGCATTTTTCAAACAGTTCACACTGCCTTGTCTATGCTACCACATTTTTCATACATGTCTACCAAAGCATTTTATCAAAACGTTCACTGCCTTGCTGCTATGGCTAAAATCCTAAAATAGGTGCTTTTGAAAAAGCTATGGATGCTTGGAAAATATCTATCAAAGCATAATACTAAGCAATAGCATAGACAAGGCAATGAACTGTTTGAAAAAATGCCTCAAAGAAATGTGGTCTCATGGTGATGGAATGCCATGACAATCCATAACAGGAGGGGCTGCGGGGGCAGATTTTTCCGAAAAATTATGGAACATGGGTTTTGTGCAGAAGATGATTCTAAGCAAACCCGAATACTCTGTTTTGAAAAATACTGACTTTTACTCTACCATGCAAAGAAATTTCCGAAAGAAAGCAAAACTTCGAGAAGTGAAGCTATGAGGCAATTTTTTTTGAAAAATTCTAACATATGGGTTTTGTAGAGAAAGCCGTGCTCAGAAAACCCAGATCAAAATTGTCAAAAGTTGCTGAATTCTTGGGCATGCGAAGAATTTAAGACAGAAGTTAAAAGTTTATGGTTCTGCTTCTGAAAAAGTCGCCATATTCTTGACTGAAGTCTGCTGAATAATCTGGACCTATATCTGCAAGGGAATTTTGAAAATTAATACTTGTAGCGCCTTCAAATACTGTTTGCACAAGAGAAAACTCGTTTGCAGTCAACCTGTTGTGAGAGAAATGGACGCCTAAATGAAATAAATAAAGAATTTTGAGGGTTTAGGCGCCAATTGCAAGTAAAAACCCTGATTTGGAAAAGGAATTATCTGATTGGACCTCTCTTTGTTTAACAACAACTGACTTGGAGTTAGAAATAGGCACCATCTTTTTATAGTTCAGTTTAACTCAACATGCAAAATTGACATTGAGTCTCAAAATAGGCACCACCTTTAAGCAAAATTAATTGGTGAAACTGAAGATTTTAATATTATTTAATTGAGTTAATTGAATTCCACCTTTATGGGTTGGCTTACAAATTGCATGCTGTTTCCAAAAAGTCAAAAGTTTGACTTTCTAGGCATCCTCCTTCAAAAGTCGAGTTTTTTTTAGCTAAGTTCCTATTTTGTAGCTCGTTGAAAAAGTCACCATAGCCTCTGTTGAACTCTGATTTCCGGGTGCTCGGTTGATCTTGGAGCTAAGCTGACACATCCATTGCATAGCCAGAACAACTATGATGAAATGTCTGCAAGGAGTTGAGTGCTAAAAAATTGAGTTTGGTACCTCAAAAACAAAGGCGCCTTTCTCCAAAAAAGTGCACACGACACCGGACAACCAATTTTCTGTTTTGCCATTTCGTGCTTCAATCTGTCGCTGTCGGTGAATGATGACTCCTGTCGACTGAATGCTGGATCCATCGCGTAGCTAGAAGAATTCCGCAAAGAATGACTGTATGTGCAGTGTGTGAAAGTTAGTTTAAGGCCCTCAAATGCAAAGGCGCCCCTAACCTGCAGGGGAGCAAAATGCATTTTTGACTGATTTTACAAATTGTAACTTTCAACTAAACGCTGCACTTTGACCCTCGCTATTGGGAGCTGGATTGCTTCGATAAGGGTGCCGTTGATCTCATTGCAAAGTTGGAACAACTTGGAAGAGATGTTCCTGGAAGTGACGAAGCGAGAAAATTGCGTCTAAGAACTCCAGTAGAAGGGTGCCTTTTTCAAGGGAGTATGTAAATTGCCATTTTTTTGCTTGTTTTCATTCTTCAGTATTTTCTGCTGATTCTTCATCCACGGGCATTTGATAAACCTTAAGGGCTGATGGTTGGATTCACTGAATAGCTAGAAGGATTCTGCACAGGTCTCGTGAAGACGATGATTGCTAAAAACCTCATCTAGTTGGCCAAAAGGCTAGGTGCCCCTGGTCTGTAGAGGTACAATTTGATATTTCCACTTATATTTTCCCTCTATTTTACGTGCTCGCTGGAACAATTGCCACAATCACTCAACACATTTGATGATCTCACGATCAAATGTAGCGCAAAGCTGGGTTGAATCAGAAGAAATCCCTTGGAAACGAAATCTGCAAATTCATCCATCTGACATGTCTAATTCAAGGGCGCCCCTGGCCTACAAGGGCGTAGAAACTGCAAATTTTTCTCTTTGTAATGTGTAAATTCTCCGTAACTTCTGCTTCCGCCTCCGATTGCCGGAGTTCCACAAATTGGATGGACTCGCTTGATAGCTTGTTAGAAAGTTGACTGAAAACCAGAGAGAATTAATGTATTTGCAACCAGAAACAATTGAATCTGAGCCTCCAAATTGAAGGGTGCCCCTGAGCTGCAGGGGCGCAAATTTGCTCTGAATTTGATAATTTTCTCCATTTCTCACTTTGCAAACACCGTGTTGCTTGCTGAGTTGATCATGTAGAAGCATTACTACTGCTAACGCGTGTACCTGACTGTATTTCACCATTTTTATGTGTACAAACACTGCAAAGTTGACTTGCACGTTGATTGCGCAAGCGTCTCCCACGTTACAAAGTGAAGTGTTTCCAGACTTAGAATATTTTTTCCAATTTTTGCCATTTGAAAAGTCCCTCCGTCGTGAAGCATCTTTTACATTTTTCTCCATAGAATCTTCTTCTTTGAGTTTCAGGGTTAAATTTTGACACTTGGTACTAGCCAACTGCCATCGACGACTTCGGGGGTCCTAACTTTTCTCCTGAAAATGTGAAAACTACCCTCCAGGCTTAAACTAACTTTTAATTGAAACTAACTTTACCACTATGATCGTGATGCAAAATAAGACAATCAAAATTAATTTCAGCCAATTCTGACAAGTTTCTATTTTTAGGGTTTTTGACCTAAAAACAAGGGTCCAAAAACCCTAATTTTCAATATTTTCAAATTTTGCCAGTATCTTCCTAACATCACATTGACCAAAAGCCCATACTTGATTTGCCCAAAAAATGAGTTTTGACATCATTTTTACAAGGTTTAGACCATAGTTGGAAAACTCAGACTCGCTGCGGACTCGGCAGCCCAAAAATATGACTCGGACTCGGGACTCGGGACGGACTCGGGAAAAGGCTCGGCAAAAAAAAAAAACCCTAGTTTTACAAAAAAAACAAGAACCAATTAATGCATTTAGAGAATATAAGAGCTTAATTTGATTATCAAACACTCATAATTCAAAGATTACACATGTCATATGATCATCAAACACTCAATAATTGAAATTTAATCATTCATAGTCATCAAATACTCATAGTTTCACTTTCAATGTATAACAACATCATAAGTTTATAAATGTTTACATATAATCATGTCAAAAAGAGGAAAACATTAACAACCACATATAATCTACATCTTCTTGTTTCCCCTCCCAATGGTACTCAATTTTGGAGGCCTAGAACTAGAAGGTGCCCGTGTTGTAGTATGCAAACGAGGACTAGGAGATCAAGCAAGGGAAAAATGATATTCAAATGTGTCTTCGTTGTCCTCCATGGCATCCAATCTTGCTGCTTCTTCTTCTTCTACTGCTGCTCTCTCTAATTCAGCAATATCCTCATTAGTAAGTAAGACATCAGCCTCATCATTTTGTTCATTAATAGTCCATTCACCATATGGATCAATGTCATCCAAGTCGATGGACTCGTATGAAACACCCTCCACCTTCCTAATTGAAAGGCGAAGGTTGTACCGAACAAAAACTAAATCATTTAGGCACTGCTGAGTCAACCTGTTTCTTTTCTTTGTGTGAATGTTTTCAAATAAACTCCAATTGCGTTCACACCCAGAAGCACTGCATGGCTGCGACAAGACACGTATGGCTAGCTTTTGAAGATTTGGTGTGCTAGCACCATAGTTCTCCCACCATAGATCTACAAAAACATGTTTAAAAAATATAAGTATTAAGAAATAAGAATAAAGTAAAAATCTATATGTAAGAATCAAGTTTCTAATTTCAATTTTTACCTGGTTGTTGTTTTCCTCTCCTTTCAATTGCTTGTTGGGAGGAAAAGAGTCTCCCCTCTGCACCCTTGTAGACCTTGAATAGATAAAAGAAAAAGTAAATCAAATATAGAAAATTCATAGATAGTCAAGGCTCAACATTGCAAATTCATAAATAAGATGTAACAAATCTCACCTCCAACTCATCAAGCACCTTATCTCTCAGCTCACTATCAGGCACCATCCTATCAATGCAAGTGACAACACCATCCATGACCTCCTCATCCGCCTTAAATGAGTCCGAGAAGTAGAACTTCGGATTCAAGAAGTAGGCAAAGGCATGAATCGGCTGGTGGAGTTGGTTTGTCCATCTCCGATCAATGATGTGCCATATGATTTCATATTTCTTTTTGTTGCCGCCATAGTAATGTGATATGGCCTCTTTGGCCCTATCCATGGCCTCATAGATGAAACCCATTGGCATGCCATCTCCATCCACCATACGAAGAACCCTCACCAAAGGCTTTGTCACCTAAAAAAATGAAAACAAATGTTAAATTATAACAAAATTAACCCTTCAAAAAATAAAAAACAGCAAATAGATTATCATGTATAATTTTTTTTGTGTGATTGCTACTTACCCCCATCAGCTCCTCTCCATTTTTGATGAATGTCTCATCAAAAACTATGGTAACAATCCTCTCCCCTTCAGCTCTACTGGAAAATGAGGACTCCTTCCAAGCATCGGACACAAACATTTGCTTGAGGTGACCAATGGCATCAAGAATGCTTTGCAATGTGAGGAAGTGGCTAGCAAATCGTGTCACTCCAGGTTGCACAAGGTCCTTGCCATTTGTGAATTTCCTCATCATAGAAAGCACCCGAGTATGGTTGTAGATAAATTTTGTAACACTTTTTGCATCTTCAACCACTCTTTTGACCCATGAAATCTTCCCAATATCCTCTAACAATAGGTCCAAGCAATGTGCAGCACATGGAGACCATGCAATTGTGGGATACCTCTCCATAAGTAGCCTACCTGCAGTTACATATGCAGCTGCGTTGTCCATGATAATTTGGACAACATTATCAACTCCAACCTCTTGGACCACCCCATCCAATAGACTGCATAAAGTCTCAGCATTTTTAACTTAATGGGAGACATCTATTGATTTTAGGAACACCAATCCACCATTTGAGGCCACTAAAAAGTTCAGGAGAGTTCTATTCCGTCCATCTGTCCACCCATCAGATAAAATGCTGCAACCTTTTCTTCGCCAAAATTTCTTTTGCTCATCAACTACAAGCCGTGTATTCTTTACGGATTCCTCTAGCAATGGCCCACTCAAATCTTTAGCTGATGGGGTCTTAAACCCCTTTCCTGCAACTGTAAGGGCGTTCACTAGACCTTCCCAATATGGGCTGCTTGCAACATTGAAAGGTAGATTATTGTAGTACCAAAAGTTTGCAGCAGCCATCCTAGCTTCATGATGCTTTTCCTTATTCCAACCGGTACCTTCAAGTGAAGGTTGTGCTCCTGGAACATTACGTGGAATAAAATAATTTGGTCCTGATGAAGGACCGTGGCCAGCACTAGCAGTAGAATAGGAACCCTCAGGACTCTCACCAAAAGATGAATGTGGAGCACGAACACTTGGACTTGCAGCAGTAGCACCATGAGGCATAGTTGGTGTAGAAGGGGATCCACTCATCATTGATGCTAGGGCATTCTTTGTTTTTTGTCTTTCATCTTTTTTTAGCTCATAGTCAGCAAGAAGGGCCTTTATCTCTCTAATAATCTCAGGAGTAGTTTTAGGGCATCCCTCCACATTTTGCCCAGGTATCCTTGCAAGGTGGTATTTTAACCTGTTTATTCCTCCTGTCATCCATTTCTGACATTCAGTACATGTCACTTCACCTTTTTTGATTCCTGGTATTCCATACTTCCATGCAGGGTCTTTTCTCATTCCCTTTGGATTTGAAGACGACATTGCTGTTTCAAGTTCAACGTGGAAAAAAAAAAATCAGCAAGGGTTTGCAAAAAAATCAGCAAAAAAATGTGATTCAAAGTTTCATTTATTTGCAAAAAAAAAGAATGCAAAACCAAGCTAGAAATAATAGGAATTAGGCTATAATGGCTATTAAGGAAAACAGAAAAAAAATTTGGCAGCATATCCCCTTATTTTTCTTGATTTTTTTAAATTTTGAAAGCAAGAAAACAAAAAAAAAGAAATGTTAGATCACTTACCTGGCTCTATTTTGATCTTTTTAGCTCCTCCTCCTGCCTTCTTTCAAGCTAAAACCAATTTGCAGACCTAAAAAACACCAATGCTCGAGCTAAAATGAACAAAAAATTTAAAAAAAGTATGGGTTTTAACCCATTTAGACGCCCCAGCCGCGGACGAGAGTCCTGGGTCGGGACTCCCGAGTCCCGACCCAGGACTCTTCTGGACTCGACTCCCGAGTCCGTGGCGAGTCGACTCGGCTCAGCCACGGACTCCCGAGTCCGCCGAGTCCGCGGCGAGTCCTGAAGAGTCTTCGAACTATGGTTTAGACCATTTTAAGCAAAATGCCTTAATGAAGCAAAAAAATTGGTTTGGGTACAACAAAAAACTAGAGCAGCAAGGGGGTCTAGGGGTGGATGCCCCATTAGGGTTGAGGGGCATAACTCCCCTTTTGGGGCATGTAGGCAGCACCATTGGCATGGTCCTTGTCATGATATAGGGTGGGGTTGAGAGGCGGAGCCCCTGGCTCCCTAGCACCAGGACCAAATTAAGGCCTTTGAGGCCATAGGGACCTTCATGGTGAAGGCCATTTTTCTTATTTTATTGTTTAAACATATTATCAATAAATATTTCAATCACCTAACAGTCAATCACACCATTGAGAACATAATCATTGAAGACAAGAATGACAAAAAAAAAACTAAAAAAATCAGACACATATTTACAAACCTGTGACACGTATTTTTATTTTTTCAATCAGGCGAGTCTGCGAAAAGTTGCTGATTGTGTTGTGTAAACGCAGTCAATCTCACCAAGAAACTTGCAAGTTTCCTGCACTAACTTGGCCTGTGAGTCATTGGTGAGTTATCGGCTAGGCAGAAAAACTAACAAGTTCTCACAAATCTGGCGAGGACTCACCAAGTTTGTAAACTATGGTCATAATAATGAGATTACCATGTACAATCAGCTAAGTTAAACAAGAAACAAATGAATGTTTAAGACAACAAATTTTTCTTTTTTCCCTTATGTAACTAAGAGAAATCTCAAGAATGAAGGTACAAATTATTGTTGTTTGTTGCCATGTTCTGATACAATTCAGTATAATCATTTCAAACTCACAACCTAACAATGGTCTCAAGAACCAAATATAGCGTTCTTTGTCAAAATCCTTAGTTACAATCATTTGACTCATTTTACAATGGAAGATAGTTTGCTATTCTTGGAGTGAGAATTTTTTTAATGATGTTGTGGCTGTCACGTCGTTTTCATTGTGCTACAAGATTCTCAAGCCTCAAACAGTGGAGAGGGGAAAGATAACATCATATGAGCACGTTTCCACATAGAGCCATCAAGCTCCCTTGTACTTTATCCAATCATAGGCGTGGCCCTTCCTTTCATGGGGAGTTTCTACAAGGTAAACCATAGGGAAGTGACAATATGAAGAAGATGATGTTTACATATAAAAAAGTACACAATCAAACATACAAGAACCAAACAATCTAACATGTGCAATTTAATTATAAGTTGCTTTTGCTAAAGATTATGTAAGCATCCTAGCCATAATAGGGTAATAAGCAAAAGGCCTTGAATAACTATTATTGTTCGAGCTTTCTTAAATATGTGTTTTGAACTATTATTGTTCCAGCCTTATTAAATAGGCCGTTGGAATTATGATGGCACCACCATCCATGGTTTAAGGGGTCATTTTCATCTAACCCCACTTGGTACCCTATAGCTGAGACTCCTCTAATGTTAGTACAAAGGATTGGGTTTCAACAAAGTTGCCGGATTGATCCTTTTGAGCATGTACTAAGCTAAATGAGGTGAGAATATTAAGTTCAAGAGTTGGCGAGTGTTAGCCCACATTGATCCACTTACCTTGACAAGGCTTATTCCTAGATCAACCATTTTAGTGAGCTTAACCTCCCCTTTGAGTTCATCCTTGTTCAAATGTTGAGAGTTGTTAATGGTTCATAAACACCCTTACAACTCCAAACTAGACATCTCTCTACAAACAAGAATCGTCTAATGCTTATTAAGAGGATTGGGCATTTTCATAGTTGATTTGCTGTTTCTCTTAAGCATGTATTGAATCAAATAAGGTGAGTGATTTGAGAGGTGGGAAGTGATAGCACACACTAATCCACATACCTTGACAAAGCTTCCTAGAATAATCATTTGAGTGAGCTTAACCTCCCCTATGAGTTCATCCTTGTTACAATTGTCAAGAGTTGTTAATGGTTCCTAAACACCTGTGCAACTCCAAACTTGATCTCTCCCTAACTAAATGATATTCTTCCAGTGTTTCCAGAGTAGCGTATTTCAGATTAGGGTGCCATAGTGAAACTCTTGAGAACGTAACTTCCCTCTACTACGTTTTTGTTTGCCTAGTTTTCTTTGTTGCGACCTGTTGTTTATAAATTATGTATCTAGAGGTTCACAGCTTGTTGTAAATAGGAACAATCAGATCTGTTTTGAATTTAGATCAAACTATGGAGCTAGAACTAGCTGCCATTCTGAATCTTATGGCAAGAAATTTTATAAATAACACATTTAAAACAAATAAAATTTTAAAAACAAAAAATTGATATATAAAACCTAGCTCTTTTGGTACATTCATAAAAGAAGGAAAGAAACTTAGAAAAACAAAGTAAAAAAAATGTTTCATGTTTGTAAAACAAAAATGGAGGAAAAGTAAAAGAAAAAAACTTACCTCTTTGCAATTTTTTTTTCTATGATCTTCTTGGAAACCAATGGACACTCCTAAATATGTAGGAATGACAATGCAATCATTGTAGAAACTTCAAAGACCAATCTTCAGCTGCCTTTGTTGATTCAACTAGAAAAAAATAAAAATGATTGTTCACCCTCTTGGAATGATATTTGTTTTTAGCAATAAAAATGAGCTAAAACGAAATTGTTTTGATATTTGATATGTTTTAGAAATATGACTTTTAGGGTGCTTGAAAAACATAAAAAAAACAATTAAAATAGTGCAGGGGATAGATGGGTTCACCTTGGGTTCGTCTAGGTCCCCTCAAATTCGTCTCGGGCTCATCCCAAATGAACCCAACCTAAAATTTGTGGATCCTGTCTGAATCTACACATGGACTGGACCGAATCATGGATCTGGTTCAAACCAAACCTAGATCCGGTTGGTGTGCAGGTGGAACAAATGGCATAGCTTACAAACAACGATTGACTAAGTAAAAAAACATTCACGAGATTTTACAAATTAATGAAGGAGAATGGTAGAGTAGAGAGAAATAACCATCTCATAACCAATATCTGAATACAAAGCCTGAATTTGTTAATTATTTTACCAAGATTCATCAATCCTTCACCACAAGGTAAAAAACATGATTTTTACATTTAACATGAGAAAGTTCACCATCTACACAAGTTTGACTACACAATTGAATAGTGGAATTTGGTTTATCACAATTATTTCCTCATTCATACACACAATTTTGCAATAAAAGAATCTTTATTAATCTGATAAAATTTGGCTATTGCAGAAATTACATGGAATATTCTCCCTTCTACAACGTCAATAGCACTTACGAATTAGGTTTCTCTTAACAAAAATTCTAGAACCTTATATGACTTTCAAACAGTAGGGTTCCATACAGCCCCTTAATTATTCTTTCTGCTGCCCAAATTTCTTAGGAGGTATTTTTGGGAGCAAGGGGTCCCATATTTTTTTCCTACTTATTTATAGTAATTGTTAAATTATGATGGTAAACTTTATTTCTTACTATTTTTAAAATTTTGAAGGTAGAATTTTTTAAGAGAAGTTAAAAAGAGAAGATAAAATATGTAACCACGTCACAAATTTAGTTTTTAAGAAATTAGCAAATCAAACTCTTCATAAACAAATTTTGAAGGTTGTTTAATAAGTGCTCTAAAAGATCTCAAGGTAAAGGTTCTAATGTTATACATATAATATATATAATGCATATGCATTGAGGGCTTTCTCAATTGCAGGAACATCAACTTTTTGTTTCCAATATCTATTGTTAATCTTATAGAAATACAACTATATATCTTTACATATTTAAAAAAAATCATATATAAACATACATATTTACAGGAATACTCATAATTTCTATAAGATAAGCTATACATAGTAAAATATCCATTGATGTTCCCACAACTGAGAAAACCCTCGATGTGGCTAGAAATGTCTGCAATTAAACACGTGTTCAAATTCCTGTGACTACATAAGCCCTAAAAGGCCTGTTTTCTTCCCACAACTGGTAAAATATTTATGATGATGAAAAATACGACCATACTCCATGTGGTGCGCTAGCCACCACTGTGTTTGCCTTGCCTGCATTCGCAACGCACAATTTTCTTCTACAAATCCCGTGCAAAGAACCTCATGTAACGTCTAAAAGGGATCTGCTTTCCTATTTTTAACCTGCATGACTTTTTTCAACTTTTTTCTCATAATTGATCTTGGTCTATAAATTAAATACTTTTTCATATTTTTATAATTTATTGATTCTAAAAAGAACAATAACTAAATAAATATAATCATATGTAGGATAAGAATAACTTAAAACGAACATTTTAATGATTACAAAGTTTTACCAAGTACGTGATTAGACTTGCCAGGAAAATTTGACCAACTTGATGTGATGTCCCCAAAATTTCAGATGAAAAAGGGAATGAGGTAGCGATGTTCTGTGGTGTCCCACCATCCCCAAAATGCCCCCGTCTCAAATCCTTGTAAAACCCTTGAGGACGCCCTAACATCCGTTGTAGACTGACGCTTTAAACATGGAGCAAAATCACCATAATGACAATATTGCACAGTGAGGGGTTTCAAGTCCCTCAAAACTTGTTTTTCCAAGTGGGATTTTGTGTGTAGACCGAAGTAGGAGGGTGGGCTTGGGTTACGCTCTGCTGTTTTGAATGGGAAAGCTCTCGCTGCCAAGCTGTATTGGCGATGGTGTACCAATCAACATCAGTTATGGGCTCGTATTCTCAACCATAAGTATCTTCGTGGTGTTACCTCTTTTGAGGTTCCTCGCTATGCTCTGGAAGGGAGTGGTTCTATGATTTGGCATACTTTGAAAGTGGGGGAGCAGCTGATTAAGGGTGCGCTCTTTTGGATCTGTCATTCAGGGTCACAGGCTCTTTTTTGGTTTGATTCTTGGGATGGTCACCCTTATATTCTCTCTTCTTGTCCTCACCTCCAGTCCCTTTGCGATGTTTTTGTTGCAGCTAGCTGGGATACTGTGGAGCATTATAAGGTGGCGCAGCATGGTGGCTTGGCTATAAGTTTTCGCTGGAAGCACCCTTCTGAGTGGCCGCCTGAAGGGTCTAAGGGGGATAGGCGGGAGCTGTTCAAGCTTTGGCTTCCCACTTTTGTAATTCTCTGAGGGGCCCTGATGTCTTGGCTTGGGATGGTTCAAATTTGTTTGGAAAGTACTCTGTGGCGGCTGGTTATAAGCAGTTAGGTAGATAGTTGTTTGGGGACATTGAGGTCCCTTGGTGGAAGCAAGTTTGGCACAAGCTATCTTGGCCCAAGTGCAACTTCTTCATGTGGTTAGTGGCTCAGAACCGGTGTCTTACTTAGGATAATTTATGTAAGCGGGGTTTTCACGGCCCCTCTATGTGTGTTTTATGTCATGGCAGTGAAGAGAGTGTCTCCCATCTCTTCTTTCATTGTTCATATGCTAGGGAGATTTGGCATTTCTGGTGGGGTGTGGAATATTGCCTGCTGGCATGCCTCCTCTTTGGCAGAGTTTGGGGAACGGTGGGGTAAGGCCCCTGTTTCTACCACCTTTCTTCAAGCTGCTTGGGCTCTTGGGCCCTCCTTTATTATTTGGAACTTGTGGTTGGAAAGGAATAGGCGGATTTTTCAGGATTCGCCGCTGAGGGCCCCTCATCTATGGTGGAAAATTCTACATTCTCTAGGGGAAACCATTGCAGCTAAGTGTGATATGACTGTGCTGGTGGATCCTCGGGACGATGATTGTTGTAATCGTCTTCATCTTCCTCCTCCGCAACGACAACTCATGCGTAACAGATGTAGATATCCTACCCCGAAGGTGAATAGGGAGGGGAGATGGACTCCTCCTCCTCATGGAGTACTAAAAATCAATTCGGATGGCTCTTCTCGTGGAAACCCGGGTCATGCTGGGATTGGGGGTGTTGGCAGGGATAGCTATGGAGAGGTTCAGTTTATCTTTTCTGTGTATAAGGGCCTTCATACTAATAATCTTATGGAGGCTCGGGCAATTTTATTGGCTGTGGAGCGGGGCAGTCAACTGGGTTGGCGAAGGATCATTTGTGAGTCTGACTCAGAGGTTGTGGTGAACCTTCTGAAAAGGCAGTGTTTGGATGATGTGAGCTGGCAATTGGCTTTGATTGTGCAACAAATTCTCACCCTCTGTGCTTCTCTGGAGTATATTACTTTCACCCATATTCCTTGAGAATGGAATGGGGTGGCTGATTGCCTGACTAAATGGGCGTCAGATCATATTCAAGATTGGAATTTGGTGGATCGGGGCCAATTACCCCCAGATTTGTCTCAACAGTTGGATCGCTTGATTGAGCTTGATAGGGCCATTTAATGCCCTTGCTTTGTAGTGTTTCCTTGATTTAATAAAATTTTTACCCTCCTTGATGTTAAAAAAAAACAATATTGCACAGTGATTCAACTCATACAATGTGTATGGTGATTTTCTTGATGTTCTTAGGCCTTAACATGCTCCCTACTGCGCAATTACTCTTCTTTTTGGGCAAGTGGCTATGGATTACTACACTCACATCAGCATTATAATATAATGCTTTCATACAATGATTACCATAATAATTCAGCTATTGCTATTGCTGGACCTTGGGATGCTGCAAAATACAGCAGAAGGTACCCTTCTGTTTGGCCAAGTGGATTTCTGCAACAACAGTCAAATATGATGCTTCAAATATGATGCTTCCTTTCTATGCTCATACAATGGGTATAAGCATAACAGTTGTTGCTGAGCCTTCATATGCTATGATAAGGCCCATGATTCCTGCGATATATCAGTGTTGCAATGTCGCGCTGATTCATAATTGATATTTAGAATAGTTTCACATTTTTTCCTGTAAACATGCTGCAATGCAAGTTTTTATAGATTGTGGTAACGATTTACCATTAAACACATTAATGTCGTTGCGTGGTAAGGATAAAATGATTATATCCAATTGACCAATAGGAAATATTCGATAGGTAAAAACTTTATCGAAAATAGCAACAGCAAACAATGGTGCATGCAAATCCTAGACTTAATTGTTGTGATTTATAGTTATTACTTATCATTGATCAATTATTATAGTTATCGCTTATCATCGATCAATTCTTGTAGTGTGTTCTCAATTATATATGTTTAGTAGATTATAATTATAATTCTTCCGCTATATGGGTATTGCAATGTCACCCTATTTCATTTTTGGTTTTAACTTTTTAAAATTTATTCACATTTTTCCCCTGTAAACATACTACAATGCAAACTTTTAAAGAGTTCGGTAAATGGTTACCACCAATAGCTCATTAGTGACATCATGCAGCAGGATAAAATGAGTTGATCCAAATTGCCACCCAGAAATATTTGGTAGGTAAAAACATCATTAAAAACAGCGAATAATGGTGCACACAAATCTTAAGAGTTAATTGTTGTAACTTACAGTTATCACTTATCATCAATCAATTATTGTACTGTGTTCGTAATTCTGTATTTATTATTTAAATTTTGTACATTTGTGAAAGTTATGGTATCTATATACCCTCACCTTCTCCCCGCTGCCCTCAAAATCTTGAAATTTTTGTTGCTGTTCTTAGACACCTGCCCCATGCCACTGCATCCACCCATCCCAGAAACTTGGAGAAACACTGATAAATATACAGCTATAAAGCCAGATTCCAGTCTAGTGCCTTCTCTATTGGACAACAAAATTGATAAGCATTGTATTCCAGTAAGTCTGACCAGTGCAAGACCAGTTATGAACCACATCTGATATCCTTTTCCAGGTTTTTTATAATGTAGACCCCAACTTTATGATCGACCTTTGATTGTCCCTAAATAAAACGTGATAATGGGTTTAATAATATTGACATTAGATATCAAGATTTAGAGGCTAATTCTCTCCACCTTGTTAAAAGTCTCCTATCAATATGAGGGTTGTACTTTGGTACATTTATGACTTTTTAATCATAATGCAGGTTCTCCAACGGAAAACTGAAGAAGCTTCGATGGCTGCCAAAAGGTTGAAAGAGTTGCTGGAAGGCCGCAAATCTTCACCCCGTGAAAGTTTGGGTAAGCATTTTTGTATTCTAGCACTGTTTATCATCTTCTTGATTTACCTTCTCTTATCAAAATCTATTCTTTGTGCAGGTCATACAAATGGAAATGCTTCTGTTATTCAGGTAGTTCTTTTCATTCTCATTGCTATGGTTGGAACAGGTTCTCCATTAGATGTTTTTACATGGTTACTGTTGTTCGAACTCTGAATAATTTCATATGCACGTACAAGTAACATGAAACTGCATCTGCAGAGTAATGATAAAGCCTTGCAAAGGTGCCTGGAACATGAGCTGGAAGTTTTAGTTCATGTGCATGAGGTTCGTACAGAGTATCAAAAGCAAACTGAAATGTAAGTACTTGTAATATTTATAAACTTCCCCCTTGTGCTTAGTATAGCCTTGGAAATAGAAGCAGGATGCATTATTATCAAGGTTGTATCACAAACTGAATTTAGTAATATATATGTTATAAACCAGGAGAGCTGCAATCGCAAAAGAACTCGGTAAATTAAAGCAGGAAGATGAAATAATACAAAAGGGTCTTTCCCCTCAACATTGGAAAAATGGCAGCCCAGCCAGGTGATCTAATCTTCATGTTCTAATAGAGTTTGTGCAATACTTGTGTGCCCGAAGTACCTTACTCAATATTGCAAGTTAAAAAATATTAGACCACCTTTCTAAGGACAAATGAGAGTTCAGACGACGGATACTGATGGATTCGTCGTTTGTTTTCCAGTTCTGCTACGCTCAGCATGTCTCCAAATGCAAGGAATGCAAGAATTGGATTGCTTGAAAGCATGTTGAATGCCTCTTCTAGTACACTTGTAGCAATGGCATCACAGCTTTCGGAAGCAGAAGAACGTGAGCGGGCTTTTATTGGGCGTGGTCGGTGGAATCAACTACGAACTATGGGTGATGCGAAAAGCTTACTTCAATATTTGTTTAATACTGCTGCATGTGCAAGGTACAGAGCTATTGCTTTGAATTTATTCTGTAGTATGCTATATGATGTGCAAGCTACAGATTTTAAATTGATGACAATCATGCACAGATATGGAGTATAAAATCTTCTAAATTGTAGCACAAAGAAACCTGATTGTTATTTGAGTTGGCCTGCCTTCCATGATTGATGATTTTCATAATAAACTGGGAGGAACCCTCCACTTTATTTGGCAGCAGTAAAAATCCTACCATCGTGTTATAAGGTTTACTAATTCGGTAATTCCATATACGGTATTGCTTTCTCTTCACCAGATGCCAATTGTGGGACAAAGAAGTTGAAAAACGGGAGATGAAAGAAGCAATTACCGAACTTGGTAACTTGTTAAGGCAAAGTGAATTTCAGAGGAAGGAGATAGAGAAGCAGCAGCGACTAAGAGAGCAGGCTGTTGCTATTGCGCTGGCTACAGCATCTTCGGTATTCTTTTGGGTTTTGTTTGCGGATTTCATATAATGACATAGCTGAATATTTTTGGCTCTTGGCTAATGGTATGCTTGTGATAGGTTGGTTCACATGCTGCAATAAAGAATGTAGCAGAGGAGAATTCAGGGCGCACTTCTTTAGGTTCCATTTCATCAAAGCGGCTACCAAATACATCTAACTTTTCAAGTAAAAGAAATAGCAATCTCTCTTTTGAAATGCGCAAGGTATGCTATCTAAATATATTCCTTTGTTATTTTGCAGTTCATTCCCTTATGAAATTCTTAATTCTAAAGGATAAATTTGTACTTTCCATGTGTTCAAACTATTGACATTGAAAGTACTATCTTTTATTTGGACTGTTATGGTTGTTTACACGTCCTTGACATAATGAAATTATGCTTATTTTGCTGAACTTAACATATGTCTAATTGTCATCTATAATGTCAAGACAGCAGCATTTTCTTGGGATAAATTAAAATTTTGTGTTGAATTGAAAAGCTTTTCGAAAAAAAGTATAAATTTTTGCATCAATTCATCAAGAGGAGAAAAATGATACTGATTGCATACCTAGATTCTTAAAAGGACATAAAGGAGCGACACGGAAAACTAGATCCCGAGAGAATTGAGAGACAATAAAACCCAGAACATAAAATAAAGAAATTGCTTAACAACCATTATGAAAACAAGGCACAAATTTGTTAAGAGGATTACATTAATAGTTCGGATTATGTTATCTTACCTTAAAATTATTATATGATGATTATAAAAGTTAAAACTATATTATTATAAATGTTGTGGTAGCAATTATTATGTTAGGATTTATCGATAATTAATTATTGATGAAAATTGTATTAAGATGTTCTTTTTCAATATTTCGTATAATTATATCATCTTAATATAAATATTATAATATATAATTATTATAAGTATTTACAATTTTTATAATTAATAAATATAATTATTATGAATATTTAACATAATAACTATTATCACAACATTTATGATAATCTGAAGTATTAATGTAATCCCTTAAGTAATTTCGTCCCTTGCTTGATAAGGCTTTTATGAAATTTATTTATTTTATGTTCTTGGGTTTTATTGTCTCTAAGTTCTCTTGCAGGGTCTTGTTTTTCACGTTGATCCTTCCATTATTTCTTTTAAACAATTTAAGTCTGTAATTATTATGATTTTTTTTCTCTTCTCAATGATGGATTATGGAACTAATCTGAAATGTTGATGTAAACATTCATACAATTTTTTCTAAAAACTTTCCATGAACTGTGAAAATATCAAACTCTAAAGTTTTAAGTTGTATAACTTATTTCTGGATTTTGTATTGCAAGTGTGGCTGTTGCCTTCGCAGTTTACTCTATTCCAAGTTAATATGCACCTATAAGAGCTCAAAGTCTGGAGTGCCAACTTATTGCAAGAGTCTTGAATATTATCTATCTATCTATATTAGACTTTGCTCCTTGTTTTGTTTTCCTTATCATGAAGTCTAGTATTTGCTTATTCTCATCGTTTGAAGTACATTAGGGAATTAAAATTCCTCACATATAATGAAAAATTGTAATCACAGCCTTCCAGAAGATGGAGGCATTTTGTGATTTTTTTTCAAGCTAGCTGTGCTTGCTTCCATTATAAGCTTTTGTTGTCATATTTTATGAGCCGAGATACAGTCTTGCTATTTTGTCAGCGGGGCCTGATAGGGATACTAAAAGATAGTAGAACTAAACATAAAGGAGTCTCCTTGTTATAGTCAAAGGAAAATGGTTTTAGATGAAATCTCATGAGTCCATGGCTGCAGGCTGTTTCTATGGGTCCAGTTGGAGGTGCAAAACTAGCAGGTGGACAAACAGGCAAACTGTGGAGGTGGAAAAGAAGCCATCAGCAATGGATGCTTCAGTTCAAATGGAAGTGGCAGAAACCATGGAGACTATCAGAATGGATTAGGCACAATGATGAAACCATGACACGGGTGAGGCCAAGAGGACATACATTGCTTGAAATGGCTTGATGGAAGCTGAAGCAAAAAAGGGCTTTACAGTGGGTGTTTGTCTATGTGTTCTGCATGGGACTATTACTTAAGGATTGCAAGAAAAACTGCTAGGTCATGTGTTGCAGATTTATTTGGAGTCAAAAGCATAAGGAAGATGGACAAAGCATAAGAGAAATGGCTCTGGCTCCAGAATGATCTTTTCAACAGTGGTAAGAAATGTTTTAAATATTTTTGTGCCTTGTATTTGTCACAAATGTTCAACACGTGAGATCAGTGCTCAATAATCCTTCAAATTGAAATGACTGCAATTAACATGCAGGTATCAAGGCAACACGGGTACATCAATGGAAATGATAGCAGCAGACATTGGTTCAGCTGTATCAATTGCTTCCGTTTCTAACCTCACCCTCCTGAAGTGGTGTGTAATATTAGTTGTGAAATAAATCACCATAAAAACTGCTTTTTGGTCTGCTTTGGACAAGTGCGTTTGCAAGGTCTATGTCAATGGATGGAGAAAAACCGACCAGATTGTGCTTGTAAAAGGCTCAGATTGCTAAAGGTATGCAACCAGTGCAAGTTGTACCTGTGAATTGTTTCTCTTTAGCATGGTGGTGAAACCACGTTTGGCAGTTATCAAGGGGAAAGCGCTGAGGAACGACTAGAAGAGACGAAGCGAGATGTAATTGATCACATCTCGATTCAAACTTAGCTGTCTGTAAATTGGGTATGAATTACACTAGTTCATTTGAGATTTTTAGTTTATCAGCATGTTTCCTACGATTGAAACAATTCTTTTGTAAGCATTTTTTTTTCATCTCATTGGCTGAATTATACTTCTATCATGTACATTGATTTTGGAGAAAATGCCAAAGATTATTCTCATTGTATTGATTTCTCAGACAAGAGTCCCTTCCCTGTACAAGCAATAGCTCAAATGCATAATTGTAGTTGATGTAAATTTGATTTATTAATAGAGAAAAGCTAATGGTTTGAATTGAAGACATTCATCTAATAAACAATCTATCAGAGGTTTCCACTTTACAATGACAAAATTCCATTTTATCTTTACGTGGTTTTTAATTCGGAAGGTTCAAGCAAATTTATCAATGTAAGTACATTAAAACTTACCGCACAAAGAATGATGCTCTGTTCCATTAAAGTTTAAGCTTTATTAATTTTTAAGACAACCCTAGAAGCTTAAGAAGTGTTTTTCAGTCCATCTTTCCAAAAGGCAACCTACAGAGCTCTACATGTTTGAACATTTTTAGCAGACCAAATATCTATCGCACTTGGCAGCTAAGCCCAAGTTCATGCTATGCACTGTAACCTTCTAAAAGTTGTTGCTCGAAGCTTAAGGAAAGGTAAAATTAGTAAAACTGAAAACATTTACAGGTTATTGGATGGTCCATAAATACATATATAAATAGTCATGTTTGTCAAGTATTGCACATTTATGTTTTGTTTTGCAAAGATATTTTCTACAGTGTTTGGTCAGTAAACTATTTATATGTAGATAAAATGTCAGCAAAATCACAACTAATCAATAACACTGTTAGATGTTTTTACTAGTTTACAACAATCTCATTGAAACAATAATTTAAGAGATTTTGATGAATATATTAGAAAGAAATGACTTTAAATGTACCATAAGGTACATTATGGATAATTATTTGCAAAATACGAAAAAAATGATTACAATAAGTCTCAACAATAAGAATTTTAATATTAAACAATATTTTTTTTTTATAGTAACACTAGTTTTTTATTAGAGCGATAAATAATAAGTTTCAAAGGGACTTTGAAACTCTTTACAATAGATAAAATGTCACCGAAAGCACAACTAACCCACAACAAAACACAAAGCACATATTGAAAGAAAAGCCAATAGGGCACATATTAAATTCTCTTGAAGGTGTTAACCATTTCTAGTTTAGCTTGTAATAAGTTTTCGTGAAGTTCTTGATGGTCTTGAGATTGTTTCTTGTCAACCTTATCATTTTTATTTTTGATACTTCTAGTTCTTGTGCTAGACTAATATCCCCTTTGGTAGTCATCATAGAACCAAAACCAATAGTCATCTTTTTCACCTTATCTCTGATGCCTTTGATGTCCATAGCATTGTTATTGACAAACTTGTTTATATTTTCCTTTATCTTTTACATGCCTTGCTCTAGAGCCATCAACTTAACATCTTGGTTCTCATATCCTTTCATTACCTTCTCCAAGACAACAACCCTTTCCTTTTGATTAGAGATATCCTCCATCAACTTATTCACCTAGGCTATAACCTTCTAGTTTTGGAATATCCTTGTGTCCACAATATAAAGTTGGGTCTCCCCCATTTAATTCTTAGCCACTATCTTCATCTGGATATCTAACCTATTAATCTCCACATAAAATCACTTAATGAGGTTGTGTTGTGCCTCAAAGGTCTGATGGAGGGTCAACACATTTTAGCCCACCATATTTAGGTCATTAGACAACTCATGCAAGGAAGTGGGGTTAGATCAAGGAAGTATAAATTCCTTTGGGATCAAGGGGTAGGGGTTTTGGATTCTAGGGAAGGGTTCCTCTATAGCAACTTAAAGGATAAAAAATACCTGACCTTTCTCCTCATCTTGGACTTGACTATTTTTAAATTCATGGGTCCTTCCCACACTCTTCTCAGTAGGCTCCTTCCTAGACAATTGAGTTTTCCTAAGGGATCTGCCCTTTTCCTTTTTTTTTCTCCCTACTTACATCAACACTACTAGACCTAGATATCACTAAAGTCACTCTATTTGGATTTTGTTGAATTAGATTCTAACCTAGTATTGGTACTAATCCCTTCCCAACAATTTCCCTCCTTATCCTCCAAGTCCTCAAATCTAGAATTCAAAGAGTCCAACATTTTCTTGGTCTTGTTATCTTTTTTGTTGACAATATGAGAGACATAGATTAAATTGCCTCATATGGTTGACAATTAACATGATTAACACTTGGTGCAAGTGAACCATACTCAGTGCTTTCATACAATCTTTAATGGACGTCTCAAGGATGCAAGCATATAAAAGGGAAGATATTTTTTTCCACCTAAAATGGTTCAACAAAAATAAATGTTTTGGTAAATGGATTTAAAATGCCCTTCCAAAGTTATGCACCTCATTATATAGAGAGCAATCTTTTCCCACACATGTTTGAGGGAACACCTAGCATGACTAGAGTAAAGATAAATTGGCTCTTTGCCCGACTTCAAGAAAATAGACATAGGTTCCTCTTCCATGTCATTATCCTTGAAAATCTTTTCCCTATCTATGGAAAGCCTTGTGAACCCCACCACCAAATCTTTTGTAACTAGAAATTCCATATTCCCTCATGGAATTTCCAAGGTCAGCCCTTATGATTTGTATATTATCAAAACCCATGTTTTAATAGGGATTTGTGTATGATTGCCCCTTATAACAAGTGGGAGAGGGAGAACCCTTGGGTTAGTAATGTGACATGACACACCCACATAAGTATCAAATTTCGTTGCTACACATAACGGTAAGTTTGGTGGTTGAGTACCTCGATGATATAATATATATTTTATGCTACCAAGTGCCCTATTGACCAAGCTAACATCTATCCACGAATTACAAACCAACATTACACTTTCACCAACACAATAGGATTGCATTGTTTAAATGATCATTAGCATCAAGTGATTCTGTACACCTAGTATATCCAAACACTATGTGCAATTGGTGTAATCAATAACTTCAACACTCTTATTAGTCCTCATGGTGCAAATACATTCTTTGCGTTTGTTAACATTTCTTTGAATCTACCTTGTTGTGGACCATATCCTAGTTAATGAAAAATTGGTCAAGGTCACAACTATTTGGCATAATCCAGAATGCTTTACCACAAGAGTTGTCTATAGACCAACAAAATACAAACACTACACATAAGAAACTTATATGATCAAGTTGCACACTACTCAATGATCCACATGTATGGTAATAAATTATTAGCATGCACAACAATAAATTGGGGATTCCTTCATACAATGGTATATCACACACAAGGGGTAATTGTGCAAGATCACTAACAAGAATAATAGACCTTCCACCAAAATCTTGTGTCATGTGATAGAAATACATGCTTCAAACATCTATTGATATCAACAAACAATCTGGGACCAGTAAAACACATTTAATGATTTTTCTCTCCCATCACATTTAAAAAACTCCTTCAAAATAATAGTGTTTTTTGATATCTTATTTTCTTTCATTAATTTCCACACACAACCATTATAATTATCAGCTAAGAAAAAGAAGAATTGACATATATTTCAGCTCAAAAAAATTGCTTATTTTAAAATATACAAGGCAAAACTTTTATCTTATAATTTGGACTCCCAACTTATAAAAAAATCAGTTGAAATTACTATAAACTAACATATATATTTTAAAAATAATTTATATAAATTATGTAAAGAGATATCATTATGAAGATGTCTATTTATTTTTTCCACTATTCAATTTAAATAATAAATACACAAATTAAATATACACTTGAAAATGAATATTTAACATAATTTATATAGATTATTTTAAAGATATATATACTAACATATAGAATGATCCAATCAAAATAATTTTCTTAATCTTCAAGCAAATTAAAATGAAAAATTGATATCTTCTTTATCTAGGGGAGAGGGGCCCATAGTAGGGCAGGAGTACTGGGGATGGAAGTAGTCCAACATGGGCCCCACACTAGACCACCTTAATATGCAATTGTAAATCAGTTTTCACCCAAAAAGTCAACAAAGGTACTCAATTCACTGTACTGTAAAAATTGTATTATAATCGGTTTATATTTTTCCATAACACAAATAAGTAATCACAGTCTTACATGTCAGAGAATATTCAAAGCACATCTGACACCACAAACATACAAGCCATATAGATTCTTACTGGCCCGTAGCTTTACAACTTGCACCCATGATAAAAAATTAGTATAGCCGACGCTCCCCTTTAATTTCACCACTTGCATTAGCTCACGACCACTATTTTAATACAAGTGACACGAGGAGAACAACTATGAGCCAATAATGTCCCATCACCAAATCCAATCGAACCCACCCCCTATCCCACTATCTTCAATACAACATTGAAATGAAAAGAAATCATTCATAACTGTCCCATCTGTCAAATCCATTCACATGGCAACTGGTTCAAACTCATCTTTTGCCACCTGCAACCACCAAAACAATGGCAGTAAGGCCACCACAATTGCTTGACCAACAAACAAAAACTGCACGCCATAAATACATACATACATTGTAATTGAAGGCACCCAAACATATTTTTAAATTTGAAAAAGGAGGACGAAATTAAAGACTCCATACCAAACAAAATTGAAAATATAAAGATATTTTCAAAATTCAAAGTTGCATTTCTATTTACCACGTATCACTTTCATATTCACTGTAACGTTTTCTTGGAGGCAGACGAACAAAGAGGACAAGAAGAAGCAACACTAGTAGCACACTATCAACATTCAGGTACTCTACACAAACAAACTGTTTATGCCTATGAATGCCAATATCAAACTTCTTGTTTATTCTATGAATGCCAATCTGTTCAATGCTATGCAAGTGATTTTCACCTTACATTACATACCTTTGCTTTTTCATATAAACTATTCATGTCCATATGACAATATGTTATATGCGATGGTAATGTTTCTCAAAAAAACTTGTTACTCAACATCTAGGGTTTCAACTTACACTTTTTGTCAATGTCCAAGAAGTTCTTTTCATTTTCTGGGTTCTTATTATGTTCTCTATGCCTCCTATGAGAGAGGGGGACCACCCACTGCAAGGCCCCAGGTCACGAAAGGCCAAGAGCGGAAAGGTTGCCCTAACCCACCTCAGCCTAAAGGGAAGTTAGGATGACAAGGATGAGAATGACAAGGATTAAAAACCTTTCGATCACTTTGCAATCCGAATGTTGGAAGGAGACTGGATGAGCCAGCCCTTAGAGTCGGATTCGCATCTCAGGTAGCTCTCTGTCTAAGGACGAAAGCGCGGTTCCGAGACGACAGCGCGACGCGCTGGTGTCTCACAGTTGGGCTGGCATCCATATGGCCAGAGAACTGAGAAGACATGATTCTAACTCAAAGAGGGAGACTACTAGCCTAGTCTAAGAATGTTTAAAGCAATAGAACGAGATTAAGATAAATGAAATACAAGTACAAATGCGATAAAGGAAACGTATTACCACCAAGGTGACGAAGACGATCTTGTTGAATGCTTTCCTCGCCAGCTTGCTTCGAGCTCTTTTCACCTACACACACGAAAGGGAGAAGTTGTTGGGGCTATATAGGGGCCTGCCTCAGTCAGACCCCTATCTTGGTGTTTCCACCTCCACGGACAACCAAGTATGGAATAATAGAGATGATGATAAAGGAAATGAGCTACAAGCTATGTACGCAAGAAACACTACAAAACAGTGAATGCTTGCTCAATCAAAGCAAAAGGAGAGAAGGGAGGAGCTTTACCGCCTCCATCCAAAGTGCTCAAGGCTTGTGGAGGAGCGAGCAAGAGGGACTCAAGCCTCTATTGCCATGGTGTATGTCCTATACTCACCCTATTGGAGTGACGGAGTGTCGAGTTGCTGCAATGGAGTGAAGGATGCTGCTACAAGCTTGGAAAACGAATGCAAAATGGTGGAGAAAATGCTCTAGTGATCTTGCAAACTTCTCTCAAACTTCTGCCTCTCAAAAAGCTAAGGATGGAAGAGAAGATTATGAAGGAGAAGGCAAAAAACGACCATATTCGAGTTGACCAGCCGAAGAGGGGCGTTACTCTTCGACTTCCAATCGAAAATGTAACGCCTCTGCAGTCTCAGCCGCAAGAATCTGCCAGGGACGTAAGTGCACCACGCGGACGTCTGCGCGCCGCACAGTCGTCTCCATGCAACGCGAGCATCTCCCGACAGAAACGCCCCCATTGACACACAAACAAGGTGCCAAGTGAAGTATAAATAGTGGGCTTAAGTGGAATTAAACCTCCTCTTTTTATTTTCTAAGGTGTTAAAGGGAAAAAAGGGGATTTGCACTAGGGGTGCAAATTCACGTCAATACATTTTGCCCCCACTTTAGCGAGCATGAATACTGATGAGTGCTTCGGTAAAGTAGAGTAGTGAAGTAACAAAGTAAGGGATATATACCTGAACCGTTGAGGAAGCAGAGCATGGTCTGGTGAACCCGAAAGTGCAAGAGAGGACTTCATAGTTTCTTAGAAATACAAAGTTAAAGTACGAAAGTACCTTACAGACCCGTGGACCTACAAGGGGGGTTATCCTTCAAGAACTCTCACATGAAGAAAACCAAGAAAAACACCTTACAGATCCGCAGACCTGCAAGGAAGGTATTCCCCAAGAACTCTCACATGAGGGAGACCGAGTAGGAGGGGACTCCGTAGAGTCAGAAGTGACGACATGTTTACCCACAAGTAGAACACATCAGGAGGCGTCCGTGCAGGCCAGTGAACGAACAGTTACACAAACCATCGCTAAGTTGTAAGACTTTCAAAGGGGTCCCTCGGGAACCATTCAAAAGGAAGGAGGGTCCACTCAAGAGACGTGATGTTTGAAAGGCGAAGTCTAGTCGGGCTGACCCCAAGCTAGACGTGAAGATGTAAAGACGATCTAGTTGGGCTGCCCCCAGAATAGATGTGAAGATGTAAAGACGATCTAGTTGGGCTACCCCTGGACTAGATGTGAAGATGTAAAGATGATCTAGTCAGGCTGCCCCCAGACTAGATGCAAAGATGTAAAACTGGTCTAGTCGGGCTGCCCCTGGACTAGACGTCAAGGAATTATTTGAAACTTCGTGAAGGGGTCCCTTGGGAACCCAACATGAAGAGGAGGGGTCCACTCAAGGGACACACTGTTCCAAAGTTAACACCTTCCTTCCCGAATCGATTCGACATCAAGGAATCCTTTTGAAAGATGTTCACTTCATCAAGGAATTCAAAAGGAAGGAGATGTGCTCATGTGAGGGGAAGACTAAGACCGTTCCCACTTCAGAGGAGGGTTTCCAAATCCTTTCTTTACGAACCCTTGATGAAGTAAACATGTTTCGTTAGGGTTCTAAGTTGAGAATGTGACTTCGACAAAGAAGTGTGTGAAGGGTCTTTGAGAAAAGATTCGTTTGGCTACGAATGCGTTTTCTAAAGTCCAAATGATGTAGAAGGTGTGTTGCCACACATGAAAGGGACAACTCAAGCAAAGAAGAACGAAAGATAAAGAGAAAAGTAAAGAAAACAGATCACACACAAAGGGCACAGGGGGATCTGGTTATGCAGGGTCAGATCTGCCTTTATTTATGTATATGTAGGTAACTGCGGTAAGAGGCGAACGATCATCAATCCCCAACCAGATCAAGAAGAATGTACTAAAGACAAATAAAAATAAAAAACTGGGTCAACATGGAAGGAGGCCTAAATTCTCCTGATGCTTTGCATCGTCCCCAATTTATCGAAAATCAATCACAAACATGGAAGAAGAGAGATACATATAGAGGAAGTTTTACAACACAAACACCACACCGGTATCCAAGCACCAACAGGGGTGACGAGGGTCATCCAAGCACATAGAGAACAATTGTGGGGGAACACATGTCACAACACGTAGACATGTCTAATCTAAATATTAAGAAGAGAATCTCCCCCTAACATTGGTCGACAAAGAGGTTGTCAACTTCCCACTCTAGATCATCATAGGAAGGATGACGAGCCTGCAATGGCATAATGTTAAGAGGAGGAGCTTCCGATCCTCCCACAACAAGGCCTAAGGCAGAGGGACCTGTAAGGTCTCTATAGCTCAGCTCCTGTGGGTCTAGGGTCAACACCCTAGCGAAGATCGCTCACAGGGTCATAACTTCATCCAATGAGTTAAACATGCACTTAACACAAGTGCCATGTTTTACCTCAGCGAATGAGGGAGTTTGCACCCGAGGTTCACTGCTAGGCTCACTACGAAACTCGGGAGAAGTGACAAAATCGAGGGAGGCTGGGACTGGTTCTGTGACTAAGACATAACAAGTCAATTCAGGGCCACCTTTTAGGGAAGGTGGGCTCTTTTTACGTCCTTCATTACTGGAGGGACCACACTCTACATTCTTCATCGAAGGAGGTGAACTCCCCACAGATGAAGCAAGGATCGAGGGAGAAGAAGAAAGAGCCGCAGTGGACATAATCGAGGTGTTCACCATGCCCATGAGCTTTGGGAAAGGAAAGACATCTGAAATGGAAGCCAACAAGGGTGGCTCCGCAGAAGGAGCAATAAACACTTGCACCCTTCCAAGTGCAGGTGTGCTCACAGTAGGAGTCGAAAGAGGTACAAGACTTGAATAGGGACAAAAGGGGGGAGAGAGGAAGACACTGCGGGAGGTGCGGTCTTCTTGTCCTCCTTCTTCTGTAAGGAGGCTTTCTCAACCAGAAGAACCTTTCACCGATGCTTATGCTGATGTGCAAGGCAGTTCCCACGACTCTTCGAACCAGAAGCTAGAGCTACTGAAGGGATGGAAGGATCTTGCTCCACCATGGGAGTGTCCTCCAAGGCTATCTCCAGTAGAAGTGAAGAATCCTGAATGGGAGCAGAAGAGGTAGGCTCAAAATTGATAGGAGGAGTTGAATCGACCACCTTGGAGGTGGGCCCTTTTCTGTTCGGAGGAACAAGAATAGGTCAAGGGGTGAACTCTCTCCGCGAGCCTTTCTTTCTATCATACAAATAATATCGGGCCCCGGGGACCCATTAGGGAGATCTGATATCCTAATCTTGGGCCTTAGCCAAGGAGGCGTCATCACACTTAGCGGGTAGAGCCCGGGCTTGTTCATCCAATACTCCTCCCAAGACAAAGGAGTAGATGAGCTAGCTCGAGACAGAGCAAGCTTCTCCTTCCCCTTTTAGGAGGAGGAGGCAGCAAGCTGCTCAACCGAAGGAAGAGTCAACTTTGGCTGTCTCTTGCCTCCAGTCTTGTACTTCACATAGTTCTTGTAAAGTAGGTTCATCCTTTGTAGGAGTGGACCGACTAGAGTGGGCCAAAAGTGATCCAACGAATATCCTCCATGAGATACTACAGGCTGATATCTAGTGTCATGCATCACATGCACGACAACTTTGTGGGAAAACTTAAGACACTTATGGACCATGAAGGCGATCCCATTCATGGAATCTAGCCAAGGTATGCCTAGCTTCACGCTGAATAGGTTTGACTCGGGGATGACATCGAAGACCGTGTCTATGGTCCTAGGTCCAACTAGGATGGACAGTGTTTTCAATCCATAAGATTTAAGAGAAAATCCATCATGTGCACAAATGATGGATTTGGTTTTTTCATATTCTTTCCTTTGCAGGGAATTCAAGAGTAACGTATCCTCTGTCATGATTTTCACTCTGCTCGCGGGGTCGACTAGGACCCCTGTCACAATTTTGTCGTTGAGGTGAGCGGGAATGTATAACGGTGAAGGTTTGATGTTTGCTGGAACGTCTTGCGAGGTAAACGTAGCATCCGACAAGCTGGTTACAAGACGAGAAGAGGGAGTAATCGTAACTATGTTAACATACGCCTTTGGGTGAGAAGTAGGATCAATGGGATCAATAATCATGTTGGCAAAGTGTGATGGAAACAGATCCATGTATATCTGCAAATCACTATTAGATTTCGCCACTGATTTGTTCGTATTATGTTTACTTCCATCAAGATGGATAGTACCGTCCTCGATGCGGTCCTAAATCTCATGATGCAGGCGCATGCAGTGTTTGGTATCGTGTCCATTAACTTGATGGTATTGACAATACATGTTTTCTTCATACCAGCTAGGGTATGGTTCCCTAACTGGTTTAGGGGGTAGCAGGGTAAGGATCTTATCCTTCACCAAATTTTGCAAGATGGAAGAGTAAGATTCTGACAGTTTCGTAAATTTTTGATCACGTTTGAGGTCATTGTTATCCACAACGACTACTACATTTGCGACGGATTTACGATTCCCGGAGATTGATATGATAGATCTCCCTTCAGGATGGGAGTGCGAGGAAGAACCCCCGAACTAGACCACTGTCTGCTGGTATTCTTGTAGAGCCGCACACAGATGTGCGAAAGAGGGATACTTCATGAGGGTGAATTTCTCCTGCCAATGTCTCTGTAAATTCCCTATGAAGACCTTCTGCACATACGAATCGGGCAACGGATATGAGATCTGTGAGAAAAGTGCTTGATATCACACTATAAAGTTTGTAACCTTCTCATTGTCCCTTGTTTGCATCAAACAAGGTCTGAGAAGGTCATCTTCGGTCTGATATTAGCTTGGAATTGTCGCAAGAACTGGTTCACAAGTTGATCGAATGTGAAGATGAAATTATCAAGCAAAGAACAATACCAATCCAGTGTTGTGTCTTTGAGGGATCGGGGAAATAGTTTATCCATCAATGCATCATGATGGAAGAAATCCGTGCACAAGGCATTAAAGGCAGACATGTGTGTTTGTGGGTCCCCTTTACCACTATATTTCTCAAGCTTTGGAATCCCCATTCCTAACGAGAAGGGAATGTTTAAAATTGTAACCGACAACAGGCTATGTCAGGAGAAAGATTGAAAGATGGGTTGAGCTAAGGCCTGGGACAGGTTCACCAGCTGATTCTACATCTTCCCCATATTCTGAAGAAGAGTATTCGGGATAGGGTCATTAGAAGATAGAGGGCCACCAAAACCATTGCCAGATCCACTGTCAGAACCGCCACCAATGACACCGCCACCGGTGTGGCCTCCGCCGGCGCCACCACCATGGCCACCACCAGAGCAACCATTGATGCTGCCACCACCGGTGTGACTTTCGACAGAGCCACCACTAGAGCCAAAGCCACCACCATGACTTCCATCGACACCAACTCTGCCAATGCCACCTCCACTTTCGAAGTTCCCACTGCCAAAGCCTCCGCCCATCATTTCGCCAAATCCTCCACCACCGGAGGTGACAAAAGGGGTGAAGTGGAAACCAAAAGGGTTAATTTTACTTTGACAATGTCCAAACTTTCAGAAGTAGAGGGTATATTGACTGAAGGGACCATGTTAGCCATATACACGGATGTAGGAGGCATCGAAATCTCTAGCTACCTCTCGCATTCCTTGAAGAGGCCACCTCGCATCATACGACCAAGAATCAAGGGGGCACATACTTTGACCAAACCGACAAGACTAGCCAAGAATTCTACGTCTGTCCGATCTTTTTCCACCATGTATCTTAATTCACTGATCACCTTAACAACCCGAGCCAACTTCGGGTTGCCTTCCAGGTGGCTTTCTAATGCGCCTAACCCATTACCGAGACTAACGATGTACTCAGAAGGGATACGAACGACCTCATGCTCGTCTACGGATGAAGAGGTTGGCGATGCAGGAGGATTAGGGATGCGATCGGTTTCATCAAGAAACCTAAGTTCACTTCACAATACTTGCTCCTGTGTGGACAACCCAACCGTAGAACCGGAGAAGAAGCCAGTAGTGAAGCTAGAGGAGACCTTCATCTTTTCCATCGAAAGGTGTTGCAAAATTCTTCTAAAAATATGTCTAGAGGTTGTGGACTAGGTCGTGAAGCTCATAAAATTTCATGACTCAGAAGGGTACGACAACCAAGGGATATAGGAGAAAAAGTTCAAAACACCGACAAAGGGATAGACGTTGGTTCACATCGGATTCACCAAAAATGTGAGAGAGAGGAACCACCCACTACAAGGCCCTAGGTCACGAAAGGCCAAGAGCGGAAAGGCTTCCCTAACCCACCTCAGTCTAAAGAGAAGTTAGGATGATAAGGATGAGAATGATGAGGATTAAAAACCCTTCTATCACTCTGGAATCCGAATGTTGGAAGGAGACCGAATGAGCTAGCCCTTAGAGTCAAATTCACGTCTTAGACAACTCTCTATCTAAGGATAGAAGCACGGTTCCAGGATGACAGTGCGGCAAACAAGCATCTCATAGTTGCGCTAGCATCTGTACGGCCAGAGAACCGAGAAGACAAGATTCTAACTCAAAGCGGGAGACTACTAGCCTAGTCTAAGAATGTTTGAAGCGATAGAACGAGATTAAGATAAATGAAATACAAGTACGAATGCGATAAAGGAAATGTATTACCACCAAGGTGATGAAGATGATCTTGTAAAATGCTTTCCTCGCCAGCTTGCTTCGAGCTCTTTTCACCTGCACACACAAAAGGGATAAGTTGTTGGGGTTGTATAGGGGCTTGCCTTAGTCAGACCCTTGTCTTGGTGTTTCCACCTCCACGGACAACCAAGTATGGAATAATAGAGATGATGATAAAGGAAATGAGCTACAAGCTACGTACACAAGAAACACTACAAAACAGTAAATGCTTGTTCAATCAAAGCAAAAGGAGAGAAGGGAGGAGCTTTACCACGTCCGTCCAAAGCGCTCAAGGCTTGTGGAGGAGCGAACGAGAGGGAATGAAGCCTCTGTTGCCATGATGTATGTCCTATACTTTCCCTGTTGGAGTGATAGAGTGGCGAGTTGCTACAATGGAGTGAAGGATGTTGCTAAAAGCTTGGAAAATGAATGCAAAATGGTGGAGAAAATGCTCTTGTGATCTTGCAAACTTCTCTCAAACTTCTGCCTCTCAAAAAGCTAAGGATGGAAGAGTGAAGATTATGAAGGAGAAGGAAAAAAATAGTCATATTTGAGTCGGCTAGCTGAAGAGGGGCGTTACTCTTTGACTTCCAATCGAAAATGTAACACCTCTACAGTCTCAGTCGCAGGAATCTGCCAGGGAGGTAAGTGCGCCGCACGAATGTCTGCATGCCGTGTAGTCATCTCCGCGCCACACGAGCGTCTCTCGACAGAAGTGCCCCCATCGACACACAAAAAAGGCACCAAGTGGAGTGTAAACAACATGCTTAAGTGGAATTAAACCTCTGCTTTTGATTTTCTAAGGTGTTAAAGGGAAAAAAGGGGATTTGCACTAGGGTGCAAATTCACGTCAATACAACTCCCATTATAGATCTATTATATTCTCTGTAAAAGTTATGTGACCCACAAACCTGCAACTCAATATCTGGGGTTTCAACTTATAGAGTTTATGTATGTCAAGTCATTTAAGTTTGTTTCCTGGACTTTTCTTATGCTCAATATGGCTTCCAATATAGATCAGTTCTATGCACCCTAACTTTTTTTCGAGCATATGAAATTGATAATTATATCTGGTGTTTCAACTTTCTCTATTTATGAATGTCAAGTAATTTCAGTTCAATTCCTAGTATTTTTGTTATTTTCTATATGCTTGGGTATATAAATTAGTTATTTGCATTATAAATGTTTCTCACCCACTACCCTCTAACTCAATATCCAGGGTTTCAACTTAACACTATTTATGGATGTCAATGCTTTCTAGTTCCTTAGGATGTGATTGTTAAACCCTATGTGATTGTTCCACAAGGCTTGGTCACTCTTTTGAATGGCAATGTCATTCTTGCAACAAATTCTTTCTAACTCACTCTCTGGGGTTTCATCTTTTACTGTTTATGATTGTGTATGAATGTTCGATTTCAACATTTTCATATATCACAAACTTGTAACTCAATATCACGGTGTTTCATGCTTGATGCCTGCTGATGAATGACAATGAATTTCAATTATCTACATTGTTAGTTCCAATCGACTTTATGGCATTACACAAACTCCTTTCATTTCAAAAAAAATTCTTTCAAACATGTGCAATTCAAACAAAATAGTATGATCACATAAAACATCAACACTTACCAAATTTACCATCATAAAATATTAACTAGCACAATAAAGGAATTAAAAAAAAACAAACATGAATCACTTTGTCTTTAAGGGTGTTCAATGGTGTTTCTTATCATTGTTTCAAACATGTCTCAATAATGTGTTTAGGTTCAATACAAAGTTGGTATGGGGTCCAATCCAATGAAGAGAGCCACAACAAGGTGGCCTGCATGTAAAAGAGGGGTTTCATTCCCCCCTAAAGAAGGAAAAAATGTAGAAGCGGAGACAATTGTCATAGTTACTGCTCCATCAGGTAGGCAAACAAAAACATCACGACATTGGGAATTGACAATGAAAGATACAGTTAATCATCAAACAAATGACATGGTGGACAACCAACATGAGGAACATAACGATGACCTGACTCTTCCCTCAAACCTTACCCCACTGTTTTGGTTGGCAGATGGATCTATGAATATGGGTGATGACAATCTAAGTCTTCCATCACCCCCTGCCCAACCCTCTTGGTTGGTAGAGGGAGCTACTGATGAGGGTTATGATGGTTTAAGCCTTCCCTCGGCCCCTACCCAACCATCTTGGTTGGTGGATGGAGCCAAAAAATTTTGTATTGTCTTGCAGTGTGAAGAAGAGCAAGGAAATTATTTATTCCCTTCTCCACCTGACACTTTTTCCATACCACAATTGCTAGATTACTATGCAGATTTAAGCAAGGAAATAGACCAGAAGGAGGAAGACAAAGCTAGAAAGCAACAAGATAGGAAGGAGAGAGAGAAGAAGGAGCAAGAGATAGTTCAAAGGATACAAGATAGGAAGGAAAAAGAGCAAAAGAGGGACCAAGAACAAGTTCAAAAGAAACAAGATAAGAAGAAAAGGCAAGACAAGATGGAGCAACAAAGGGTTCAAAAGAAACAAGATAGGAAGGAAAGAGAAATCAACTGGGCCCATAGGTCATTGCAATGAGAAAGACATATAAGCAGTCCTACAAACCCGTTAGCACACAACCATGCCTTGTTTTGGGGTATACTGAACATATAAATCCCTTTGTTTGGGGAATTGAATGTCAATTCGAGTGTCAGCCCAAATGTAGGCTGCACTCCCCTGTCCATTGCAAATAGTTGTTCAACACCGTTGCATGTAATTAACACTCAATTTACAAATGAAAATACAAATCATGTAAGGACAACTCAAAACACACAAGTAGGAGACAAGAAAACATCTCCATATGTTTATCTTGGCATGCTTGATTGATGTTGGGAGGGACCATCACTACAACTATATGACTGATTGGCTACTTTTTTGTTGCGTATTCCGGGCTGCAAGATATAGTTCAATTGTTGGTTGTTTAATTTTGTTGTTGGGGACTATAATACCCTAATATTAAGAAGATAAATTTTCCCACCATGTCACCTTGCCACTTGTGCATCGACCCATATAATTTTTTTATAAAAATTGATGACCTTGTCACTTGTCAAGCACGTTTTATGCTGACTTATCCAAAATGGGCTGATTTTTCCCTCCACCCAAAAGTGGAGCCCACCCACCTCCTCAATCGGAGAGAACATCTATGTACACAGGATCAAACAGTTGCGTGTACGCGATAGCCTCACCACCCTGAATCATCAGTTTAGAGCATTAAACGCTCGTCACCTCCTTCGTTTCCTCCACTAACCAACTTTCCTTACGCGTCACTTCACATTTACTCGGACTTTCGGGCAAGTAAATCGAAGATCAAGGTTCATTCAATGCTCCAAATTCTCGTATATCCTGCCCACTCTCATTCCTTCTGTTTGCAAACATTCTTGACTATTTTTTTGGTCTCACATTGAAACATGTTCGACCATGCATTAACGAGGCTTCTTTTCACCAACTTTTTTTTAGTATTAAACCATGTTGCATACATTGATAATTTGTAAAGTATAATGATACATAGTTTAGTACTTAAATGCTCTTCTAAAAAAAGAAGTCTCTTCAACACTATAACCTCCAATGTCACTACAAATTTCTGTTCTATAATAAGTAAATGTTGTTGCCAACATTATGCACATTCCTATATTTAAGATTTGATATCAAATGGATCTGTTTATTGGTTTATTAAATGTATATGTTTATGGGCCTAATTAGAAAAATGATGTCCATGTTGGCAGTGTAGTGTAATTGCTTGTTAATGGAAGTTTGCTTAAGTATACTCAAAATTTGTTTACGGTGATTGCTTGATTGGGTTGAAATTTACAACACACTTCACATAACTATTGCATGTATAGAACATTATGCATTAACAACCACTAACAATATCACTTGAATCTTCATATAGTCATGTACACAACATTGGCAACATCATTTACATGATATAAAATGTATAAAGTGCAACAACCTCTTATGTATAATATAATGGAACCGATGATGGGACAGTCTTGGCTCTTTGCTGTTCTCATGCCATTCGATGTATGGAAATATTGGCAGTAATGTAATGCAAGTGGTGATACATTAGGGGAGTATTGGTTATACTAATTTTATATTTTGGCTGCATGTTTTAATGCTACGGGCCATTAACAATCAATATGGCTTGTATGTTTATGGTATCCGATGTGCTTTGAATATCTATGACATGTAAGATTACGAATAACTATTTGTGTTTGGGACAAATACAAACCAATTATAATACAATTTTTCTGATACAATGATTACAATTGCTAGAATGAATTATTTTGCTTACCAAGAATATATAATTGCTAGAATTGATGAGGCAAAATACACACACACACACATATATACATATATGTATATATGTGTATATATGTTCAAAGTTGACCCACCCTACTTCTTTTCATATGTTCCTCATTGCACAATCAATCATTGTGCAGATACATATATATCTATGTCAATAGATTACTACATGTACAAACATACTCTATGTCCATATGTATGTACATGCACTAATCTATGAACATTCATACCTATGTTCATATATATGTATGTGCACAATAACTTTGTAGTTTAATTTGGAAGGCTATGTGCCATGCACTTGTATTATTCTATTCTTTGGTGCACTTGTTTATTAACTTGTATTGCATATAAATGTATGTGCATACTTTCGTATATATATGCATATACATATGTGCATATATGCATATATATATATGTACAATTATGCATAGACATAAAAATACAGATATGCATATACATATATAAACATATGTACATATATGCATCTACAAATATATGTGCATATATATATTAAAAGCATGGGTGGCATGGTCATGTGGTGGGAAATTCAATGGTACAAATTATGGCTAACCATGAGAGGAAAGAAGCATAAGAAATAGTAACCCATTAAAGACAGAGTGATGCTAGAAAGAAGCATTATTTTCCTTAAAATAAAGTGTGTTTAAGAACACAAAATTTTGAAGTGTTCATAAACACCCTAGACGCCATACACTTCATCAGGAACATTCTGCATGCACCAAGAAATTCATAAAATTCCTTCAATTTAAGAAACACCAAAATAATATGAACAAAATCAGCGAGACAACAAAAAACTGTTTATTGACAGGAGAAAGTGGTAGAGCCTTAGTGAGGTTAGAAACCTCACCTCTATAGTATGGATTTTCCTATTGTTGTGTCTTGTTGCACTCACCTTTATCCTGCTTGCTGCAAGAACAAATGAAAGGAGGGATGAATCAATGCATAAATAATATTACACAAATATAGGCAGTGCTTAGCTTAATACACAAATTAATTAGTAGTATGTATACCTTTCAATTGCAACTCACCATCAGCGAAGCTTGGAAGGAAAAATGGGCTGGACTGAACATGTATTTCTTTGCACACTGATGAAGCAGAGTGAACAAGACACAAAATGAGAAGGTGTCAGCCGAATATACCATAATCTCTATGATATATAGACATACATGTATACATACATATATATGTATGTATATATATATATACATACATACATATATATGTGTGTATATATATACATACATACATATATAAATACATAAATATATATATATGTATGTATATATATAAATATAAATATATATGTATATATATACACACACATAAATATATATATGTATGTATATATATAAATATAAATATATATGTATATATATACACACATACATACATATATATGTGTGTATATATATACATATATACATACATATATATATATGTATATATATATACATACATACATACATACATACATATAAATGTATGTATATATATATACATACATATATATGTGTGTGTATATATGTGTGTATATATATATGTATATATATATATGCATATATATATATGCGTGTGTGTGTGTGTATATATATATTCCACCTCATCAATTATAGCAATTCTATATTCTTGGTAAGCAAAATAATTCATGCAAGCAATTGTAAACAGTATCATGTAGAAACATGTGGACCTCCAAACATAGGGTGTATAGGAACCCCTTATTATGCAATTGTAAAACTGTTTTCACCCACAAAGTCAACAAGGGTACTCAAATCACTGTACCACCAAAATAGTATTATGATAAGTTTATATTTGTCCTAAACACAAATAGTTATTCACAGTCTTACATGTCATAGAATATTCAAAACACATATGATACCACAAACATACAAGCCATATTGATTGTTAATGGACCGTAGCATTAAAACATGTAGCCAAAACATAAAATTAGTATAATCCACACTCCCCTTTAAATATATGCTGCTGGTTATGCTCTTACATGGTCCATCTAAAAGAACAACTTGATTTTTTTACACATATTGCTTGTTAATGGCCTCTTTGTTTAAAACATGCAACCAAAATATATTGTATAACCCACACTCCCCTATAATATCACCACTTGCATTACATTGCTGCCAATATTTTCATACATCCAATGGCACGAGAACAACTAAGAGCCAAGACTATCCCACCGCTAAATCCAATCCAACCCACCCCCTATCCCACTTTGCATAGCATACAACAGATTGATAAATAATTGAAGTTGTTCTTTTGTGATGGAAAGCTAAATGGTGGTTTGTTATGGAGTCTTTAATTTGTGTCCTTTTTCAAATTTGAAAACTTGTTTGGATGCCTTCAATTGCAGAGATTGTATGTATTATGGTGGGCTTAACACATTGTTTTTTGGTGGTTGCATGTGGAAAAAGAGGAGAAGACAACTGAACCCATCAACAAATTTGGAGTTCGTCTTTTCAATGGAGAGTGTAATGCATCCTTCATTCCATTGGTTAGACTCTCCATCAAAAAGAAAAACTTCACTTTTTTATTTGGGGATTTGAATGTCTGTAGTTCCATGTATATATGAATATGGAAGTGAGTCGTGGTAAATGGAAATTGGAAAATATGGAGACATGCATTTTTTAATTTGTAAATCTCTTTATATGTTCAATGCTGGTTTGGTATGGAGTCTTTAATTGCATGGCATAATATCTTCAAAATGCAATATTCAATGTTGTAGTATGATATATATGTATATATGTATATATATATATAATTACATATACATGTATATATATTTAGATATACATATATATATATATAATTACATATACATATATATATATATGTATATATATGGGTCGATGCACAAGTGGCAGGGTGACGTGGCGGTCTAATTTTATTATATATATATTTGAATAGCATAAAATATTCAAAATGAAAACAAGCAAACCCATTTTTCATATTTGGGAATAACAAAAAAATATCAAAGGCAATTTACAGAGTCAAAGTTCGTGCAATGTTGAACACAGGAATAGAAGTGCATGCCATAGAACCTTGTAACTATGAACTAGTCAAACACTTTCCATGTTTGGTATTAACATTGAAATTAAGAAAAGCATGACAAAATTTGATCGAAATTACAACCAGTGCTACCATTTCCATATTTCCGCATTGTCATGAGATTATTTTAAGCAAATTGTAGAGTAACAATTTGTGGAATGACGAACACATGAATAATATACCAGTGAAGCCATTTCCATATTGTGAAATGAGGAACAGACTAATGCAATTGCATGGAAGAAACACTCGAAATGATAAACATTATAAACCTATGAATAATAAAAATAGTGTAACCATTTTCGTATTTAGGAATAACAAAGAAATACAAAAACTAAAATTGCAGAGTTAAAGTTTGTGCATTGTCAAAGAGAGGAATACAAGTGCATGGCAAAAAATCCTATAGTTTTGAACCAGTGAAAACCTTTCCATGTATGCTAGTAACAATCAAATAAAAAAGAATTTCATAGACATAACTATTGCACATGGAAGAGAAAACTAATACGATTGCATGCTAGAATATCTTCGAAATGAAAACGAGTCATACCATTTTCATACTTTGAAATAACATGGGAATATTATAAGAAAATTACAGAGTTAAAGTTTGTGCAATGAGCAAGACACGAATGCAAGTGCATGCCAGAAACCCTCGAAATGATAAACATTAAAACCCTATGAATATTTCCTAATAACAGATGTAAATATATTGTAACCATTTCCATATTTTGGAATAACAAATAAATGTAATAAAAGAAATTGCAAAGTTGAATTTTATGGAATGATGAACAAATGAATACAAAATCAGTCAAGCCCTTTCCATATTTTGTCGAACAAGTGTAATAGTAATGAAAAGCCATTTAAACTAGTCAAACCCATTTCATATTTCGTATAAGGAAGCAAATATGAAAAACACAATGCAAGGTAAACGTTGTGCAATGAAGAAAAAAAGAGTACGAGTATAGAGGAGAAGAAAACCAGTGAAACCATCCCGATATTTCATTTTATGAATATTGTTGAAAGAATTTTTTTCAAAAAGAAATTATTTGAAAAAACTAAGTGCATGGCAGAATACTATCCTATTCATAGAGACTGGTAGAGGCTGAGTGTGGTTGTAAAACTCACCTGAAAGAGAAACATAGCTATTGAGAGTGTAGAGCTGAACGAAGAAGCGTGAAGAGCCGAACGATGAAGCGTGAAGAGCCAAACAAGTTTCAGAGCAAAACCAACCGAACAGTCGAGAATGTTTGCAAACAAAAGGAATGATAGTAAGCGGGATATTCAAGAATGTGAAGCATTGAATGAACCTTGATCTCTTATTAACGTGCATGACAATCTGAGTAAATGTGAAGCAACGTGTAAGGCATGTTGGTCAGTGGAGGAAATGAAGGAGGCAGAGAGTGTTTAATGCTCTAAACTGATGGTTCAGGGTAGCGAGGTTGTCGTGTACACGCGACCCTCTGATCCTTTGTACGTAGATGTTTTCACCGATTGAAGAGGCGAGTGGGATCCAATTTCGGGCGGAGGGAAAAATCAGCCCGTTTTGGACACATCTGCGTAAAATGTTCTTGATAGGTGGTGGGGTCATCGATTTTTTCAAAAAAATTATATGGGCTGATGCACAAGTGGCAGAGTGACATGGTGGGCTAGTTTTTAAATTTTTTTGGTCCACATGGACAACCACGTGGACCTGCCCTACTATGGACCCCTCTCCCCTATATTGCCCCTGAAAAATTCTAAACAACAATATTCTTTTTTCTTTTTCATAGCCCATATTTTGTACACATAGAAGGCAATACACATAATTTGAGGCTTACGTCAAGGGTCCGAGTCACATTAGATCCAAGTTTATGGATTATATATAGTAGGAATCATAGAGGTTTCGACCATGAAAGCATCCATACATTGTTCCTGCATATTACAAATCCTTCGGTTAACGCCATCTGTAGCTTTCTGCAAATACTATTATTGCAGTTGAAAACAAGTTTTTCATGATCGTCTCTACTATCTTTGTTGGGAGTTGTGATTCAAAAGGGAATTGTGGGCAATGGTATATGCTGACCTTGCAATGGGATTTCTCCCCTGGAGAAAAAACTCTTTGAAATGAAAGATAAAAATTATAAAATATAAAACAGAGGAAACCACTACCATGCCGCCATGAAAAATTCTCTCTTACTCCGCTGCTCTTAATTCTGAGTAGGCCCCACAAACCTTTCCCTTTACTTGTGGATTTTTTTAATTCTAAGCAGGCTCGCTTGGCATGTTCAACTGATGCATAGCAAAGAAATGCAAATTCCTTATTCTTATGAGTTTGAGGATTCATCATAAATCTCACCAAGGACACTAAAGACTTTCCTAAGATCTTCCTCAGCAACATCTTTGTCCAAGCCACCAAAAAATATTTCAAACTCCTTAGGTTTCTGCCTTTCTTTGACAAGTTCATGATGCTTTGTATCCTCTTCATCAGGCTCATCATGTTCCTTAGGTTCTTCAACATTCTCCAGCTCACCATCATCTAACTGATCCTCCAAACCCTCTTCTTCATCTTCCTATGAAATACCATCATGATCCAATTCTTTCACATCAACATCCATTACTATTGTATCCTCCTTTATGATCCTCCTCAGGGTTGTCTTCCTCTGTTTCCTTTAGCCTCTATAGGCTCTCTCGTAGAGCCCGCTTTACAACTTCATCCTGTTGCGACATAGACAAGACTTCCATTGTTTTACTTAAAAGATACAAAATCGGCCTTGGTCTTTTCTAGACACATTTTTTGCTGACATAAGGGATTTAAAGGCTTATTATCAACCTTTATTACTCTCCCAGCCTTTCCAAAGTCTTCTAGCATGTCAAAATATTCATCTCCCAAATCCCGCGGGGCCTTTTCCCACACATACCTCGCCTGGAGAGTGCTTGGGGAATCAGGATCAACATCACTCATAAGAACTTCAGTAGCGAGATCAACAACCAAATAGACAAGAGATTCATCTACTTACATTGACACAATGCCATCTAATTTTGTGTCATTGTCTGCAATTGTCACCACAACTCCCACTTCAAGCCTGGCTTAAACATCACACACTAAGCCGACACCTTAGTGTGTGGGCCCCTCTTTACCGCCACCTATTTCCCATTTTCGTTTCTATGCAACTCTATTGGTAATTTTTAAAAATGCATGTGCAATCTTATAAAATAGGAGTATTAGATGATTTACGTGAAAAGAAAAATAAGTACTATGCCCTCAACTTGTCAAGTGTTAATGTTAAAACATATTATGTAAAATATATATTGTATTTATATTAGATATTATTTGATGTTATATTATATTTATATATTATCTATTATTTATATATTTATTTTATATTTAATTGTTATATATAATATAATAAAAATATATGTAAATATAATATCATATATATATTTTATATAATATAATATAATTATTATATTATATTGATCTATAGTATTATATATTTATCTATTGTAGTATATATTTATATATTAAATATTTTTTACATAATATTATTTACATATACATATTATATAAATATAATAAATACAATATTATATATAGATATTATTATAAACATATAAATAATATATATTAAAATATAATATAATTCATAATATGTATTTTAAACGGTAATATATATCAAATAATATTGTATTTTATATAATATAATATAATATGATACTTTTTATAAATATAACTATATTATATAATATATATATATATATGCTATTATATTTATATTTTATTATATTATATAGAATATATGAATATAAAATAAATATATAAATAATATGTAATATATATATATATATATTTATATTATATAAATAATATGTGTAACGCCCCACCACGCAACCCTAGAGGAAGTTGCAATTAACTACACAAGCGAACTAATTTTTTTTTTAAAAAGTATAATAGATATGCAAGTTCACTACACATTGCAACAACCTCTAAGGTTACAAGACTGAGATTACTTATTAACCCACAAACAACATTAAAGAATTGAAACCACAACATTTAATTACTTACGAAATTAAGAGCACATACATTCCATACAAGATAAATTCATCAAAGGAAATAGAGATGCCATAAGATCACATTTAACAATAATCTACTAAGGAGATTACAACACTCATCCCCCGAATGAGGTAAAACCAAGGACACGATTACCTATTACAACTTTCACCTCGTATACAAGAGGGGTAATAAATTACAAGAGAAACTGAAATGAATAAAGCATAAATAGGAACTAGATCCCATGAGCTCTCCAACTGGAAACCTTATCAACACGAATAAGAAGAAAGCCCAATGGAGTAAGGTGCACGCCACCCAACCAAGTGTAACCCAAAGGCCCCCCCCCCATGCTAGGAGATAGTAACAAGGATTCCTAGACAAGACCAACTACCTCTAGCCAGAAGCTGACTCAGAACTGAATCCAAACTGACACAACCATTCACTTGCACCACACAAGCACAACTCAAGTTCAACGTACATACAACTCAAATACATCACAAGTACACTCAAGTACAACTCAAACATGGTTACATTGCTTCTAGAATTAACAAAACAGGTATGTTAAGAAAACCATACACATTATAATCAAGTACCAACTACAAGTACACCATAACATTACTCACATAAATTACATTACTTTGGTTATCACGTGAATAAACTCCTTCCAAAGGTTACCCAGTTTACCTCTCACGGCTTTGGCCCCTAACGGAAGTCACTCTTCACTTTACAACACACATTCAAACCAATACCAAGGGAGCCCAAGTGCATACAAATAGATAAGGCGATCACTCCAACACTAGGAGGAAACATAAGTCAAAGCCCTCTCCAAACACTGGAGGTAACAAAGATAACAATGCCACTCCTTACAAAGAAGCCACCAATCACATAATCCACTCCTTCCACAGGAGGCACAAAGCATCCCCGTTCATGGAAACCGGGTAGTAATATTGACATAACTTCAAGCACTAACCAAGGAAATAACAAGCGGTCGACCACACAAAACAACAACCCCCAAACTCTAGGGTCCACTGGAAGACTTACAATTAATGACACTTAACCCACTTCCTCAAACAAGAACACAAAGGAATCAATCACACAAACATTTGCGAGGAATAAACTAATTTTTGGATACCTTAAATCCACTTCCTTAATATACTTTAGTAGTTTAATGTCCCAATGAAACTAATTAAATAACGCCTCTTTCAGGCAAAGGGAGACATTTAAACCAATTATTTAATTCCCTAATTGCTTTCTCAATAATAATGAATTAAACATATACTTCATCCATTCCAAACAGGTTGGTAACCTGATATGACAATCCGCATATTTAAGACCCTATCAGGAAGACTTAACAACCCTTTTAAATTGATTTCCCTCAAGCGATGACATAAGGGGTTACATTTAAACAAGCAATTTTATCATAATTAAATCTTTTTTGGATTTCCTAAATCCACTTCATATAATAAAATTCAATAGATTGTTGCCACAATAAATCTGATTTAATAATGTCCCTTTCCGACATAAGGAGAAATTTAAACTAACATTTAATTCCTCGATTCCTTGTAAATATTAAAATAAGTATTTACTTCGTTGAGTTAAAACATACCATTTTCAAAATCATCTATTTCTTCTTTTCAAAATAAAACATTTAAACATTGATTAATTTCTCTATTAAACATTATTTGTAAATCAAATAATTGACTATATACTCAATATTTTAAAATTTTCAATTACATTGAAAATCTTCCAACATTAAATCAATAACTTAACCTATATATTTTAATATATAAATTTAAATACTTAAATCATCATTTAAAATATTTAAATTTTCTCAATTACATTTAAATTATACCATTATTTACAACCTCAATTGATTATACTTTTAAATATGTAAACATAATCATTCGATTATAAATAATAACCCTTATGATAAAATTTCAAAAACACAAATAATTATATAATAATATGAAAACATATAGATATATATATATAAATATATATATAAATATATATATAAATATATATATAAATATATATAATATATCTATATATTAAATATTTAAAACCAATTAAAATATAATATTAAAATATTATACTTTTTTTTAACCTCGGAGTTTGAACCTGCGTAGGGTTTGGTGGAAATTGCGCCACATTTTTTGTGTTGGGGCGGCAGACGTTTTCTAGCTTGGGTGGCGGCCATGTTTGACCCATAGTCAACCCTTCACCAAGGGGTGACTGTGGGTAATACAGTCAGCTCCCCTTAAGGGGCACCGACTGTGTTACACACAACCGGACCCTTAGGTAAGGGCACGACTGGTGCTAAGGCGAGGGGAGTGGGGGGCTACGGTGGAGGCTCTACCTCCACAACCGTCCCCTGTATGGGGGCGGCGGTGGGGGCAGTGCCTCCCACAACTCCCCCCCCCAAACACAAATTAAAAAAAAAATGAAACCCTTATATTTTTTTGTTTCTTGCAGGTTTCGACTTCGCCGAATGGCGATTTTCTCCAGCATAAGATAAATTTCAAATAATATATATATATATATATATATGTTTATGTATATATTAACCATATATGTCTACATATATATGAATATATAAATAATTTCAACATAATGGTTTAATTGGAGAACCAGAAAATACCCAATTTTCACAAAGATTTTAACAATTAAACCATCAAATAGTTTTCTCAAATCCAAACATAGAGAAAATAAAAGACAAACTACAGGAATCTAACATGGATTTTTATCTTGCAATCAAATAAGGTTTAAATCCATAATTTTCAAACAACAAAACAAATTGTGAATCCTTTTCAAAAACGAACCAAATTTACTAAGAAGAAAACCTGGTTCAAAAGCTTGAGAGATTGGCAAAAATGGTGCAAGCTTTCTCCTCAGATCCGAACTCCTTCCCAACAAGTCCACATATTTTAACACCATTCCAATCCAAGCCACAAAGCCAAAATCATGTTCTTCATTTCTCCTCCATTCCCATTTCTCATCCTTTTTTCCAAAATTATCCAAAATCCCAATAATAGAAAAAAATTGAAAATATCTATTCAACCCCCAAAGTCAATGTTTGAAAATATCTCAAAATATCTTTATTTTTCAGTTTTGCATTTTCTAATTTTCAAAAAAATAAAATTTTGCATTTTCTAATTTTCAAAAATGAAATTTTGCATTTTCTAATTTTCAAAAATGAAATTTTGCATTCTCTAATTTTCCAACTTAATTTCAATTCAAGAATATCTATAATTTCCAAAATGTATAATTAACTTCATTTCAACATAGTTAATTTAATTAATTAATAAAATAAATCTAATCCAGATTTCTTTATTTTATTAATTGTAATGCCCCGCCAAGTAACCCTAAAGGAAGTTGCAATTAACATCTTAAGCGAACCAATTTTTTTTTTTAAAGTGCATTTAACATACACATTCACTTACTAATTAACAACAACCTCCAAGGCTGCAAGGTTAGGATTACTTAAACCCACACATACATATTACATATAACCATAGCCTTATGAACTTTATGAAATAACCATCATACATCATAAGAATACCACATAACATAATAAGATAATCAACCAAGATACAATCTCATAAAAATTATCTTAATTCAATAGTTACATCACTCATTCCCAAAATGAGGCAATAGTACAAATGTATTACAATTACATAACTCCACCTCTTACAAAAGAGGGATAAAGTATCATATACAAACTAAAATATTACAATGCAAGAAATTACAACAAGAACCGCGAGCTGTCCATCTGAATGTTTCACCACCAAGTATTGAAGATAGATGGGGACCCAACGGTTTTGGTGCATGTTCCACCCAACCAATGTAGTACCCGAAGGCCCACCCCCATGCTAGGAGATAGTAACAAAGTAACATGGACAAAGATTCTACTACCTCTAACCAAAGACAGACTCATATTGACTCAAACTGACTTAACCAAATAAATGCCATCAATAAGTACAAATCCAGTTTAACTCAAGTACAACATAAGTACAAAACAAACATCACAGACATAGGTCACATTGCTTCCAGACATAAAGTAGATCAAGTATGTTCACAGAACCATACATATAAAACAATTAACAACAGTTGTCTTAGATAGAGTGTCATCGCAAGGTTTTTCATGAGATCTCCTCTGGGCATTCTTCATAGGCTCCGGCACAAGTAATCCTGGTGGCCTCAACCGAATCCTGACACTCATACTCACTCAAGCGGAATCAACTACCTCTCGCAAGAACAAGATAGTTGATCTTGCCATTCCAGGCCTTCTCACTCATCCCAAGTCTAAACAAGCCCTTGTGCCTATGAGTGAGGAATAAATTATCTTGATTAGTGTGAACTACATCCTAATCATCTAAGTACATTAATTTAATTATCACTTGATTAACTCACTTCCGAAGGTTACCCAATTTACCACTTTGGGCTCCAGCCCCTAACAAAAGCCACTCTTCTAATGGACAACGCACTCACAACCAATCACCAAGGGAAACACAAGTGCATACAAACTAGGCATCATAACCACTCCAAATCAAGGAGGATACACATAAAAGAAACTCACTCCAAACATCTTGGAGGCAACAATCACATAGTCCACTCCTTTCATAGGAGGTACAAAAGATCTCACTCCAAACATCTTGGAGGCAATAACACATAGTCCACTCCTTCCACAGGAGGCAATAAGATGAAACCACATAACAAGGTCACTCCATACAAGGAGACATGGATCCCATAATCCGCTCCTAAACCAAGGAGGTGCAAACATCCCCGTTCGTGAAAATCGGGTAAATCTGAAAAGATGCCATGCACTACCCAAGGGAAAACAACTGGATGACATAAAGATTCAACAACCCTTATCCTCTAAGTTCTTCTGGAAGACTTATAATTTAGGACTAACACTAAATCCCAAAACCAACAATGCAACTTGACGACATAGCAACAAAAGCATTCAAGTCATCAATCAAATCTAATATTTGGATTTCCTAAATCCATACTCATTCAATAGGTAGTGTTGACAAAGTCAAAGACATGATAACTAGATCATCTAAAATAATCATAACCCCTATTTCCCCTTTCATTATTGGAAATCTAAAACAATTAAACTTACTTCCCTTTACTGAATACAGAGAATTAAATCCTTTAAGATAATCATGAGGAAGATACTACTTTTGGATATACTAAATCCATATCTCTTTCATAATCCAATCACAATGATTCAATTAATCTAAATAGAAATTAATAAATAACATAATTGATTGCCTCATCAATAAAACAACTTCTTAATTTACTTTTAAATTGACACAAATCCATGCAAGTAAACTCTTTCCATTTCCTAACCAAATCTTACATTTCATTCAATTTCCTATTTAGAACATGCAATCACTTTAATATAATAAAATATCGTTTCTCTATCCATTTTCCATATACACTAATCAATCCATTTTTAAATCTCTATTCAATAATATATTGCATGCATCTCATTAAAATAAAATACGATAATGAATTTTACACTTAATATATATATATATGCTCCATATTATATAGACACCAAATATATATATTAATAAATTTAATTACATATATTCTTTAATATTCCATTCACAATGACTAGATTACTCTATGGAACTAAATAAAACATAATAACTATTTGCCTTTTTCAATATAGTTAGTTCCTAAATTTACTTTTAATGCAACCTAACACTATTGCAAACAATCTTTTCAATTTTCTATCCGGAGTCTATGTCTCTTCAACTATCCATTTAAAAACATGCAATTTCATCAATGTATAAAAATATCTTTTGGCTTATCTATTTGACCACGCATTCATATTGTTTCTAATTAAATCTCATTAATTAAAACAAACATTTAAATATAAATATTTCTATAATTTTTCAATATATATAAATATCTTTTTCCTTATCAATTTTGACCATACATTCAAAACTTATCTTTTAAACTCTTCATGCAAAGCTAAATTACACGCACTTAAATAAAACAAGGTAAATACTGATTGAAAATACTCATGGATATATTTATACATCTCAATATATTTTCTTCAATCATATTAACAAAATAAATATTTCTTTTAAATCAAGTAATTACTTCTATTAAAAAATATCTTTCTCTATACATTTTCTACACATACTAATCATTTCTTTTAGAACACTAATAATACCCAATTTGCAAACAACAAGAATAAAATAAGATAAAATATTATTTATTCTCTCAAATGGATATATACCTTCAATATATATATACTAAATATAAATTAATATATTTAAATATATTTAATCATTAACATATCTTCTATTCTTTACAGAATATCAAATTGTTTAATTCAAAATAAAATATCCCTTATCATTAATTTTCCAAAATATATATATATTTTTCAATTAAATCAAATTAATAATTGGACCTTTTACACATGAATTTAAATTCCACAATAAAATTTTAAATTATGCATTCTCTAAATCAAATATTTAACTCTTTTAATTAAACTTTAACATGCCATTTTAAAATAACAATAATTTCTCATATGTTTATAATTTTAATTCCACTAATCTAATATACAAATTTTATTTAAAATAATATAAATAAATATAATACTTTAATATTATAAATATATAAAATATTATTAGATAATATTTTAATATTATAATAACAATACATAAAATATTAATATTTATAAATATCAATTTATTATTATTTTATTTTTAGAACAACCATGGGAAAATAAGTTAACAGCAGTCTCATGTTTCAAGCATAACTCAAAAAATACGATCTGAGTATTTATGATTTTTTGACAGAGATAAGAAAATTTCAAAATGCAAAAACCCTTTAAATTTCTTGACAACCCAGTTTGTGAAAATGGAGTTATAGGCGACGCAACTAGACCATTCTACCATGAAAAATATAACTATACTGCAGATTTTAAAATCCATTTTTTTAATAATAAACAGAAGGTTTCATTTTCTAAAAACATTCTAAATGCATTGTTCAATCTCTATGTTTAATTTCAATAACAACAAAATTGATTTCCCCAAATAATTTAAATTCAACTAAGGTTTTCACAATTTTCACTCAAGAATTTTCACAAGCAAAGGCTGTAATTTTGTTTAATTCTTTTCTTCTAATATCAAATTTATTTTTTAAAACAGATTTAACAAACAAATCTTTAATCATTACTATTTTAAAGAAAACAATCAAGAACAATAAAACACAAAGAGGAAAACCTGGTACAAGAAGCTACAGGAAGAGATGAATTTCTGATGCAAGTCTCCTCCAAGGATTTCCTGAATTTTCTTCAATCCTCCAATGAAACCAATCCAAAATCTAACAAATGCAAACAATCTTTCCTTCAATCAATTCTACAATCAAACTTTCTTCAAACCTTTGTACAAATTTTTCAAAATTTCTTTCCTGCTCTAAAAATGTATTTTTTTCTAAATCTCTTTCTGCTGCCCTAAAATTAAAACATATATTCTTTATAAATCAAAAATACCTAATACAACCCTAATTCACATTACATGCAAATTAGATATTTCAATTTCAATTTCAATTTCAATTTTTATAACCCTAATTCACATTGCATGCAAATTAGATATTTCAATTTCAATTTCAATTTCACTTTACAAAAACCCACTTTTAATTTAAAATGCAATTTGAAATAATAAATTAATTTCCAAAGTTGCAACCAATTTCCCAAATAAACATTTAATTACAATTTCTAATTTAATTCCCACACGTTGGAATTAAATTCCAAAATTAATTCTAATTCTTTTATTTCCTTTCATTCTCTTGCATCACGTTTAATTAATTAATTTAATTATTTAATAACTAAATTCAACCCCCTTGGATTAAATTTAATTAATTAAATAAATTAAATATAATTAATTAATTTAAATATAAACTTTTATCCACATTGCATTATTTAAATTAAATAACCATCAACATGATTTAAATGCAATTATTCTAAATATCTATTTCCAAATCAAGAATGCTTCAGAATTAAATAACATCAAAGCAAGACAGACAATGACTCAACACACACAACTGACGACACACTAAGGCTAGGGTGTAAACTTGACACATGTTACCTAGCTACTATCTCCCGTTCAACTTAACCGTTGGATCGACACGCTCAAACCTGTGAAACCAGGTGGAGTCGATGTCATGTACCTGCAATCCTGCAACCAAGTAAACAACATCATACAATATATCCAGCATATAATACACACCGTGAAGAAGGAATTATGGATTAGCAGGGCGCTCGCAAGGGAGTGATGCGAAACCGTCCTCTTCATCAATACACTCATCGAAACTAACACTTCCATTATAATCCAGGAATCTCATAATAACATCTCATATTAACTCTACAACATCATTAATCTATAATGCATGTGAAATAATAATCAGATAACTACATCCCACAATAATAGTTGTCGCTCAATAGTAGCGATCAAATCATCATAACAAAATGTATCCAGTACCAAAGTAACTGCAACCAAACATAACATAAAGTAACTTGAACAAGAAGCAAAACGGAGGGGTATTACATTAATTATATTAAATTAATTAATAAATAAAATAACATTTTAAAAAATATAACCAGATTATTTAAATCAACTTAACTACATAGGCCATTTATTTAACTTTTCTAACTTGCAATTTAATAAGATCAAAACAAGAGAACAATAACAAACAACTGAACCAAACTACAACCGATGACACACTTAAGACTAGGGTGATGACTTGGCACAAAAAACCTAGCTACTGTCTCCCAATCAAATGCCGTTGGCAATGGACATGCTCAACCCCATGAAATTAGGTGGAGTCGATGTCATGTACCTATTAACCTGCGAACAATAGAATATCGCACATGTAGATTTGCATCATATAAAACAGACTGTGAAGAGGGAATCTCATAATCGCAGGGCGCTCACAAGCGAGTGATGTAATCCCGTCCCTTTCACCAATACAGTGTTACAAACTGACGAGTCTAACATCAATAGTATTATCCAAACGTAAAACATCATTAATTCCAATATTCACAATGCTAATCTAAAGCATGCCATAATGATAACATCAATAAAATACCATTACGTCAAAATATCTCAATCACATCACATACAAACAATGATCAAAAGTAATCAAGTACCACAATCCAAGCACTAACAGAAAACACAACATAACCAAACAGGACACTGTTCGATCCAAATAGCAAAACAAAGGGGTCTTACAATATGTAATATATATATAGATATATTTATATTATATAAATAATTTATGAATATGTTTTGTATATAATAATATAATATATATTATAAAATGATATATAACAAATAATACATAATAATATATTATATTTTTATATATAAATATATATATATGCCTCATTCGTGCTTGTATAATTTTTATATTTATATTATATTAATCTATCATATTATGTATTATTTATTACATATTATTTATATATTATATAAATATATATTATATTATTATATAAAAATATATTAATATATTATTTATATATTTATTTTATATTCATCTATTCTATATAATATAATAAAATATAAATATAGGAGCATATATATATTTTATATAATATAACTATATTTATAAAAAATATTATATTATATTATATTAGATAAAGTGCAATATTATTTAATATATATACTGTATAAAATACATATTAGAAATTATTTTATATTTATTATATATTATTTATATGTTTATGATATATTTATATATAATATTGTATATATTATATTTATATTATATGTATATGTACATAATATTATGTAAAAAATCTATAATATATAAATATCATATATAATAATATAAATGAATATAATATAATATAATATATATAATATTATATTTATATATATTATATCTAATAAATAATATAAATTAAATATATAAATATAATATAACATCAAATAATATCTAATATAAATATAATATAATTTATAATATATATTTTACATAATATGTTTTAACATTAACACTTGACAAGTTGAGAGCATAGTACTTATTTTTCTTTTCACGTAAGTCATCTAATACTTTGTATCCTATAAAATTACACGCACACTTGAAAAATTACCAATAGAATTGCATCAAAATGAAAACAGGAAAATGTAACGATAGAGGGGCCCACACACTAAGTTGTAGCGCTTAGTGTGTGATGTTTAAGATCGACCCGCACTTCGTTGTGACTCTCTAGCACATATAAAGTGTCTAATTTTCTGGCTTATGCAATCACTAAGACTCCTTTGGTCACCTTCCATCTATTAGTTCCAAAAGTGACTCCACATCCTTGAGAACTCAATTACCCGACTAAAATTGAGTTATGTTTCAGTTGAGGGACATACCTAACATCTCGTAATAGCCAACTATTTCCATTTGTTAGCCTCAACAAAACATCTCCTATGCTAACAATATCAAGAGATTTATTTTCTGCAAGAAAGACTTTACCAAAATTTCCACTTTGAAAAGTTTCGAAAAACTCCCTACACGAAATAACATGAAACGATGCTCCCATATCTAGCACTCGATCATTTGCTGAAGTTTCAATTATAGTAAAAATAAGAACACTATCTTCCATATTTGCTCCTTGGCTCTAACCGAGCTCTGATACCAATTGTTGAGTATTAAACAAACAAATAAAACATAATTAAATAGAAAAATAAAAAATAAAATAGATAGAAAATAAGGAGATAACACAACGATTACGTGGTTCACCATTTAAGGCTACATCCACAGGAAAGTAGGGAACATCTTCTATTATCCATAATCAATTACATACATGCTCTACACTCATATATTTTTATACAATTGTTTTGCCCTTCAAATATGAAGGTCATCCATCAAATGAAGAGATAGAAGAAAGTGAAAGGTCATGTGACCGTTGGGCTTCACATTCTCAACACCCATATCCTATCGCCTAAAATGGCTCATTAAATATAAGTAAATAATTGAGAGTATTATTTTTACATAATTAAAATATAAATTATTTTCTAAAATATGTTCATATCTCTATTTTTAATATAGGAGATGATAAAAGTATACGAGTTCCAATATTACAATATATGGTAATATCTTCATGTCAATATTATAATTTTAATTAAATAATTGATTTTGATTAAAAAATTATATATAATTGAATCTAATAACTTATATTTAACATATTTCACTTTCAATATAACTTGTGAACTTTATAAGTAAAAGATTGTATGTAATAGAATCTTCATTTATACCTGTCTTAAAGCATTTTATGCAACGAGTATAACATACAAAATAAATAACTTCTTATTGCAAAATGAACCATACTTGTAACTAACAAAAAATTAGAGAGATATAAGTGCCATCCAATTCCATAATGTAGTTTCCATTGAGATTAGTGGTGATAGTCGCTACTTCTCAATCCACTTTTGCTCCCACAATTCAATGCGTATTCAAACAAGAACTTAAATTCATCTGTTCTTTTGTGTCAAGTTTATTTTATAAGCTAAAGCTCATTTGTTACCAATAACGAGGAGATAATGGTGGCCATTTCGACATTGATCATAAAAAACTCTACCCAAAAACATGGCGACTGCTTCCACTTTCCTTGCAATCGTAAGCACAACAAAAAGCACTACACAACAATACTCTACACCTAATATATCATTTCAGTGATATGGCTAAAACAAAGTAGCATTTTAGTTACCTTTTTATAAAATAAAGCAATGTCTAAACGTCATAAGCCATTACTTATCACACATAAGATGGTACCTGCACATTTCAGTTACATCTTATCTATTCAAGAAAAAACAAGGTGTCTAAATTAGACACATATGCTACATTAGGAAATAATTAAAAAATTAAGTATATAATGGTTAGTGTATTTTCATTATGAATCATTAGGATTTAATATGATCAATCATTGAGTCATGGTCTATGTTTTGCATCTTCCATCTAGTGGAATCACTTGTTTCATCTAGACAATGTTCCTTAGTTCACTAGAAAAAATCTTAAAGGTAGACAATTTTTTAAAAAGGCATTCAAAATTTTCAAGACTTGTGAGACCCTATTATATTTAATTGGAAATTATGGTAGCATTTAAGTCTCAATTTAAGCTTTCCCCTTCAGACAAGTCTTTGATTCAACAAATCTAGCAATTAGTTACGTCCAAATTGTCCTACTTGTTGTCCACCCCCTGCCATGGTAACTTCCTTAAAGATTGGAAATGCCCCAACAATTGAAACTTTCATGTCTTCCCTCATAAAACTATTGATAGACATTTATTTCTTGCAATATCCTCGTCTTCATGTCTTAACCTCAAGTGGAGCATTGCAAGTTTAGCCATGCTAGATGGAACAAGTTAAGCGTTCTTCTTTAGAAATCCAAAGTTGATGCTCAAGCTGAATTGACTATTTGGAAAGTTTTGCACATTAAACTTCCCATTGGTGATTTCCTTTCCATCTCTCCCTCTTTGTCCCATCCTTTCTATGCTTAAAAAGAGACTATTAAACATGCCTTTTGGTTGTGTCCTTATGCCCAACGCTTGTGGAATTGTCTCTTCTCCATTCTCAAAAGAAGGCATTGTATGTGTTGTTCAAAGTAATGACATTTATTAAATAGTATGCCAAGATGGCTACTCAATAAATCATATGTACCCTAAATATACTTATTACTACACAATTTAGGAATCCAAACCTTTAATTCCTAATTGTTGAGTTTGCATACTTAAGCCATTTAAAACAATTCACAATTTTAAATCTGTACGTTGCAGTAGAAAATACAGCATTTAAAAAAAATCATAACATTTATGTTCTTTGGCCAAATTAGAACTTCAATATGCTCTAGAAAGGTGGGAGAAAGATGAAAAAAACCCAAATATTATTTTTAAGGGGTCCCAACCATGTAAGATTTTTTTGGTCTGCAATAAAACTCACTAGATTCCCAGAATAGCAGTATAATAATATGACAAACTTGTTACTTAAAAACTAATGCTTCAAGTTCCACTTGGAATCATGGAGTAAAGGGTTACAAAAATCTTATCAAATATAATTCAATCCATTCATTGGCCTATTTGATCATCAACCTACTTTATATGGGTTTATTCTAGCTCAATCAAGTGTTTGCAAATGGACTAAGATAACATTTTGGTCCATTAAATCACTGAAAACAGAATTGTGTCTCATGCAAATATTATGCAGAAAATTATATGAATGTCAATTTTTTCTTGCAAAAGAAGATTTGCTCATTTATAATTGATAGCCTTTACGACATATGAGAGACATCATCAATCATATGCATCACATATACACAATGACATTGTGAGTGTAAATGGCACTGATCTTGATGCTTTTTAGTTTTTTGTATAAAATTTCTCCAGTTTTATTTTGTTGCATTGCGATTTCTATTCACCCAATGGCAAGTTTTCTTTCTTGTAGTAAAGTTGGTTTCATGTATGCCAACAAGAAGTGTGTATATAACTTCTTTGAGAATACACACCGAATTTATTTACAAGGAATAGGGTACAAGCCAAAAATTTATTTGCAATCATATAAGAGGAATGTGATGGCCATATGGTGCATAAAATATATTATTTCACTATAAAGTGTATCAATTAGCTATGGGAAGCAAAAGACCTTCACTATTGCACTGCCATCTTGTTCCAATTTCAACTGTGACTATTTAATTTGAATTGATTGTGATAAGTGCACACTCATGCCTTTGCAAACAAGTTTTTTTTATTTTTAATTGGTTGATAAAGCTTTAGCAAAAGTTGCTTTAGATTCCTAATGTGCTAGTACCTCATTCTCCTGCCAAAGGTTTATAAGCATAGATGCCTAATGTTTCCGTATTTCACTCACCTGCCATGTAAATCTTTGGGAATTTGCAGATTTGAGTGCCTTGATACTCTTTGAGGATTTTCTAAAAATTAGAGATATCGGATGATTTCAATTTCACACACTCTAACATAATGGAAACAAGCATTATTCACTTGGAATATTTCAGTCTTCTTTAATTAGACATAATTTCTAGATTACAAATTCATAGACCAAAAACCCTATAAACTCTAACCTTGGAAATTTCTCAAAATACCAAAAACCCATGAAATCCAATTCATAAAAATTAAAATATAATGAACATTTCATAAACAAAATCACCAACATCCAGACGTTTCATATCTTACTGCCCTCTTGAATCATACTATTTTAATTCAATACTCTCCAGTTTCAAGATCATGCCATGGATGTGTTGCACAAATCATTGAGTGATTGGTGAAAGAATGTACTCATTCATCTTTACTTGGGGAAATATAGAGCTTGAAACCCCATCTCCCATTTTTGGAGTAGTCATAGCCTTTACTATTTTTTATACCTTGTGCAATCCAGTATTTTATCTCTTGGAGACTTCTTCACCATGAAAAGATCTCCTCGGTTTTTCTTTTTCCTAAAAAACTTTAGACAAATGCACTTGACAGGTGTAAGGCCAACTTACACAACCTTTGCTAGCATCCTCCACATTTTGAATTCATGCAAGTTAGAAGCATTTTCCAAGGCACATGGAGGAAAGACTTTGAGTTTATATTTTATTAAAATAAAAGTACTACATGCTGACATTTAATAATAATATTTAGTTTATTTTATCTTTTAATTAGAATAAAAATAAATTGTAATGTCTTTATTAAGTATAACATATTATATTAATAAAATTAATTTTAATTCTTAATTATAATAAATATAAATGATAACGAAATGTTATTAGCACTTGATGCTAATTCTCATTAGTTTGGGACCCATTTGAGGTAATGTTTAAAAATACCTATGTATTAAACAAATAGCATACTCTTGTGCTAAATTGGTTCATGACCCAACGTTGACACACACTCTCGAAATTATGTAATTTTATTCTCTCAATATAATACAATTATTTAATTTAGGAACTCATAAGTCCTAACTTTATTGACATACATGTATGACCTAACTACATGATTCTAAATGTATGTGCACATAGATTCCATCATGATAGTTACCTCCAATAGCTAGAACCTTTCCTCAATGATACTTTCTCTCCAATATGAGAAAATGTCAATAGCTAATCATGCACTTAGGAAATAGAACACATAATTAGTCATCATCATTATAATTTTTTTCTTAATTACTCTTCAAGTAATATTAACATAACCAAATTGTCCTTCCTAATCACTTGTTAAACAATTAATGTAGTAATTAAGTGATTAAACTAAGCTAATTAAATGGGTTGTGACATATCTCCCCCCTAAGGATAGTCATGTCCCGATGACTATATGATATAAAGGTGATCATCACAATGTCAAGTATTCAAAATCAACTCCATTCTACATCATGAAAGTAGAAGGAAAGAAGAAAAAATATAGAATAAAATTCATGATTCACATCTTTGCTTTTCATCCCTTTGTAACTTGATTAAGTTGCCTTGAATTTGTCCGCAATGCACCTAACATAGTCTTTAGGTCTAGTCACCAATTAAAATTTTGCACTGATGTTAGCTTACCACAAAGATTAAATATGTCATGAAAATCTCAAGGAGTGGATATTTTAACATTCAACATGATTATATATAGATAACTTCCATTAAAATTTTAAATATCTCACTTTCAAAATCATACAATTGAAAGTATCATTAAGATAGATCATAACTTGATTGTGTATCATTCAAAAATATATGTACTCCCAGTCTAAGTTTTTGATTAGGTGAAAAACAGGTTTTGAAGGGACCCAAAACCCTTTACAACCAAAAACAAAGCTGCAAAAAGAACAACCTATAGCCAGCCAAAAACCAACCCCCAAACAAGACACTTCAAGATTTACATTTGGAGCTACTCTTGTGGGAGAGAAGAGTCATGTCAAAAGAAGGCTTAGAGAATTTTTCTTTCTTGCCCTTTACAGTAATCCAACCTTCTTCCATTTGTGTTGCCTTATCATGCCAAGCCGACATACTACTATCCTGAAGAAAATTGCCTGTAGCCACTGTCTCAGAGATTTCATCAGTATTTCTTCCTGCATGAAATGTCTTATCGAAAAAGCTACCATAAATAATAGCCAAAGCATTGTCCCCTGTAATGGTAGCCTAAGACCCAATCTCACGTTCTTTTGAGGTTTCAACATGATAAAATTTCTCAGTATTGGCAACCCCTTCATTTGAGACATCCAAAGAGGATGCCCCAAGACCTTGTGGCTCCATCGCAACCACCTTAGAAAAGCTCCTATGTTGCTTAGGTTTCTTCAGTCTAAGTTACTTATAATATCCTTAGACAATATTACTTGATCACAACTAGAGGTTAAGCCACACATTAATATAATATACTCTTTCATATTATGTAAATGAAGCTTTTAAGTTTCTACATAGATTCAAATTTTGCAATCATCTTTTTCTTATCTCTTTAATCATGTGAGTTGTTATACAGCCAATTATCATCTCAATCCATGCCCCTTTTTTTACAATTGTTTAGGATAATAAGCATTTATCCTTCTTTAGATGAGAACGTCACTATCTCATTCAAAATTTCATGCATTTTTTTCCCAAAAGTATAGTTTATTATCATACATACCTTCTCATATGTGACACTATAAATGTATTCATCTGTCATTCTTGAACACAAGTGACCTAAAAAGTCAATGAATAATAAATTCATCTCATCAATCATGTGACCTAGATAATTTTCCTCTCATCACTCATGCCTACTCACATGTGACCTAAACAATATGTCCATCTCATCATGACATGTGTGAAATATATGCTATCATGAAGTAACTGACACTTGCAACTTATTTAATGCTTTCTAGCATAATATCTATGAAAATTTCCTTTTACTCACGAAGTGACTCAAGCTTTGTCCAAAGAATTTTATTCTTTATTTACACCCTCAAGATTACCAGGGAGCCACTTAGCACCTTTCCAACACATACCCCTTCTTATAAGAAATCATAACTATGTTCATCTTATCATACATACTTTCTTGTACATGAACATATTTGAATAATTTCATAATATTTATTGTTCATAACCGAACCATAGTTTATCTCGATTCACTATCAATTATGATATCATACCAGGCATAAATAAAAGAATCAACATTATAACTCTTTAACAATTGTATCAAAGTGAACTTGTCAAGAATCAAGAGTAATTAAATCTTGAACACACTAAATCCATAACATCACCATGAGAAATATCCTGGACATCACAAGTAGGAGCATCAAAACTATCAATAGATAGCCTCATCTAATGCATATGACACATTCTTTGGAAAATATTCCACAACAATAGCATCCATAGAGGCATCTAAAGTATACCAATCAATAGTGTGCATACACAAATATGAAAGGGTCATATCATTTCATAATTCCCCAATTTCCATAGGGAGTGTCTTATAACATATACATAGTGACTAGCCCCAACATATGGCATATACATAAAGTGAGTAGCTCCATTATACATCATTTATACATAAGGTGAATGAATCATACACATCATAAATACAACCATGATTGGATCATATGCATATCATAATACAATGGTGACGAGCTCATGTATACATCACATTACAATAATAGCTAGCTCAATCAAACATCATAAATATGCAATGTGAAAATCCACACAATACATCACATGTTCACATAAGGAACAATAAGTAAAGTGGAAATGAATGCAACCTATTAAATGCATCAACCCACTACTTGATTCACAATCACATAAGCCTACTATGGAAACAATTGAGCATCCCATACTACTCGATGTCATCACTAGCAAGGGCTCTAACATATCAATACACACAACCCTAGGCTATTTATGCAAGTACTTAGGGAAGCGTTAGTTTATAAACACATTCAATTATACATAAGTTCATATCACTTCATGATCCCAAGGTGTTAACTATCTCTGATAATATATGATCCCATTTTCCACATAAGGATAGGCCAAAATTATAATAAGAGGTTGGTCCAATTGTTACCTACCTATTCTTCATTAGAATATCTCTTCCTTGCATTTCATTAGATGGATAAGAAACCAAGGAAATCCATCATTGGCATAGTATGATTCTTGGCTATTGTCAACCTTGAGCATCATATCACATAGCTTAAGCGAAAACTCACTCATAGCAAAAGGATCAAAATATGACCAAAATGATTTCCTACCAATATCAAGCTCATGAGTAAGCCATAGTCATGAATGCATCAATCTTAAGTATGTTGTTCAAGTATAACTTCAATCAATCAACATTCACTCAACTTGAATTTGAAGTCATTCTACATACACTCACATTATAGGTTATTGCCTTTCATACATAACAAATAATAAATCATACAAATCAATTTAATTTTATATTATTATCTTCTAAGTCATTGAAGCATATTTCCCTTAAGTTTGGTTCCCATACTGAATTATCTAAGAAATAACAAGTCTCTAACTCATCTAGATATCACCTTAATTCTAAGATGTGTTCCAGACTCAGGAAATGCAACTTTAACATAGTAGACTCTAGGACCTAGTGCTGAACCTAGAGGTCTGATACCATATGTAATAATCACTCAATTAAACACTAATAAAGTATGAGAATTAGTGAAAAGCATAAGCATAACCCAAGTTGGGTCAAACACTTAACTAACTAAAATTTTCCTTTTCAAACATATGAATGAGTTTTCAATCTTCATAATGAAGCAAGTCTATGTACAATACGTTATCAAAAAAAAATAAAATTGATTTACCTTATGACTAGATGCAAGTACAGATACCCAAACCGTATTAATGACATGTGAAAAAATTTAATTATATAAAAAAATCAAAATTAAGATAACAACACAAGAAAAAACTAAGAGTTTCTAATGGTAGTACAAAAGATAAGTAATATATCCCCATTTGCATTACAAAACCTCTAAATTCCCTTCCTAATGACTTGAAGCAAAAAGTATAAGAGAGAGAGCATCATCGAGGTGATATCCACCCTACCACGAAGCATTAGCTTCCCCGTGCTACTCCATTAGAGAAGCCCGACCCATCACAAGGATCTAGCAGTATGTAGCCAACATGAATGATGGAATCCAATCCACTATGAGAATCTTTATCAAATAGCATGCCAATATGCTCATGCATCTCATATCCAATACACTATTATGTTGTTAGACATATCATGGAGGATGATGTAAATCCAACAAAGTAACACACTTTGCATGAAAATCAATGAAATTCAATGTATACAACCTTGAATGTCTCAATCATCTCACAATGTTTCCTTGACATACTATAACGTGGGTGAGACAATAACCCAAGGGAAAAGCCTATATTGGGATTAGTCAGTAATGAAATTTCAAAGTAATGAAATTTATTAAATAGTATGCCAAGATGGCTACTCAAAAAACCATATGTACCCTAAATATACTTATTACTACACAATTTAGGAACCCAAACCTTTAATTCCTAATTGTTGAGTTTGCATACTTAAGCCATTTAAAACAATTCACGATTTTAAATCTATATGTTGCAGTAGAAAATACAGTGTTTTAAAAAGATCATAAATTTTATGTTCTTTGGCCAAATTCAAAACTTCAATATGTTCTAGAGAGGTGGGAGAAAGATGAAAAAAACCCATAAATTGTTTTCAAGGGGCCCAACCATGTAAGAGCAGTTTGGTCTACAATACAACACACTAGATTCCTAGAATAGCAGTATAATAATATGATAAACTTGTTATTTAAAAACTAATGCTTCAAGTTCCACTTGGAATCATGGAGCAATTACAAAAATACTATAAAATATAACTCAACCCGTTCATTGCCCTATTTTATCATCAACCTAATTTATATGGGTTTATGCTAGCTCAATCAAGTGTTTGCAAATGGACTAAGATAACATTTTGGCCCATTAAATCACTGAAAACAAAATTGTGTCTCATGCAAATATTATGCAAAAAATTATATGAATGTGAAATTTTCCTTGCAAAAGAAGAGCTGCTCTTTTATAATTGATAGCCTTTACGACATATTAGAGGCATCATCAATCATATGCATAACATATACACAATGACATTGTGAGTGTAAATGGCATTGATCTTGATGCTTTTTAGTTTTTTGTATAAAATTTCTTCACTTTTCTTTTGTTGCATTGCAATTTCTATTCATCCAATGGTAATTTTTCTTTCTTGTAGTAAATTTGGTTTCATATATGCTAGCAAGAAGTGTATATATAACTTCTCTGAGAATATACACCAAATTTATTTACAAGGAATAAGGTACAAGCCAAAAAATTATTTACAATCATATAAGAAGAATGTGATGGCCATATGGTGCACAAAATATTTTATTTCACTATAAAGCGTATCAATTAGCTATGGGAAGCAAAATACCTCCACTACTGCATTTCCATCTTGTTCCAATTTCAACTATGACTATTTAATTTAAATTGATTGTGGTAAGTGTGCACTCATGCCTTTGCAAACAAGTTATTTATTTTTAATTGATTGATAAAGCTTTAACAAAATCTGCTTTAGATTCTTAATGTGTTAGTACCTCATTCTCTTACCAAAGGTTTATAACTATTATGAAACCTTCCTTTCATCAAGATTGTAAACATAGATGCCTATTGTTTCCGTATTTCGCTCACCTGCCATGTAAATCTTTGGGAATTTGCAGATTTGAGTGCCTTAATACTCTTTGAGAATTTTATAAAAATTAGAGATATAAGATGATTTCAATTTCACATACTCTAACATAATGGAAACAAATAATTATTCACTTGGAATATTTCAATCTTCTTTAATTAGACATAATTTCTAGATCACAAATTCATAGACTGAAAACCCTATAAACTATAACCTTGCAAATTTCTCAAAAGATCAAAAACCCATGAACTCCAATTCATAAAAAATAAAATATAATGAACATTTCATAGATAGAATCACCAACATCCAAACCTTTCATATCTTACTGCCCTCTTGAATCATACTATTTTAATTCAGTACTCACCAATTTCAAGGTCATGCCATGGATGTGCTGCACAAATCGATGAGTGATTGGTGAAAGAATGCACTCATTCATCTTAACTTGGGGAAATACAGAGCTTGAAACCCCATCCCCCATTTTTGAAATAGTAATAGCCTTTAATATTTTTTATACCTTGTGCAATTGAATATTTTATCTCTTGGAGACTTCTTCACAATGAAAAGATCTTAGTCTTTTTATCCTAGAAATTTTTTGACAAATGCACTTGTCAGGTGTAAGGCCAACTTACACAACCTTTGCCAACATCCTGCATGTTTTGAATTCATGCAAGTTAGAAGCATTTTCCAAGGCATGTGGAGGAAATCCTTTGAGTTTATATTTTAGTAAAATAAAAGTATTACATGCTAACATTTAATAATAATATTTAGTTTATTTTATATTTTAATTAGAATAGAAAGAAATTATAATGTCTTTATTAAGTATAACATTATTTATTAATAAAATTAATTTTAATTCTTTATTATAATAAATTTAAATGATAAGGAAATGTTATTAGCACTTGATGTTGATTCTCATTAGTTTGGGACCCATTTGACTTAATGTTTAAAAATACCTATGTATTAACAAATAGCATACTCTTGTGCTAAATTGGCTCATGACCCAACGCTGACACACACTCTCAAGATTATGTATTTTTATTCTATCAATATAATATAATTATTTAATTTAGGAACTCATAAGTCCTAACTTTATTGACATACATGTATGACCTAACTACATGATTCTAAATGCATGTACATGTAGATTCCATCATGATAGTTACCTCCAATGGCTAGAACCTTTCCTTGATGATACTCTCTCTCCAATATGAGACAATGTCAATAGCTACTCATGCACTTAGGAAATAGAACACACAATTAGTCATCATCATTATAAACATTTTTCTTAATTACTCTTCAAGTAATATTAACGTAACCAAATTGTCCTTCCTAATCACTTGTTAAATAATTAATGTAGTAATTGAGTGATTAAGCTAAGCTAATTAAACGGTTTGTGACAATTAGGACTAGCATGTGATGTGAGTATTGAGAAGTAGTCCAAATAAGGAAAGGAAAGATGTAGGGATATAAATGTGTGTAAGTGAGAGTGAGACTATGAGTGAGGATGGAGGGATAGGAAAGTGTTTAAATGTGAGAGTGAGGATGGATAGGGATTAGAGGAGGAGCCAAACATAGCATGAAAAGTGTGCTATATGTCACTATATAATCATATGAATACATTCTCTCAAAATGGACCCAAAACTAAATTAGGGTTGGTATGGGTATGCAAATTTCACTATTGCATTCCCCCACCTCAAGGTACATGCAAATCCTAAATGAACACGTATCTTGTTTAAATTATATGATCGCTCACAAATATGCATGAAAATAATATTTAAATATGAAAAGGATATATGAGTCCATGTAAATTAATTAACCCCATTGGATCTCATGTGTTTTCATCCTTCAACATGTGTACTCCATGGGAACCTCCTAAACAAAGAAAACGTGTAGGATGAACAAAATAGATACAAACTATTTCAAGATAAGTTTATTGTTGATGATCCTAAGAGAGAGAGAGGAGAGTAGGATTATAAATATTTCACTTGTATCAAAAGTGGTAATGATATTGATCTACCCTCTATAATAGTTGTTGGATATCATGACATATCAAATATTGCTATATCATGTGATCATGATCCATCTAGACATGAAGATGAATATTCATATTAGTACTTGCAATTGTCTGCAAGCTCAATAAATGAGTGCTAGTAATAGAATATGCCCCATTTCAATTGGTTGTATCCATCAATTGTAAGAAATTGGAGGAGAGGGAGAAATAATGCATGAAATGTATAGATAAGCTAAGAATATAACATCGGTAAATCATGTAAATTAAATTAGTGTCTTGAATGCATCATGTAAAAAACAAACAAGGAATGCCAAATAATTGGCACATTAATCTCATGGGCTTTAGATAAGCATGAAGGGATAAATTCTACCTCAAATATAGGAAAATGAAGATGGTGATGTAACCCTTAATGACTAGGATAGGAATATTCCTATGGAAGTACATAAAACACTAGGATAGGTATATTCCTCCATTGTGACAACTAAGAGTATGTGCATGTAATTGTTGAGGTAAGACAATAAGTCCCATGTGCATCTAGGTGCAAGGAATTTTATGCATTGTCATTCAACCAATAAAGTGGGGAAGGTTACAATATCTATTATGTGATTATAAGAGAATTAAAATATGGTTAAATAAGGGCAATGGGGGGAAAGAAAGGAGGGTAGAGAGCAATGTTATGACCCTATATGATATGATAGTGAGATAAGCTCAATAAATGGTATGGGTACTAGCAAGAACAAAATGATGTGTAGTTGTCTTGATAGTAATGTAAAGATAGCTCTCCATGGATAGATATTAGTGATGACCAAAAATAGATAATTTTATTAATAGTTAATGTGTAGACACAACAACACAACGAGCAATTAGCACCAAATTTTGCGCCGGATTTTAGTGTATTTTGAGTACATGAATTGAACAATTTGGTTGGCGCTCAACTCGGCACAAACAGGCATGGTCAACTTGGCATCGGATTTTGCATCGACTTTTTCATCGGCGTTAGCGCTAGAAAATCATAGTGCCTCCGTTAGCGTCGAGAAGTAATGTCGAAAATTGCATCGAAACGGGTGCCCAATTTGGCTTCCGGTTTTGCTTCCATGTCTACTCCCATTTTTGCTTCTAGTTTTGCTTTCGGTTTTGCATCCAGTTTTGCTTCTAGGTTTGCTTCCAATTTTGTTTCCAAGTTTGCTTCCAATTTTTCTTCCAGGTTTGCTTCAGGTTTTGCTTCCAAGTTTTCTTTTGGTTTTGCTTCCGATTTTGCTTCCAATTTTGCTTCCAATTTTACTTCTGGTTTTGCTTCCAAGTTTTCTTTCGGTTTTACTTTGAGTTTTTCTTCCGATTTTTCTTCTAGTCTTGCTTCTGGTTTTGCTTCCAAGTTTGCTTCCGGTTGTGCTTCCAGTTTTGCTTCTGATTTTTCTTCCAGGTTTTCTTTCAGTTTTGCTTTCGATTTTTCTTCCAGGTTTTCTTCCAGTTTTGCTTCCGATTTTTCTTCCAGTTTTGCTTCCAGGTTTTCTTCCAGTTTTGCTTCTAGATTTGCTTCTAGTTTTTCTTCCAAGTTTTCTTCCAGGTTTGCTTCCAGGTTTGCTTCTGGTTTTTCTTCCAATTTTTCTTCCAAGATTACTTCTGGTTTGCTTCTAGTTTGGCTTCCATTATTGCTTCTAAAAATGCTTCTTGTTTTGCTTCCATTTATTAATTTAATATGTTTTATTTCAATTTAATTAGTTAGATATATCGTGCCTCTTAAATAACTCATATGATTATAGAGTAAGTAATTTAATTATTTAACTCATATGATTAAATAACAATATAATTATTGTAACATGATCATCATCTATAATTAAAACAAGTGAGTAAAATATCTATAATTTAATTGAATTTGACAACATCCATCCTGAGCAGTAAATTAAAACCATCATAATTAATAAATATCCATTCAAAAATCATCGACCACTTTTAATATATATAAATTGACAAGTTAATACTGATAAGCTCATCATCATATATAACTAAAACAAGTGAAAGTCAAATTTTCCAGTACATCAAAAACATGTCAAAATGATACATGTCCAACAGTCGACATAAGTGAAAATGATACATGTACAAATGATATAAATAAAATTGATAAATTATGTAACTCAAATTGATACAAGTCAAGATGATACATGTCCAAATGCTATAGTGAAAATGATACATGTCAATATGATACAACTCAACAATATAGTATTGTAGGCCGTGAAAATTATACATAATAGTAACAATGAAAAGAGTCATCATAACGATATATCAACAATGATCCATGATGTAGTCTATATGATCATGAATGTCACTGGTTACTATCATCAATTGTCTTATCATCATCATCATCATCACCATTGTGATCATCATCATCATCATCATCATCATCATCATTGTCATCGGCATCGGTGTCTTTAGTATTCGTGTCATCATCATCTTCTTCCATGTGATCTGTACCGGCATAACCAATATTTAGTGGATCTATATCATGTTGAGGATCATCTTGATCTTCTGGAAGACCCGTGTTTTGCAAAAAAAAAAAACATTTAAAATGAAAAGTTATTATTTATTTCATGCAGTAATTTATTTTTTTGTTATACATCTAATATTACAACATATGAGATGAAACCATAATCATATTACATCATATCAAAGTGCACATACCATAATAAAATTTCAAAAATGTTACAACTAATACTAGTGAGTCAGGAGAAACTTCAACTTTAAAAAACAAAGCCAATTAGGTTGGCAAACTTGTGGATCAGGCCAACATTTGGTGGAAGATGAAGAAAGATGACTAGAACTTTGGAGGCCCACCATAATGGATTTCAGTATTCAACCATGATAGTAGAAGAGAGAGTTGATATCATGTATCAAAACATTAAGCATGCATTCTTCCAGCCACCGAAGAAGGAGATGATTACTTTGCTTCATTTTCATTTGCATAACCATATCACGACGTGGGAACCAAGAAGACCAAGGATGTCTAGTTTTATGTGGAGGTAATGGATGTGGTCCAAATTTTAGGAGGGGTAAGAAGGTCAATGTATGATCCTAATGAAATTGAGGAAGAACAACAAGAGAGGGACATGAAAAATAAAATCAATATAGAGTTTCAAGGATTTTTCAAGCGAGTAAGACAGCTATGGGAGTAGCCTCATCTAAAATATTTTGAACTAGAGTTTGATATACCATTTAGAGATCTTGGTTTTCATGGAGTTCCTTTCAAAGCCTCTGTTTTTATTGTTCCTACGGTAAACTATCTGGTAGAGTTGGTGGAATTACCTTTCTTAGTAATCACTATTAGTGAGATTGAGATTGTTAACCTTGAGAGAGTAGGACGTGGGCAAAAGGCATTTGATATGGCTATTATTTTCAAAGACTTCAAGCGGGATGTACTCCACATTGATGCCATTCCTCAATCTTCACTTGATGGCATCAAGGAATGGTTGAACTCCATGGATATAAAGTATTATGAAAGTAGAATGAACTTGAACTGGTGGCCAATTTTGAAGAGTATTACTGATGATCCAGATAAATTTACTGAAGATGGTGGTTGGGAATTTTTGAATATGGAAGCTAGTGATTCTGATTTTGATAATTCAGAAGAGTCAAATAAGGGATATGAACCCTTTGATGTAGAAGAGGAATCAAAATCAGATTTCATGTAGCCACCATCAAGAGTGTTACAAGCCAACAAGATGGAGGGAATTCTTATATAAGGATGATTTTCAATGTTGCAGGTATTGGCTTTAATGCCAACTACAATGGCAACATTGAAATTCCCTAGCAGTATTTATGTTAAGGAAATTTCCTTTAGATGCAAGGATTCAAAGCACATCAACCATCTGGTACAAATGAATAAATCCAAGAGATGATCTGTAGCAATGAAAGAGTCTGAAAAGGAAAAGAGAGCTACACTGGTGAGTCAGGAGAAACTTGAACTTTCAAAAACAAAGCCAATTAGGCTGGTAGACATGTGGATCAGGCCAAAATTTGGTGGAAGAGGACAAAAGATGACTAGAACTCTAGAGGCCCACCATAATGGATTTAAGTATTCAACCATGAGAGAAGAAGAGAGAGTTGATATCATGTATCAAAACATTACGCATGCATTCTTCCAGCCAGCGGAGAAGGAGATGATTACTTTACTTCATTTTCATTTGCATAACCATATCATGGCATGGGAACCAAGAAGACCAAGGATGTCCAGTTTTATGTGGAGGTAATGGATATGGTCCAAAATTTAGGAGGGGAGATCATGATGTTTGCCAAGAGGCATAAATTCAGATGAATTAAGTTCACCTACATGTCTTCCAAAGTTTACTTCCAATTTTTATGACTCTTTTTCTTGACTGTCAAAGTTTACTTACAAATTTAAAATTTCTTTATGGTCATTTTGATGAGGATATATTCAGCCAATGTGTAACACCTTTTGTTTGTATCACAAGCATTTGTGCATTGCAAGAATTCTGATTATCTATGGCCTACAACTATGCCATCTCACTTATTGGATCTTCTATTTCAATATTTTCTATGGCCTTCTTTGTTTGAGGTAGCACTTGGCAATCCTACCTCATTTCCTTAGCTGAGAAGTGGATTTGAATTTGGAAATAATGCACTTCAAAACTAGCTATAGTTTAAGGAGAGCTATTCTAGCTTTGTTGTTGACACCCTCAATCTTCAACAAGGAATTAGATGCATGGACTGAAATGCAAGCTTTCAAACTTAGATTTGAATGTGCATAATTTGATTGATTATGGTTTTCATACGCAGTTGTCTTTACATGACTATTGTGGATTGTCAATACGTGTAATAGTGACTGCATCCTTATCAATTTTGGCTACCCTTATTCATAATGACTTGGCCTTTGGACTCAATACAAAGTTGTGCATTGTTATTCCATATTTGTAACCTGTAGGACATTTAAGGGTACAACATATAGAAATTCAGTACTGTCATCCAAGGAAAACTTATATATGGTGTATCAAGAACAAAAAAAAATGATTTTATTAGGGTTAATGCTTTCTTCCCCCACGTTGCTGATATTTTCCCCAAAACATGTTTTTTTAAAATTATTTCAACACATCTCAAAATTCAATGTATTGATTAACATTTGTTACACATTTCAGCCATTTATGAAAATGATGCATATATATGTTAACTCGATCAATGTTGTTACTTCAATAGTTTGACTTCTATGACAACTAGCCATTAGGCCATTGTGTGTGGGAGCATGTTTGTGTTTTTAGTTAGCTCTACTAGGTGTTGAGGACATTCTATTTATCTTTTGAATGTTAAGAAGTCAGAGTTTCAAGGATTTGTCAAGCGAGTAAGAGAGCTATGGGAGCAACCTCATCTAAAATATTTTGAACTAGAGTTTGATATACCATTTAGAGATCTTGGTTTTGATGGAGTTGCTTTCAAATCCTCTGCTTTTATTGTTCCTATGATAAAATGTTTGGTAGAGTTGGTGGAATTACCTTTCTTAGTAATCACTATTAGTGAGATTGAGAATTGTTAACCTTGAGAGAGTAGGACTTGGGAAAAATTCATTTGATATGGCTATTCTTTACAAAGAATTCAAGTGGGATGCACTCCACATGTATGACATTCCTCAATCTTCACTTGATGGCATCAAGGAATGGCTGAACTCCATGGATATACAATATTATGAAAGCAGAATGAACTTGAACTGGCGGACAATTTTGAAGAGTATTACTGATGATCCAGATAAATTTATTGAAGATGGTGGTTGGAAATTTTTGAATATGGAAGCTAGTGATTCTGATGCTGATAATTCAGAAGAGTCAGATCAAGGATACAAACCCTCTGATGTAGAAGAGGAATCAAAATCAAATGAGGAAGGTTTAGAAGATGAATCTCTTGTGGAGTCAGAGGAGGATGAAGAAGAAGAAGATTCTAAAGAGGAGGAAGGTAAAACATGGGATGATTAGAAGTCGAAGCCAAAAATGCAGATAAGGAAAAAGGAGATGAGTCTGACAGTGAAGAGGAAATGCAAAAAAGAAAGGTAAAAGCTACAAGGAAGTCTCAGACACCTGATATTAGAGATTCAAGAGGAATGCTTTCCAAGAGGCATAAAGTCAGATGAATTGAGTTCATCTACATCCTTCTACTATTTATTCATGCACATAAACAATCATCTTGTAATCATAAGATTTGAGCTCTATTTACTCATCCTACACATCAATAAACAACTCAACACAAGAGATGAGAATTGACATATTAACACAACAATATCCAACTAAGTTATTGAAACTCAACTATTGATACCTCATTCTCCATCCAAATTACAAAATCGTTCCACTTTTTGTTTTGTAACATATTCTTTTCAAATTTCTTTAGATGGTGGCCATATTTCTCCTCCTATCAAAATATGGCACATGGAATAGTTAAACTAATTAATATGAAATCATTTACTTTTTCCAAGGAAATAAACAAATAATATCATTTAACATATTAAATATACTTACAAATGTACAGATCAAGACCTGTAAAACTTTCTAGTCACTGCGATGCATGGCACAAAGTTTCTCAAGCCTAGCCTTGGAGGGCTTGTCTTGAAACATATACTAATTCAATTTAACTATGCAAAAATAAAATTTAAATATAGTTTAATAAATTTGATATAATCTTATGAGAAAATTAAAATACCTAAGTACTCTCCTCCATGGACTTCCTCCATGCATCAGAATTCTCATATGCTTTTACAAGATCTTTCCATACTTTCACACTTACATCAATTGGCCTTCTTTTCTGCCTTAGCTCAGGAGGGATTTTTTTATCTTCTTTGTTTGGTTGCACCGAAATCTGTTGCAATTTTGAGACATTCATAGCTTTATCTTCTTTACAAACAAACCTGTGCCAAATTTAGTCTCCATGTCATGGATAACTGCTTTTTTCAGTTGCATGGGTATTTGTGAGAATGGAAAATGTAGATGGTATTTGAACCATTGAATGCATGATTCCTCAAACCTATTCACAAATGTTTTCCTAGCATCCGTCATTTGGACTTCCCCTGAAACCACCTCGTATTCTATCTTCGTATTGTAGCTACCAATGCAAGATTGATAGCATGACATGGTGGAAGAAGTCCGTGTCCTAGGAGCGGCTGGGACATTGGAAGTCTTTGCTCCATGTTCCAAATTCTTAGAGTTTACTATCACTGATTTCCTCCTAGATCTTTTGCTCAATCTAGGACTGGTTGGGGAATCAATTGATTACCTTTCACACAATTGATTTGTTTTCAATGTTTGAGGGGTGTTACCAATTTTTTTTCTTCTATGTATCTGGAAAGCATTGTCCAGTCCACATTAACCAATTTGTTCACTGCCTCTACCCCAATATGGAAGCCAATTCCTCTTTAACTTTTTCAGTCTCATGTCCCTATATATATATTTAAAATATTTCTTATTTTAAATTTAGAAATAAAAAACTTAAAACTATAATTCCTCTTTATCTTTGTCAGTCTCATGTCCCTATATATATATATTTAAATTATATTTCTTCTTTTAAATTTATAAATAAAAAACTAAAAAGTAAAATTCAAAGAAACAATGGAAACATTTACAAATCTATAAATTGACAATGAATTACCTCATTGTGGCCAAAGTTTGTTGACAATCCTCACTTCCTTCTATTGCTTGACATTTTGAGGTGACCTAGGGAAAATTATTTTCATCCAGTCTGTGGAGGCAAACAAAGTACATACTATTAGGTATGAAAGTTCTCATCCAGTTTGTGGTATGAAAGTTTTATTTTGTGGGAAAATATGTTCGCTGGGTTTGCTTAGTGTTGATAACCTTATCATGAAAACTTGCAAAAATTTGTCATGGCATCGGTGACTATGGCATGACTGGGAAAAACCAACAAATTTCTACATTTATTTTCAACAGTTTCTCAACAGTGATCGACCCAATTCCCAAATTTTCCAAGTAGTTCACTATTTCCTTGATACCTAGGTTAGGGAAAGAATGCAGAGGCATCCTAGTTTCATGCTATAATATTTTGAGCCAAAGATCAAATGTGTAGGGTAAATTTTTTTGTTGGTTTCTCAAAGGTTTTACAATTTATAATGATGGGACAATTTAGAGGTTGTCTGGATAGGTTAGCCCACGAACTAGTAAACAATCATGAATTCAAATGCAATACAAAGAGCAGTAAACAGTCATGAATTCAACCGAGAAAAAAAAATTGTAACCTTACCTATGGTGTCACAAACTAAATCGATTTTCTCATCAGTTGCTAGTAGTGCCCTGCTCTCTTACTTCGTGTGGTGTTTTTCCCTTTTTTGTTGTTTGATTTCTCCCTTCACGCGAGAAATTTTTAATTTTTTGATTTTGATTCAGTAGTTGGTGCTTTACTCTACGTTAGTTAATTCCAACTTTAGCACCGAATTTTGGCCATTAATGTAATCTATTTGGGGTGCTTAAGGCGACACCAAGTGCACCTAATTGAGCACCTATCATTGTTGTATAGTGAATATTTTCATTGTTGTGTATCACAGGATCTAGAGTGTTGGAAATAATTCCAACTCCTGCCTTGTTTTTGTGACCACCGATGTCTCGTGGCTCCTTCATCAACTCAATACGGTAGAGCAATTTTTACCGTGATCCCGCAAGGTGCTTCATCCTTCTCGATGGTAGTGTGATGAAAGCTTCTATGGCGGCACATGAGTCTTCCTTCTTTTCTTGGTAGTGTTGCGATGACTCCCGCAAGTCTTCTACCATTAGCATGTGGTAGTGTGGTGACCACCTCTGTCCCATGACTCCTTCATCAGCTTGATGCGGTAGAGTGGTTTTTACCATGGTCCCACAGGTTGCTTCTTCTTTCCTGAAAATAGTGCAGTGAAAGCTTATGTGGAAACATTTTTATTCACAGAGGAGGCCATGGAGAGAGGACGTGGATGGCATAGAAATACTAAATCGCTAAGAGGAAAGTGGGTGGAAATAGATGAGACAACGAAATCTACAGATACAATAGAGGTAAGAAGAGAAAGAAACCTCAACCAAAGGAGGAAGGTGTTTATGAATTCACAAATGCTACAACATAAAGGAGATATCAATATTTCAAATATATGACTAAAGTGAGGTTTTGTGTTGGATAGCATACTCGTTGAAATGATATAATTGGTGTACTAAACATTATTTACTATGTTGTGTATTATAGGGGTGAGACGAGGCCATGGCAACAAATCATGTCATATCAAATGGGGACACAATGAATGAAGTGGGACATCAAGTACTCAAATTTGAATTAACTTAGGAAAAAATGATCTAATGGAATTTTGTGATACGTCCATCTTTTTTCATAGTATTATTGAAATTTATAATGTATTATCCAATATTGACATAAATTAATGCATGTTGTTGATTATTTTAGATGGAGATTGGAGAAAATGTAGAGCCTGAGTGTTCAACTAGCAAAAGAAGAAGATATGTATCTGGACATGGACCTAAAACTGCTAAATCACATAGATGACAGTGGGTGGAAGAGGATATGACAATGGATATTGTGGACACAACAAATGATTACATTGAAGAAGAGGTAGGTCAGGACTATAGTACATGGGATGAATACTTTGAGAAAATTGTTGTTTGTGGATGTTCTGTATGTCGTGGAAAGAAAAAATTCAAACGAGCGATTGTACAAAGATATTACATATATGAAGAGCTTCCACTCGGTAGTATGCATCCTACAATCAATTAAAACAAAAGAATAATAAATGAGTGTGGACTAGTGTTTTATAAACTATGTTGTCAAAATGTGTTTTATTTAAATTATTATATAAAAAAGGTAGTCTATAAAATAATGTTCCATTATTCAATTGATGTATATATGTTCATACAATTTATATTTATATTTTTTAAGCCATATTTGATTATATTTCTTTGAAATTGACACATTTATGATTTATCCAATTATTGCTAAACATTAAATAATGCTTGCGTTTGTTGATAGGTAGAAGATTTTGATGAAACACATACTAATACCTAAGATCCAACTGGGTTATTAAGATTTGGACAGAGTGATCCAGACCATCCTTTAAACCATACCGAGGAAAAAATAGCAAGATTGAAGAGAACACTACCACCTGAGAAATTTGAAGAGCTAATGAGAGTCACATACACTGATGACATGCCACGTGGCCTTAATGATGATGATCATGATAGTGAAAATGCAGTGCATGAAGAAGGATTGAATGAAATGCTTACAAGTTTCTTTGGGGATAGAAATAATGATGATATGGTTGACAGTAACGATGATAGCAGGGGTAATTACCACGAACATAATGTTGATGATAATAAAATGAAAGACTCCATCAAGCAAGCAACAAAGACACCTGTGTTCAAATCAGGTGTAAGTAAAACCTCAAAAATGGCATGCACATTAATATTATTAGAAATAAAGTCACTATTTGGTTGGTCAGACAAAGGATTCACTACCCTATTGAAGTGAGTTAAAATCTATTTCTTACTTTGCATTGCCAATTGGTGTACATAATTCGTAAACATTGATCAAATTCGTTTATATTTCTTTAAGGATATTTTAAAACCATATATTGTATATAAATAGTCATAGTATAGATTGACATATCAAACATGTTCATCATAAGTCAAACATTCAATTGATTTAATCTCTGGAAATCTTACAGGGCACTAAAAACTAAAATATTCCTTGAAGAGAATGTGTTGCCATCAACTTGCAGAGAGGCCTGTCTGTTGTTGGTTGAGTTGGGGATTGAATACAAGAAAATTCATTCATGTAAAAATGATTTAATTTTATACAGAGATGAATATAGAATGCCCTGTATGCAAAGAGAAGAGATATCATACAAATGTACAAGGTCCTACAGTTCCAAAGAAGGTTTTACAACACATGCCAATTACACCTAGACTTCAACGAATGTTTTGTTGCAATTCACTAGAATAATTGATGGACTAGCATGCAAAGAAAAAGAGTAAAGATGGATTCATGTGAATTCTGATTGACTCCAAAGCAATGAAACACATAGGAAAAATGGCCAAGAAAATTCAAATATGAACCCCGTAGTATTAGGTTTGGTCTTCCAATTGATGGAGTGTGCCCATTCTCTTTCCTAAACTCAAATTATAGTGTTTGTCTAGTCGGATTGATAGTATACAATATTCCCCCATGGATGAGTGTTAGAAAGGAGCACCTTATGCTGACTCTCATTATTCTAGGAAAATATCAAGTTTAAAACATGGATGTTTATCTTGCGCCTTTTATTGATGAGATGCAATTGCTATGGAAAGGCATAAGAATGTATGACATATCACATCCTCCATCAAATAGGTCATTCATGTTATATGGTGTGCTATGTTGGACTATTCATGATTTCCTAGGACTTAGTGTTTGTTCTGGTAAGATAAATATTTACGTATTTACACTCATAATTTATTTTCATCCCAACTTTCATACTTAGTTTTATACTATTTTTTTGATGTTATTAACATTACTTATTGAATTGCAGGGATTCAAACAAAGGGGATATTTTCATGTCCAAGATGTGCAGAACAATTTCAAGGGCAATATTCTAAATATCTACATAAATTTATTTACGCAAACAAGGTTTTTCTACCACTAGATCATAGGTTTAGAAATCTCCTGAAGAATCAATTTGATGGAAAAGTTGAAAATAGAGGCCCTCCCATGATTATGGGTCCAAGTGATTGGCTTAAGAAGTATGAAGATCCTGAATTGAAAGCTTGAGAGGATTTTTTTGATTGGGGTGATCAATTGAAAAACCATAACAAGATGTAGTTAAAATGCCAAAAGGAATGAAAAGGAAATCCATATTTTATGAGCTCCCTTACTAGAAGGATCTATTAATATATCACCTATTAGATCCTATGCACATCTTCAAAATGTCCCAAATTCTATATTTTGACATATATCAGGCAAAGAGAAGGACACCTTGTCTTCGAGGAGAGATGTTGCTCTTTCACATACCAAATTTGATAGATTTTTTTTGTGGCCAAATAGGGAAAATGAAACATATGCAGAAGCTCCATGGATTTTGAAAAAAAAGAGAGCTAGACCAACTAAAAAATGTCATCCGTTTAATAAGGACACCTACTCGCTATGGGTCATCATTGGCTAAAGCATTTACAGTTGATGGACATATCACAAGATTTAAAACACATGATTTTCATAATTTAATGAAGGTATTATATATCAACATTTATCATTTATTGGTAACATTGATTAAGCACTAAATTGATTTTTTATTTTTTATTGTGTGAGAAAAAATTACTAATGAACTTTTCATAAATGTGTTTGATAACATATCATGCCATTGGCAATTAGGGGGGATTCCTGTCTTACAGTTGACTTAAGGAATGCCATAAGTCGATTGTCAACATTTACAAGGTATGTGGTTATATGAAATGTTTATGTGTGAGAGACATAGAGATATTATATTGCATTTTAATTTATGACTAAAGGTTCATACTAATTTACTATTCTTATATTAGGTGGGTGACCTCCAAGGAGATCCATGAATTTGAAGTGCCAAAGTGGAAGAAGGAAATTGCAAAAATTGTATGTATTTGAGAAGGAGATCCCTACAAGTTTCATGGACCTACAAGTCCATTTACTTATACACCTATTCGATGAAATTGAATTGGTGGGTGTCCTATCAACAAGGTGGATGCTATTCTTTGAGAGGTCTATGAAAAATATTAAAAGATATGTCTGACAAAAGGCACATCGAGAGGGTTGCATGGCTAAAGGGTATGTGTTGAATGAAGCATTTTTCTTCCTGTGTGAATTCCTTGGTAAGGATTTTGAAGATGGTCCACACATCTGGGATGAAGATGGAGAAAAACCACAATCTAATGGTGTTGAAGTAGAAATTAGTAAGTAAATTCACGATCAGTGTGGTTGTTTTTCTTGCAATCATTAATTTACTCTATAATTTATTTGTCAAATTAACATAATGACTTTGGAGTTTGAAATAAACATGTTGACATGTAATAGGTGTAGATGAAATTTCTATACTTGACAAGTTCATTTTGTACCACATGGACTTTATGAACAAATGGATTGATCTGTATGATAAAAAGAGAGAAGTGTTAGAAGCAAGGAGAAAGTTTAAGAGATCAAACCCAAGTAATAATCCAATTCCCACTCATCTACTTGGGGAATGGGGCAAATATTTCACACTAGAATGGGTTACTGAACAAATTCAAAATCAAATAGAAGATGCAGGTACAAATTCAAACATAACAGAAGATGAAATCAACATGTCTAGAGGATGTGAAAGAAAGGTGCAGTTGGAATTTTACAAAATGTTGTTTCCTTATATTTTTGACAGTATTAACTATTTTAATATTTGTCATTATATTTGTTTTCATTGAAATAAATGGTCTCTCATAGGTAAGGAAATATCCAACAATGTGGGCATATGGTCGACATTATCATGTAGAAAGTGTAGATGTAAAGAGACAATCCTTCAATTATGGAATCATGGTTGACTTCAAGAAATCTAGTCAATCAAGATCAAAAGATAAGAATATAATTGAAGGGAATCTACAATATGTTGGGAAAATACAAGAAATTATTGAGTTGGATTACTGCTCTTTTAAATGTTGTTATTTTAAGTGTAGATGGTATGAAGCATTTGAGAGGACATGAAGACATGATACCCATAGTGGATTATTTTCTATGGATTCCTCATCATTCCTACCGGAGGATAAGGAGCCTTATGTTCTACCAATTCATTGAGCAGGTATTTCTTTAACTCAAACAAGAAGTGGTAGTGATCATTAATCTATTAATTCATAGCTTATTGTGAATATATACATGTGTTTATTAATCAATAAAATTATTATAACATACGTCTAATATATGTATGTCGTTCATGTGTAGGTATTTTTCTATGAAGATATTTTGGACCCAAAATGGATATTTTTCATACATTATGATCCAAGATTAAGGCATGTATTTGACGATGCACTAGTGGATATTGAGCAAAACAATGATAGCCAAAAAAATGAGAGAGGGATTAGAGAACATCAAAGAAATTGACATCCATGATGATGTTGAAGATGGTTCTGTTCAAGCACAAGAAGACAACAATCTAGAGTTAGATGATGTTATGAAAGACAACAATATGGATGGTATAGAAAATGCTGATCCAAATGCATCTGGTAACAATATAGATGGTCTACAGCCAAATTTCAATGATGATGAAGATGATGCATGTCAATATGAGGATGATGATAATATTAAATACTTGAAAGAACATATGAACATTAACAATGATACACTGGATGACATTGTAGCAGACAATAATGTTAATGACCAAGACTTCTAAATTTTTATAATTATTTGCAATCCATGTTTAAAAAAGGATGATTCTTATGGCCTAAAATTTGAAATGCTTCAGTAATATTATGTTGTACTTGGGCAATTGAAAACCTATTTTGCTCTCCTAGCAAGGTTTTTTATTTTCCATTATAATTCTAGACCAAACAACATTTGTGGGGATGGTCTTTTACACCAATCTTAATTTGTATGAAGTTCATGAACCTGTTGTCAAGTAGTAAATTGCTTTCGTAGATAGGAAATGTAAAGGCTTCATTTAAGAACATATAAGTAGTCTCTTTTTGAGGGTAATCCACATGCAAAAAGTAAAAAGGACATAAAAAAACAATTGTACAGTAGAAAATCAGATTCAATCAGTTATGTCTTATTTCACTTGCACACTTATTTGAAAGACATAGGGTATTCACCATACATTTCCCTTGACAAAGAAAACATGTGCTTTCATTTATTTTTACTATATATCTCAAAAGTGAAATTGTTGCTATATAATGATGCATTGAGAAAATAATATATACAAAAAAATGCAAAGAAAATGTTTGAAATTTAACATGCAACCTATTGTGTTGTGCTGAAAGGAATCAAGATTAACTGGGACAAGAAATAAAAATAAAATTTTGATGATTGTACTTAAAAGTGAACAGGAGATGAAAAGTGTGGACAATGATGGTGTTGAAATTGAAAACCATGATTCTAATGACATTACTATTTTATGTCATTAAAGATAAAGAGAACATACAATTTTATATACATAGAAAATGAAGATTTGAAACTAGTAAACTAAAAATGTAAACACTGTAATATTTTTCCTTAAACAATAATTCACATACTCACAAAAAAGGGTGAAGCATTTTTTATTCAAACTCTGTTTTCTTTAATAGACATAAAAGTAAAAGAATATTTACAAGTACAATAATATATACACTATTTCATAGAAAATAAGGAAGGTTTCATAGACTATACAAGTACAAGAATATATACAAGAATATTTACAAGTACAAGAACATATACATTGTTTCATAGACTTCTAAATTTTTAGAGTTATTTGCAATTTGTTGGGTCTCAAAAATGCAGGTTTTTAGACCATAAGAGGGAACCAATCTCTAAGAGGAATTTAATCCTTAATACGAACCAATTAAAGTAATTTATTTGAAAGGAATTTAATTCACACCTAACCAGAAACCAATCAAAGCATCCACACAGTAACAACATATGTGCCCTAATAAATCTTGCAGATTTAAACTTGGAAAGACCACTTTGGAGACAACAAAGCAATAAATAAACATGAAAATTGACATAGAAATTGAACATTGAAAATGGATTACGAGTTATAATGTATCTGCTCCATTATATTGCTCAAAATATAAACATACATAACATGAGTTATTTTGATATGAATAAGTGGATGAGATGGTCTAGTATCTATTCTAATGGATTGAAATGATGATGATATGATGATCAAAATCGAACCTTGGTTTCCCTATTTTTAAAAGAAGCAACAAGCTTAAGGTCCGTTCATAAAAGTTACATCATTTCTTAACTAAAGAATAATTAACATAACATATAAACTTAAAAAGAGTTTATTTTTGGATGCACCATAGTCCGTTAATCATCAACAAGCACCCATGACCACCTAAGATCTGTTCAAGGCGCAAGCACCATGTTAATGCATCCACAACAACCAAACTCTATCTACCTCCTCATACAGATTGTGCAAGGAAAAAATTAACCTTTGACATGTGATCAATGTATTTCTCTTGGGCATAAGTGTTTGCATTTTGTAGAGTGTCTATCATTACATTCTGCAATCCAACAATCCTCTTGAGCTGCTTATGCATTTTCTTGAGTACCTAATCCTCATCATTGATGTCATCAAGGATGCTTGGCAAATATTTTGATATCTCATTTTTCCAAGTTTCCTGATCCTTCAAATCCATTTCTTCAAAGAAATCTAGCATGGCCATACATAGTGGCTGGCTGAAGTCACTCAATTCCCGTGTCAAGATATTCTAGAAGTTTTCATGTGTATTTATGAGGCTTTGACATTCTTGGAGTAAATCATTATTATCTCCATATTTCTCCTTGATATGGTATTCCATTTCCTTCATCCTATCAAGCAGTCTTCCATGCTCCATGAGGGCCTTGTATGTTCCACTGTGAACATGCCAGACACCATCTGCATGTTGGCACATATCTTTGAATTTCAAACAAATTATCCTTGATGTTACTTTAAAAGTAGTAGCCTTCAATTTTATTTTTAGTTCTTCCTGTTCCTTTTGAGCCTTTTTGAATTTATGCTTCCATTAAGCAGTATTAGACATGGCCTCTAACACTTTTCTTTCATGTTCAATTAAAGGAGAGTAAATCCTTGGAGAAGTAGGTGGCCTATCCTTGTATTTGGTTAATTCTTGTTTCAAACCTGTCATTTTCCTCTATCAGCCACTAGTTATCTCTTACTAGCTTTTGGATCTGGGCTTTGGTGAATTTGGCTACATTCACATTCAAGTCAGCAGTCTCTGAGGGATCTGTCTCCCCTACTCTTTGCACTAGGAGATGTCCAAAAATATGATCATGGTCAATGAGAGAAGGCTTCTTGCTTGGGGGTTAAAGAGCCCAAATTTGCAAAGTGGTATTATCAGGATTGTACCCTGACCCTGTATAGAACCTGTCACCTGCTTCATCCTTTATTTGCAAAGTTTTATTCTTTCTCTTCAAAAAGATGTCAAAAACAATGGTTGAACTAATATCCCACCCAAGAAGGAGCATAACTCCATCTTCTTGCAATAATACTCTTCCTCCCTCAACAGTCATGTTTCTCCTTTCCCTATCAACTTCATGTTGCAACTCTTTCAAGGAATAAGACTCTTTCTCAAGGTCAATGTCCTTTAACCTTTCTCTTATTAGTCTTCCTTTATACTCATATATAAAGGAATTAAATTCAGGAATCTAAACAAAAGTATCATCTACAACAAATTCCTGACTTGCACGATGCCTCACATCATCTGAAAGCTCATCAAAGGCTTCAAAGGTGATCACACTTCTTTCTAATGGAATCTCATATTGGGGTATAATAGGATCATTAAACTATGAGACTTCTTCCTCCTCATTGTTATCTTCTTCCATGGATGGGGAACCAATTGAAAAGCTCACTTCAGGAGTAGGCTGAGGTGACAAGTGATCTAGTGGTGTGATATTTTCTACTTGCCTCCTAGGATCGATGCCCCTTCCTCTTTCAAATTCCACAAGTGGCACATCTCTTATCGGTTCTTCTTCATGGAGGATTAATTGTTCAATTCTTTCTATGGGATCCTATACCTCAGGGAAAGACCCTATGTAGCCAGGGTTATTATTCACCTTCCAATCCTCAACCATCATAATCCTACTGTAGGCATTCATTCTCATCATGTTTTTTTTTCTTCATAATTTATGATGACATCTTCTAAAAGGAAAATATGCTCATACCCTTTCAATTTGTGAATTTTTTTGGCATCACAAATGAAGTGTTTAGGATCAAAATTTTCCCTTTCGTTGCCAACCAGAAAGCCATAATAATCCACTTTACCACTAACCAAGTCATAGCCTGAATCAGAGATAATAGTGAAATCACCAAAGAATAAAGTTGAAGGCATGAAAGTCTTCCTCCCATAGCTCTTTAAATGCATGAAAGCTGAAAATGACAATTTCCTTATGATTTATAAATAAGCAACTCTGTCTGGCACAGTCTTAGGCAAAAAATAAGGTGCAACTTCAAATCCATAAACCTTGATAACAGTACAATCCCCAAACATGTACTAGTCCCCCCAATTGTGATTTATCCCTACTTCATGAACCATATCTTTTGGTCAGAGAAATATTAAGATCTCTGGGGAGAGGTTGTAGTCACATTTGTGGCCTAACATCTTGTATAGTGGTTTGACAAACTATTCCTCAAAATATAGGTAGTGGGACCTCCCACACCTACTGTCCCACATAGATGTGCACATTTGTATAGGCCTTGAATTTCTATCATTCTCTAAGTATTTTATTCTTAATTCCTCACCCCATATCCCCATCACCTGCCCTTTATATAATATCATGTGCATGAAAAGAGAATAGTGCTTGAAATTAATGGCTTCACCATCATTCTTGATGATATTGAGGGCATTATTGATGGCCTCCGATAAATACTCTGCATAATAATAGTGCCAGACATTATGGCTCTGGATTTCTGTGGCTAAAACCATGGGAGTAATTTTCATGTTCTCAGGAACACCAATTCCCAGCACTTGACCAGCTAAGTAATAAGTCTATTGAAAGTATTCTTCAAACAAAGCCATAGAGAATGGGGGCTTATCTTCACTAGAGAACCTCATAGTTTGGTTACCCGCTCCTTTAACCCTATGTAGGGGAAATTTCCACCTCTTGTAACTTGTGTCCATGGTCCGGTATTCCTCCAACAAGTCTCTGATTCATAATTTTGTTTTCAGGGAAGTGTCTAGCTGAAAAATCATGGAAATATAATTTAGGTTTATGACCATGAATTGTGACCCATTAGGAAAATGAATTCCTCTCATCTTTAGATTGTAATTCATTGCCAACACCTTGATTAACTCTATGTTCACAAAGATGATGGGACCTACAATTTTATCCAAATTGAAATTCCACGGGTTTGACACTGGGCTATGCCATAATTTCTTCCTATAATGATAAATAAAGAGGTTGTAACCCCTACACGAAGTCCATACATCTCCTAGATTTTTCTATTTATCTACTAATGTCACACAAGATGGGTTAAGCTATGCTATTCTTCTAGATTTTGGCCCAGACCCAGGACACTAATTGATTAAGTATTGATTCAATTGCCTAGCTTCAGTTTTCTGTCTTTTTTCTTTCTTTTTGCCTGGGGTTTTTTCCATCTCAACCCTACTCATGCAATGCTTTCATCTACTTACTGAGAAAATACTTTGAGCTGAGTCTAGACCACTTACTTGGATAAATGCTCCAAATTTCCAACTGCCTACCACCATCCAACTTGGCTCTCCAAATCCTTCAATTACAATTCAAAGCGATTTCAACTTCCTTGTGGTCGTATTTATCAAATTTCAGGACACTTCATCCAGCCCTTGTTCATAAATGGCGCTTGTGCCACCTTTATGATCAAGTTCTTCATTCATAGCAATAGTGTCATCAATATTTTTTTTATTCACATCAATTGGACTAATCATCATTTCATAATTGTCGAAGAGAATTTTAATTAAAATACCCATTGTTTCTTTGATATGCCAAAATGGCAATATTTTTACCTTCCCTTTTGCTATTTACCGCACTACCTCCTTGCTCAAGGCTTCTTGCTGTGAGGTTGCGGTGTATACTGCTCTACCACATATGTTGCTCACCTTCTCAGTGGTATAGCAGTGCATTCTTTTGATCATTACTTGAAGAGTGTTGATGAGACAATCTTATTTGTCTTACCGATATCTCAATGACTCATTGACATTAGATCTTATGTTCCTCTGATGTCGGTTTCCAGTGTCGATGAGATAGGTTAATGTCTCTTGCTGATATGCCACTGTCTCATCGACAATTACTTCATTCTATCTAAGAGTTGTATTTCTCCAAGCACTTGTAGATATACCTTGTCGATGTGACATAAGTGACTCTCTCCTTGATATGCCCATATCTTGTTGACATTTCACTATTTTACATCGTCGATGAGACATATAAATAATTCTCTTTGAAATAGGGGTGTTGTTATGCCTTGCATAACCACCCCATCTTTTGCCTTGGTCAAAATGGGTCCCCCTTTATGTTTTTTTTCCTTGGTTGTTTGTCAAACAAAGTTTGGAGTCTTTCTTTTCCAACACTTTGTTTTTTCTTTGGTTTATTCTGTTGGAACCGGAGCCAGAACCGAATCAGGTTTTAAAACTTCTTTCAAAACTCGTTCCAATTCCCATCCTGACTTTCTTCTTTTTCCTTTTTTGGTATGTCTTTATCAGAGCCAAAGCTGGAGTGGAAGTCAAGTTGGAATTTATTCAAAGTTTCAAAATCAAATCCCGTTTCATCTCCGCTTCCGCTTTTTGATCTTTTTTAAACTAGGTTTTTATGTTAAGTTTTATCATTTCGGTCTTTTCATTTTATTTTGATGTTTTGTTTTGATTTCTTCTTTGTTGGCAGAACCAGAACCAGAATGGGAACCAAGTTGGAAAGTTAGACAAGTTTTCGAATCATTTTCCATTCTGATTCCGCTCCTGCCATTTGTGGTCATTGACTTTATTGATGTCGCACAAAAGTAATGTGCCAATTCCTTCCGCAGTTCCGACTCCACACTACCACATTTATGGCATTAATTACAGGTGCCATTTATGCATGAAACTCTGAGTTTTTACCTTAATTAGGGATTAAAGGGTAGTTATCATCATTATTGTTAAGAGATAGAAGAGTGAAACAAAGTTGTAGTGGAGCATTTGTACGATTGATTCAATTGAAAGGGATACAATTGTGTGTGGATTGCTTCAAGGAATTAACTTATTTATTTGCGTTTGAGGTAGGGGGTTTTTTGTTCTTCCCTTTTTGTTTTAGTTCACATTTTTTTTCATGTTTTTTATTCGCTCGGTGGTTTCTTGCGAATTCGTGATTCTCTGTGAGTTCATGTGATTCATTTCCTTTCTCTTTTTGTTTGGTTTTCTTATTCTTATTTTTCTTTTATGGTTTTGTTTCTTGTTTCTTTGTTTTTTTTTCACGGTCGTTTTCACATTTTAATCATGACTGTATCATGATGCCCTAGTTTTTAAATTCATAGATTAGTTATTGGTTTACATTGATAGGGTTTGATAAATGATTGTTTTTACTTAGGAATCTTGTTTTGCTTTAGATCTGGTTAATTTAAATAGGATTAAATTCGTGCCCTAGTTATTTGGAATCAACAGTTTTATTTAGGGTTTTGACGCATTCCTATTTTAAATATGATGCCCTAAATAGTACAGTCACATCTCGGTCATATGGGGATGGTCTTATTAGGTTATTTGTAAGCCCCTTTCATTTTGGTATGACCTAGTCCTTAAATCATGAATTTATTTATTGAATTGTTAAAATCACTTATGACATCATGGTCATTTTAGGTGGAAGCAGGATCAGAATCGATTTAGACTTTGAACTAAGTTTTGTAATAAGTATTGATTCCATTTTCCATCCCATTTTCGACTCCGCTTATAGTTAGAAGTAGGCCTTCAAAATAACGATAACCTAGGCAAAAGCAGAAGCAAAACTGAATGTGAAATTAGAAAATCTTCATGAAACCAAAATAGTTTCCATTATGATCTTGACTTCGGTTACCATTACAATTCCGACTCTAGTCCCGCTTGTTATTACTGTAATCTCAATAATGGTTTTGGCTCCGAGCCTGATAATGTTTTAAAAGAGACTGTTTAGAATGTTTTCTGCTTGGTTCCTCCTCCGATATATATATGGAGGGTAATATTTTAAAGCATATTTTGTGATATTTATTCAAGGATCTAATTAGAGGTTTTGTTGCAGGAAGCTAAAGAATGTCAGGAGTATCAGGAGAAGCTTCCCAAAGGAATCAGCCTGCAGAAACTTCAAAGGTAGCAACTAAGCCTAAGAAGATTAAGTCAGAGAAGCTACCTTATACCTTGAGGTATAACCATAGAGGTCCTCCTGTCACTGCACGCAAAGTGGAATATGATTGGTCTGATATAACTAACACCAATCTAGGCCCATTCAATTTTGAGGAGTTATATTAAAAAACATTCACTAAGGATGTAACAGGAAGAACTAGAAGAATAGTTGAGTCTGACGTAGCTCACATCATTGTATTCCCTCTATCCATCCAATGCGTAGAATTTATTATGATAACAACATGAGTTTACAATCCGGCCACTAGGAAATGTATGGATTCATAGGGCAATGTGATTATAGATCTAACTCCTCAAATATTTTAGCACATGTTTAGAGTCCCTGATCCAAAAAACCTGGTACAAATAAATGAGGTAGATGCTTTAGGTGTATATAGAAAATACAAGGAGGCCAATAAGGTTCACTTGAACAAGAAGTGTTTGAGAATAAAGAAGAAGTATCTAATCAAGCTCCATGATCAACCAAACAGGACAAAATTTTACAAAGAAGTATAGGACCTGATAATGATGTTTTCTAGAGCCTTTAGGAAGACGGATGCATTTAATTTTAAGGAATGGATGTTTCCTTTCATTCAGAAAATATTTAATGGAAAGAAAAAGTTTGATTGGCCAATGATTGTCTTGGATACTATTCATGACCAGTTAACTAGAATAAGGGAAACTAAGAGATTTTTCATGACTTCTTATGTTGTCTATGCAACAGCTAGAGGAAGTATCTTTCTAGGTTTGAAAAGAGTAGGAATACTGGGAGAAGTCGATGGACAAAGGAAAGTATAAGATCATTATGATCAGCTATCTCTACAGGTTCCCAGAACAAAATTTAGAAGAGTTAATGATGCATTCTTATATGTAGTCATTAACTAGCTTAATGGGGATGCAGGATACAGATTGAGCCAAGAAGCCATGGCGTTTATCACAGAATGGGGATGTTGGTATATCCAATACCCCAAGTTCACTTATTTCACGTTGGCAAGATTTGAGGGTCATCCCCACTTACTTCCAAGGTGCTGCAGTAACAAGATGGTTTTGATGGAGTTTGTCTATCAAGCTCTTGGGGTCAATGTCTGATTTGGGTTAAAGCACAAGACAGGTTGTCATAAGTTTCCCATGCAATTGGGTGAATATAGCTTCCCACACCATGTGGGAGCTAAGGTAGTTTCTAGTGAATTGATACATTTGAAGCTAGGTTTGTACACTGCTCGAAAACACTTTGATCCAAAGAAGAAAATGAATGCTTTGCTGCCTTCAGTTTTTGACAAACATTTCAATCTGTTAGAGGATTTATGGAGTGATCTTCAAGATGAGTATGACCTCAGGAAAAGGAATTATGAGAGATTGCCCGTTTCACTCATGGAGGAATTTAGGATCAAAGATGACATTCCTGGTACATTAGTAGATGATGGAGTTGTCTTGGATCTATCATATGAAGCATTAAAAATTGGTACTAATTTTTTGGATCTGGTAGTTTGGGATGGTGAGGAGACTATCGACATCAAAAAAATAGGGAGACCAGTCTTGGATAGGAGTATCCACTGGGCTGTTCTAAGAACCAAGACTCCTTAGAGACCAACTCTTAAGAAAGGGAAGGTATATAAAAGAATCAAGAGGAAATTTCCTTCCAAAGAGCCTTTGGAGTTCTTCCCTCTTGACATTGAAGAGATTGAGCTTGAAGCCCCTACTCAAGATTTACCGGGAGTACAAGAGGAGGATGCCCAAACATGATCTATGGTTTCAACACAAGCAATAGGCGAGTCATCTTCTCAAGTCCCTCTTATAGAGCAACCAAGCAGAGGGATGCCTGAAGGAACTCTTCATGGTATAGCTAAAGCATTAAAGGGAAAAGGAGTAGAGTTGGAGATCCATGATGTTGAAATAGAATCTGATGAGACCTTATCAGAGAAAGATGCACAAGAAAAGATGCCTCTAGAGGAGGAAATTGAACATATTTTAATAGAGGAAGATCAATGGGCATTGTTTGAGGAAGCAAAGAAAGCTTTGGATGCTCAAGCGCATGTAGAGGAAATGGAGAAGAAAAAGGCAATAGATGCTAAGGAACAAGCTGATGCCTTACTTTAGCAACAACAAGTAGAAGCCAAACAAAGAGCTAATGAAGTAGAAAAATAGCAAAGGGAAAAGGAGCAGGAGCTCAAGATCAAATAAGAGAATGATAAGCTGGATTTCATATAGAAAATTCATGATCTAGAGGAGGAAAAGGAAAAGCAACAAAGGGAAAGAGACTCCTTGTAGCCAAATTGAAGATTGTTGAAGAGGCCTATAAAAATAAAGAGGAAGCATAATGTATGTAGAAAGAGAAGGATGCCTAGGAGCTGATCAAGCAAATACAAAAGGAAAAGGAAGATGCAGATAGACTTAACGCATTGGAAGAAGAGAGAAACCGAGAATTTGAAGAAGAAAAATTGAAGGAAGAAGAAGACAATAGGATACAGGAACAAAAGGACAGGGAGAAAGCTGAAAATCTTGCACATACAAGTGTAGAGAAAGAGAGACATGAGGTACAAGGGGTTGATTCTCAACCTAAAGTGAATGTGCAACAACTCTCTACTACTGTTGCTTCTTCTTCAATTATAATGATCACTACTCCAAGTGCTCCCACTTGGTTGAAATTGGATTTTCAAAAGAGATCAGTGACACCCTCACAACCTCTCAATTGGGATGATATGGTGAAGGAGATTGAAAAAGAAAGGCCTAAAAAAAAGGCTAAAATCTTGCATTCCACTAGACTTACTGAAGCAGGGGAGATTGTTGCTGAATGTGCAATACTGATGGTGGACAAGGATGTAGGGGACATGCAACTAACTGATTATCAGTTGGGCACAGTTAACTTGGGGAGACCCACAAGAGATCAACAGATGAACTTGATAGATGTGGTAGAATCATCCACTAAATCAAGAATGATGAAGGATAAGGAGAGAAAGGATGAGCTTAAGGCTCAATTAGATCAATTGCATACTTTCTTGAAGAGTGTTTCTTCTCTGAGGTCACAACAAATTGCCACCATTGAGATACCAATTTTGCTTACCAAGAAAGAGGTGGATGATTTGGTGCAGGTAAGGAGTAAGGCAAAGATGTTGGATAGATGGACAGATAAACTAAATCAGGAAGTAGGTGAGGTGTTGGAAAATAGTTTTGAGGTTCACAAGATGATAGAGGAGTTAACAGAAGAGATGAATTAGTATGTCGAAGTATTGGGAGAATAGGAGAAGGAGTACAAAGGATATAGCCAAAAGCTGAAAGAGGTTAATAAATTGCCAAAGTCCTCTCTTCTAGAATAGTCAATACTTGAAGAGGACGACAAAGATTTCCTAGAAAAGACCTCCAACATAGTCCGGTTTAGATCCGACTTTTTATACAAGCATAAAAATGAAGTTCAAGATTCTACCAAGGATCTAAATGAATAGTTTGAGGAGCTAGAAGCAGTTATTGCTATTATAGTAAAGGTTGATATGTCGGTAAAGGAGGGCCTACCTTTGAGCCAAATAAAAGAGAAATGGGATGATAGGCTTAAAGAGGTCATGCAAAAGGGAGATGCTGGAGAGGATCTGTTGTTAGATCGATTGATGGATATTAAAGAAGAAGCAAGGGCTGCTAGAAGGGAGTTAAGAAAGCTAAAAGACATGAGAGAATTTGCTGCTATGGAATTAGAAAGGATCAAGTTTGAAGATAGTTGGGTTGATGGGCTGGATTTGGATATGCTTCAACAAGTCTTCTCCAGTTATGATGAGTACATTACAGAGAAAAATTCACATGCATAATCAATAATCTCCTGCATGCATGGTTTTCTTTTCTCCTCTGCATGCATGACTGGCAGTTTTTAGAGACGCATGGCTTTCTTTTCTCGTCTATCTTCTTCTCTCCAGTTTAACTAGATGATCAATGTGGGAACTAGAGATCAATTGATCTAAGTTTCCAAGAAGACTTAGATTCCTAAAAAGGTGGATCAACTTAAGATAGAAAGGACTTCAGATTTTTGTACATCTATAAATACCTTTGGGGTATCATATTGTAGGTGTTGGTTGATGAGAATAAGATTAGCCACTTGATAGTAGGAGATAGAATTTTTCATAGTTTTTATAGAGATACTTTGTTATTTTGTTTACATTTGAATATAATTACAGGTTTTTACACAATATGTTGTTGGAATTGAGTTTTATTGGATAAGGTTGATGAATTATAGTCTATATATATGCCAGTGATTGTGTTGAAGCATCAGTATTTCTTATGTGATGAAAATCATTAGAAGGAACTAGATTTAAAGATTATTTCATTAGATTATCTTTGAATTGAATTTGTTGATAGTCTGTTGATCTATGATCTTGGCAACAAATGAGAGTATGTTCTTTTATCTTTGAAATATTTATGATGTGTGATTGTGATGTTAAATTAAGCACCTTAGATGCATGCAATAGTATGGACTATTCTATAAATTGCATCATGCTATGGTTTTTTTGATCTGTTGGAAGAACATTCATTGTTGAAGATATATGTCTAGATATTAGATAAGTTTCATTCATGTTTTACCGATGTACGCCTTGATCTATCTTTTTATTTTAATTAAAAAACCCCCTTTTCATTAAAAAAAATTTGATGAATCATTCATTACTTTCATTCCTTATTACCAGCAAAGGCCCCTTGAATATTACAATTGCATGGACCAATTGAGTGATACCAGATAGTTGAGAACCAACTACTAGGACCTTGGGAGTTAGGCTACTATATGTTGTCTTTCTTTTTCAGGAGAAATAAAGTAGAAATGTTTTGTTTAATGTTGTTTGTATAATTTTCACCATCAACAGATCTGGCGCTAGGAGGGCCTGAGGAACAAGTTGGCTCGAATTGGGTCATTTTCATTGGAGAAATATGGGAGGATTCTCAGATCCTCTACTAATCTTGAACCATTGGAAGAACTCCAAACCTCGCTTAGACCTGGACCCCATGCTCGTAGAATATTGATACCCACATTGCCACCGCCGCTTACTCCACCAAGATTTTAATCAAACCCACATACACCACCACCAGTTCAACCTACATCACCACCACTAGCTCGACCAGTATCGCCTCCACCTGTTAGGCCAGTGTTACCACCACCACTTGCCCAACCAATCCTACCCATGGCTTATTTTGTGAATAACCTCTCTCCGTTAGGGACTATTCCAGGACGAATCCATGATCTACCGAAGAGCCCATAATTTTTTTTTCCCAAGTACATGCATGGCAAATCAAGAAGTGCTGAGCAGCATATACAAGCATTCAAAGATGATTGTACATGTGCTCAAGTTTCTCATCAGGACGTGGTATGTAGATTGTTTCCTTATTGTTTGGGGGACATGGCATATAACTGGTACCTAAATCTGCCCCAGGGATCTATTCTGGGTTGGACAGATTTAGAAAATGCATTCATTAATCAATTTTGGGTTTATGTGGAGCTTGCCATCTTGTATCACCGGTTTTCCACCATAAGAAAGGAACATCATGGGCCATTTCCTCTATTCAATACGAGATTCTAAAAGATGTTTCGTAGGTTGCAAGATCCTTACTTAGTAGCTAATAATATTGCCATTTAGGCATATTTAAGAGCTATTGATCCCTTGATTGGCCTATTCTTGCAGAGAACTTATCAGGCCAATGAGATTGACTCCCTATCTAAAGTTTATCATCTAGCTATCAAATTGCAACATCAGATAAGTCTGCAATCAGGAGGTTTAGGAGCAGCTCTTCCTCTCATGAATTATCAGATGGCTAACCCACCATTGTACAAAACTGTCCTAGGGATGTCTTACTCCCAATACAGATCTATGTCTGAGTTACAAGCCCCACCTACCATGCCTTTTTCAGATATGGCATGTAATATTCTTCCCAACAACCTTAAAATCAACAACAACAAGCGGGACGATCAACCCATGTTCATTCCCCATCCATAGTACAAAATGTGCAAAATAAACAAACTGTTCAACTGACCAGTGAGCTAGAAACTCTAAAAAATACTCTATCTCAAATGTCTAATGACATGGCACAACTTAGGAAAAACCCTCCCCACAACCAAAATCAGAATAATCAGAACCAGGGAGGTTACAACAACCAGGGAAATTACTCCAATCAAGATGGGAATTAGAACGCCAACCGAAACTTTCAGAATCAGAATTCCTCTAATCAAAATTACCAAAATCAAAACAAATGATATAACCAGAGGTCTAACAACAAAAATAGGCAGTGGCATACTGGACCTAACAATGGGGGAGTTCCCTATAATTATTAGTCAGGTGAGGAGATATCACATATTGCTAATGTAGGTGACCTTAATTTCATGACTAATTGGTGTAGGCTACATGATACTGCAACAAACCCTGAGGTTAATAGACTAGAAATGGAGAAAATGGTAAAGATTGCACAAGCGGATGCCCATCCTCCCGCAAGAAATTCCAATCAAGATGATGGGCCAGTAAGTACTGCTATAACTTATGAAACTATTGAAAGGAAATACCAATTTCCCATGCGGGGAGATAATGGGCCAAAGGAGGATGTGTATGATGCCCAAGCCTTTTAGTCCAAAGGTGGTCACTTTCTAAGATATCAGAATAAGGGCCCATTTACTACATCTGCACCTCCAAACAACATGGTCCCACCTAACTAGAATGCAGATAATAACCCACCGCCACCAAAGGGACCTTCTGACTCTCAGAATAGAGGTAATCTGCCTCTTTTTCCTAATTATCAAGTGAGAAATGATTCAGAGTTTGATTTTATTGCAGAAATGTAGAGACAGAAGACATCTTTATCATTATTTGACATCATGAAGTGGTGCCCAACTCAACGTGAAGTGGTATTGAAGGCCCTGGAGGAGGAAAACCACTTAAAAGGAAAAGGTAAAGTGACTCTAGTAAAAGAGACAAATGCAGCGATCTATAAAGGTAAGACCAGTACCCCACCTTTTCTTTTAAGTCAGAGGATTTTTGGAAAGAATTTGCATAACTGTTTATTTGACTTTGGAGCATCAGGAAATGTTATGCCCTTTTCAATATGTAAGAAGTTAGGATTAAGTCCTATCCCAACCAATAAGAAAGTGATCCAGTTAGACAAAACTGAGGTCAATGTTGTAGGAGAACTAAAGAACATGCATGTACAGGTGGGATCAGATCCAAGGATCCAGACCTACATATATATCCAAGTGGCTGACATCCTAGAGACATATGGTAAGCTCCTAAGTTGGGAGCTAATGAAAAGTATTGGGGGATATTTGTCCTTGGATTTATCTCACATGTGGCTACCCTGGAAAGGGGTTGCAACACAGATAAAGATTGAGAGTGAACCAAGACTCAAGCATATGATTACAGAGTATGATGCTTCAAATGAAGTAGCATATTTTGAGATTGAGATAGGAGTTTACAAACAAGAGGAAGTCCTTACTTTCTCTGTACTCAATCTTGGGGATACATTGCTTCAAGAACATGGTAACCCAATGATCTGCATCAATCAACAAGTTCTAATAAGGAAATTACAACAAGACAGGCTGGTATTGGAAGGAGAAACTAACTTTAGTAGTTTGTTGCTTCCTAATTGGTGTAGGATTCATTGTCACAATCATTCAGAGTTAACATGCCAATCATGCCTAGATATCTTAAGTCATGTAGACTAGCCTCAAAAAATATGTCAAGAGAAACCCCAGATCCTTATCAATGAGTTTTCTTTTCAAGTTAAGGATGCTACCATTCTCACTAGGACTAGCTGTTCTTAGGAGGAGAATTCTCCACCAGTAGAGCAGGCTCATGTTATAGGCTCCAACATTCAAGAAGAAATTGAGGTGTCTCAGCTCCTTTTCAATACACCTACCCCAGATACTTTGCCAATGCCCAAGGCATTGATAAAAGATGAGTTGGATTGCAATTTAACCCAAGAAGTTGTTCAGGAAGTGATTTCTGGGCAAGTTTAAAACATACAAAAATCTTCATGTGAGCTTTGCCCCAAGTCAAATTTTGATGACCAGCAAAAGTCTGAGCCACCATACATCCCAAGTAAGTTATCCCCTGTTATCCCTAAAAAGAAAGAACTCCCAGCCAAAGATCAATTGTGGAGTCTTAAATTTGATGGTTCCAAATCTAAAGCAGGAAGTGGAGCAGGGATTGAACTAACCAACCCAAAAGGGAAAAATTACTTTGCATCTTACAGATTGCGGTTTGGCTGCACAAACAACGTGGCTGAGTATGAAGCACTTGCTCGAGGACTTATGTTTGCTCAAAAAAAGAAAGTTACTGCTCTCAAAGTTATGATGGATTCTGAAGTAATCGTGAAACATGTACGTAGCCAATATACATGTCATAACAAAATACTGGCTACGTACAGAAACAAAGTTTGGAACTTAATCAAAGAATTTGATGCTTTTGGGATTACTCTGATCCCTAGAGTAGGTAATCAAATTGTAGATGCTCTTTTTGTTGCTACTAGTACATGGAAGATTCAAAACTAAAGAGATTTTCAGTTGAACTAATTTCAGTCCCAACTATCCCTGATAATGTCCAAAATTTTTAGGTATTTGATGATGATCAACATATATTGGCCTTTTTGGAAAATTCTGATGTTTTTGAAGGGCAGATAATAGATGAATCTGAAAGAGATCAGGGAGATTGGGATCCTGAGAGGGAGAGTGAAGAAGGGATATTGGATTTGAAAAGTAATAGCATTCCGAAAGGGATGGTAGTCTTGGAGAGAATATTTGACTTTGACCCATGGGCTCATCAAAGGGCGCCCACAAAGAGTGATGGAGGGAAATATGAATCTGTCAATTTGACTCACTCAGGCCTTGAAAGGAATGTCCTCATAGGAAAGACTTGTCCTCAAGAAATTAAGGACAATATAGTTAAAGTTTTGGACTAGAACATTGAAGCCATTGCTTGGAGTTATGATGATCCAAAAACCTTTGACACTTCAGTGATCACATATAACATACCTCTCAAGCTAGAAGCCAAGCCCTTCCATCAAAAACAACGCCCGGTCAATGTTTTAATTGAACCCTTGATCCATAAAGAGGCACAAAAGATCCTATCTGCAAGGATAATCTTTCCTATTAGACATTCTACCTGGGTGGAAAATTTAGTTCCTGTACGCAAAAAGAATGGTGAAATTAGATTATGTGTTGATTTCAAGAATCTAAATAAAGCCTCTGAGAAAGATAATTATCCATTTCCCTCTCTGGATGAAGTACTACAAAAGGTTAATGGATCTCAGATGATGTCATTTTTAGATGGCTATTCTGGGTACAATCAAGTTCTTGTTAGTCATGAGGATAGAATGAAGACAACTTTCACCACCAAATGGGGCACATTTTCCTATCGGAGGATTCCATTCGGTCTTATCCATGCTGGAGAAACCTTTCAAAGGGCAATGGACGTAGCCTTCAAAGATTTGATAGGGAAGTGTATAATTATTTATGTAGATGATTTAACCATCTTCTCTAGGAATAGAGAAGACCATGCTGTCAATCTGAAAAAAGTTCTCAAGAAATGTATAAGCTATGGTGTCTCTCTCAATCTAAAGAAATGTGTGTTTGGAGTATCTAAAGGGAAAATCCTAGGTCACATCATATCAAAAGAAGGGATATCCATAGACCCTGATTGAGTAGAGGCTATCTTGAAACTAACAAGGCCAGGCAGCAAGAAAGAAATGAGATCCTTCTTCAGGAGGATCAATTTTGTTAGAAAGTTTATAATAGGGTTTACAGAGATCGTCAAACCTTTAAATGAAATAATGAAGAAAGAGGAAAATATTGAGTGGAGTGATGAGGCTAAATATGCTTTCTTGCAGATCAAATAGTCAATATCTAAGGCACCTATTTTGACAAGCCCAAATTATTTAAAACCTTTTTATATCTATTCTTTTGCATCTGACCATTCATGTGTAGTTGTGTTAACACAACGGAGAGGAGAGGGAGAAGAAAGACCTATTGCCTTCATGAGCTCTCCATTTAAGAATGCAGAAGTGAGATACCCACCATTGGAGAAACAAGCCTTTGTATTGGTATGAGCGGTAAAGAAGTTCAGACATTACATTCTTCAAAGTCAAGTAATGGCTATAGTTCTAGATCCAACTATGAAGTCTCTTCTAATGCAAAGTGAATTAGGAGAGCGAAGAGGAAAGTGGATGGAAATTCTATAAGAATTTGACTTAGAGATTCATCCGATGAAACTTTTTTGAGGGAAAGGTTTATCAAAAGCAATGGTAGATGTTTACCAAAACATCACTTGTCAGCTGTACACCGTCTAGTCATTTACTAAGGATCCCTGGTACAAATACTTGATTTTCTTCCTTCTCAATAACATATGTCCAAAAGGAATGAATGCTACTCAGAGGAGAGCATTGAGGATGAAGAGCACCCACTACATGCTTAAAGGGGGATCCATTTATAGAAAGAATTTTCAAGGGATTTACTTGCGTTGTTTAGATCAGCAAGAGGCCAAGCATGCTATTTTTGAGTTCCATGGAAGGCATGGAACATGACATGGATCTGTGGATGCTTTGGACCATCAGATTCTTAGATCAGGTTATTATTGGCCTTATGTATTTTAGGATGCACACCAATATGTCAGGACCTGTCATGTATGCCAAACTTTTGCACCTAGGGAAAGAAATCTTGCAATGCCTTTGCAACTAGTGTATGAGGTAAGCCCGTTTGCTCAATGGGCCTTGGATATGTAGATGTTATTAATCCCAATTCTTCTACAAGACATAAATTCATCTTGACTACAACTGACTACTATACATACTAGACTGAGGCCCAACCCTGCAAAAATAGTACCACAGAGGTGGTCATCAAATTTTTGATTGAGAACATCACAACCAGGTTTGGAGTTCCATTTTCTCTGGTATGTGATAATGGCCCTGCTTTTTCTTCTGCTGAATTCATTCAATGGGCATATGAACATAAAATTATTTTAAAAATATTCGTCCAACAACTATCCTTAGGGAAATGGAGTGGCTGAGTCCACTAATAAATAATTGTTGGAAGTGATAAGAAAGTTGTTAGAAAACAATCCTAAAGACTAGCATACCCAGTTAAGATTTTCCTTATGGGCAGATCGAACCCGAATCAAAGTAGCTCTAGGGAATTTTCCTTTTAAGTTAGTCTATGGCCAAGACCTAGTCTTCCTGATCCAATTACAAATACCTATTCTTAAGTTCATGCAGGAATTCTATACCAAGGATGATAGGATTGAGGTTAGATTACTTAATTTTCTTAACATGGAAGAGCGAAGAGATGCTGCTTTGCAGCAATTCTCTAAACATCAGGCTGTCGTTAAACGCTGGTTTGACAAAAGAGCTAAGATAAAAGCCTTTAGGATATCAGATCTTGTATTACTATGGGATAAAGCCAAAGAAAAGAAAGGAGATCACCAGAAGTTTGATAGAATCTGGTTAGGTCCGTATCAAGTGGCTGAGATACTAGGCGAGAATGATTTTTGTTTAAGTACCTTAACAAGAGAGCTTGTTCCATTACCAGTTAATGGTCAGTTTCTCAAGCACTATTTTGGTTCATGAAAGGTCTAATGGTTTAAAGAAAATGTATTACACTGTATCATATGTAATTAAGTTTTGTTTTTGTTTTTATTTTTATTTTTGTGTTTTGTTTGTTCTTTTTGTTTGTTTTATTTTGTCTTGTTTTGTTGGGGATCTTCATTTTGTCCATCTCAAGACCAGGGGGTTGTTATTCAAAGTATGCTACTGGTACTAGGAGAGAAATTGGTTTAGGTGTTTTCATCATCATCATTGAAAAGGATTTTGTTCTGAAACTCATGTTTTATGACCATTCTAATCTGGGTTTGAAAATTTATTAAGGATAGAAGATACATTGTGAATATCTCATGAATTAGGATAAAAAATCTATTACCAAATTAGAAAAACATCTACCTAAGTAAATGCCTATCTGTTTTAGGATGGTTCTACCTTTGATTCAAGTGAAAAATATGACTCCAAGACTATCATGAAATCCATTGTAGTTCTCAACCCAGATTTCAAATCTATTGTGTTTGAGTATCGAGGAAGGTGCATAAAATATTTCCACAAGAGAAGCTTAAGTAAAAAAAAAATGATGATTAAAAGAAAGAAGGAATAGGAAAAATCAATATCAAATGGGTAATCAAGTATCTCTATCGGGGCTCTGGACGCTTGGCTGGCAGTAGAGCAATGCTTTGAGAGAACTAGAGGTATCTCCATCGGGGCTATGGACGCCTGTCTGGCAGCGGAGCAATACCCAGGATTTTATTGCATGATAGTTAAAGGACTCAACCTATGTACCTTGAATCTTAGTTAGAATTATTCGAGTAGAGAAAGTATCTATAAAAGAATGATGCACAATATACGCACACACTTAGATTCATAAATAACTCATGAGCACATACATCTGAGACTCCAGCTCAACCTTATTCTCAATATATCTAATCTTATTCAAGTTAAAAATGCTTCATAAGCCAGGTAGTTTTAGGGTGACTGAATTTTTCTTAGGTGTCTTGAAAATGGGTAAACCATTTTTCTAGCTGAGTCGCCATTCGTTATGCCTTGCATAACCACCCCATATTTTTCCTTGGTCAAAATGGGTCCCCCTTTATGTTTTTTGTCCTTGGTTGTTTGTCAAACAAAGTTTGGAGTCCTTCTTTTCCAACAATTTGTTTTTCTTTGGTTTATTTTGTCAGAACCGGAGCTGAAAACGAATCGAATTTTAAAACTTCTTTCAAAACTCGTTCCAATTCCCATCCCAACAGTTTTCTTTTTCCTTTTTTGGTTTGTCTTTATCGGAGCCGGAGCCGGAGTGGAAGTCAAGTTGGAATTTATTCAAAGTTTCAAAATCAAATCCCGTTCCATCTCCGCCTCCACTTTTTGGTCTTTCATATTAAACTAGGTTTTTGTGTTAAGTTTTCTTGTTTCGGTATTTTTGTTTTATTTTGATGTTTTGTTTCACTTTCTTCTTTGTTTGTGGAACCAGAACCAAAATGGGAACCAACTTGGAAAGTTAGACAAGTTTCCAAATCATTTTCCATTCCGATTCCGCTCCCGTCGTTTATGGTCGTTGAATTTATTGATGTCGCACAATAGTAATGTGCCAATTCCTTCTGTAGTTCCGGTCTGCTCTACCACATTTATGGCATTAATTACAGGTGCCATTTACGCATGAAACTCTGAGTTTTTATCTTAATTAGGGATTAATGGTTATTTATCATCATTATTGTTAAGAGATCGAAGAGTGAACCAGAGTTGCAGTGGAGCATTTGTGCAAGTGATTCGATCGAAAGGGAGACAATTGCATGTGGATTGCTTCAAGGAATTAACTTATTTATTTGTGTTTGAGGTAGGGGGTTTTTTGTTCTTCCCTTTTCATTTTAGTTCGCATTTTTTTTTCCTATTTTTGATTTGCTCGGCGGTTTCTTGCAAATTCATGATTCTCTGTGAGTTCATGTGATTCATTTCCTTTCTCTTTTTGTTTGGTTTTCTTATTCTTATTTTTCTTTTATGGTTTTATTTCTTGTTTCTTTGTTTTTTTTTCACGGTCGTTTTCACGTTTTAATCGTGACTGTATCGTGATGCCCTAGTTTTTAAATGCATAAATTAGTTACTATTTTACATTGATAGGGTTTGATAAATGATTGTTTTTACTTAGGAATCTTGTTTTGCTTTAGATCTGGTTAATTTAAATAGGATTTAATTCATGCCCTAGTTATTTGGAATCAACGGTTTTATTTAGGGTTTTGATGCATTCCTGTTTTAAATATGATGCCCTAAATAGTATAGTCACCTCTCGGTCATATGGGGATGGTCTTATTAGGTTATTTGTAAGCCCCTTTCATTTTGGTATGACCTAGTCCTTAAATCATGAAGTTATTTATCGAATTGTTAAAATCACTTATGATGTCATGGTCATTTTAGGCAGAAGCGGGATCAGAATCGATTTAGACTTTGAACCGAGTTTTGTAATAAGTATTGATTCCATTTTCCATCCCGTTTTTGACTCCGCTTATAGTTAGAAGTAGGCCTTCAAAATAACGATAACCTAGGTGGAAGCAGAACCATAACTGAATGTGAAATTAGAAAATCTTCATGCAACCAAAATAGTTTCCGTTCTGATCCTAACTCTGGTTACCATTACAATTCCGACTCCGGTCCCGCTTGTTATTACTGTAATCTCAATAACGGTTTTGGCTTCGAGCCTGACAGTGTTTGAAAAGAGACTATTTAGAATGTTTTCTGCTTGGTTCCGCCTCTGGTATATATATGAAGGGTAAGATTTTAAAGCATATTTTGTGATATTTATTCAAGGATCTAATTAGAGGTTTTGTTGCAAGAAGCTAAAGAATGTCAGGAGTATCAGGGGAAGCTTCCCAAAGGAATCGGCTTGCAGAAACTTCAAAGGTAGCAACTAAGCCTAAGAAGATTAAGTCAGAGCAGCTACCTTATACCTTGAGGTATAATCATAGGGGTCCTAATGTCATTGCAAGAAAAGTGGAATTTGATTGTGTAATGCCCCACCACACAACCCTAGAGGAAGTTTCAATTCACTATAAAAGTGTACAATTTTTTTTTATTAAAGTGAATTAAACATACATGTTCACCTATAATTGACTACATCCCCTAAGGCTACGTAAGTGAGATTACTTAAATCCCTATTAACAACCATCGTTTAAATTACATTGCAATAAATAACACAAGTAGTAAGCATTCATTCAACATAAATAAATATCAAGATAGGAATATAATATCCACAACATATATCCATTACATGATTAACTGATTACAACCCTCATTCCCAGAATGAGTCATAAATACATAAGAGTTACAATTACATAAATCCACCTCATAAATACAAGTGGGGTAATATCAACTTAATACATTTGAAATACAATAGTACAAGAAAAGAATAACAAGATCCGTGAGTTGTCCAACTGGATGTCTCGCCACCACAAACTGAAGATCAATGGGGACCCAACGGTTTTGGTACATGTTCCACCGAACCAAGTGGTACTTGAAGGGCCACCCCCCATGCTAGGAGATAGTAACAACACAACATGGAAAAAGAATCTACTACCTCTAACCAAAGGCATACTCATACTGACACAAACTGACTCAACCAAACACATGCACATTACAAGTACAACTCTCACATCACTGACATAGGTCACATTGCTTCCAGACATAAAATAGATCAATTATGTTCAGAGAACCATACACATAAAACAATAAACAACAGTTGTCCTAGATAGAGTGTCATCGTATAGTTAGTCATGAGATCTCCTCTAGGCATTCTTCATAGGCTCTGGATATCCTAGTGACCTCAACCGAATCCTGGGCCTCATACTTACTCATGCGGAATCAACTACCTCTCATAAGGACAAGATAGTTGATCTTGCCATTCCAGGCCTTCCCACTCATCCCAAGTCTAAACAAGCTCTTGTGTCTATGAGTGAAGTAAAATTATTTTGATTAGTGAGAAGTTAGTCCTAATCTTCTAAGTAAATTACTTTAATTATCACTTGTTTAAATAACTTCTGAAGGTTACCTGGTTTACCTCTTTGGGCTCCGATGCCTATCAGAAGCCACTCTTCTAATGGACAACACACCATAAAAACCATACTCCAAGGGAAACACAAGTACATGCAACCTAGGTATCAAAACCACTCCAACACAAGGAGGAAACAAATAATACAATTCACTCCAAACATCATGGAGGCAACAAACACATGTAGTCCACTCCTTTCATAGGAGGTACAAAACATCCCCATTCGTTGAAACCGGGTAAAACTGAAAAGATGCCATGCACTACCCAAGGGTAAAACAACAGGTTGACATAGAGATTCGACAACCCTCATCCTCTAAGTTCTTCTGGAAGACTTACAATTTTGGACTAACACTAAATCCCAAATTCCCACATTGCAACATGACGACATAGCTACAGCAAGCATTCAAGTCATAATTCAAATCTAATATTTGGATTTCCTAAATCCATCTTCAATCAATAGGTAACATTTACAAAATCAAAGGCATGATAACAGGGTTAACTCAAATAATTATAAAACCCTTTTTCCCCAATCATGAATATAAGGAAAAGATAACAACAATAGGCAAAGGCAAGGAAATACGCTAATTTCAGATATCTTAAATCCATTCCTTATTTAATGCATTTCGCAGAAATTAAAATAATATCATTCTAAATTTACATTGAACAACAATTTCTTCCATTAAATAAATATTTTTCACAACTTTATCTAATCATGCACAATACTAGTTTCAGTTAGAATTACTTATCAAAATAATTGCATACACTTATGTCTAAAACATAATATTAAATATATAGATATACAAATCTATATATAAAACAAAACAAATAAAATAAAATAAAATAACATTAACATTATGCAATAATTTAAACTTTCTATTATAATAAAATTACCAGTCCACAAAATTAATTAAATTTTGTAAAAAGTTCACACACAGAAACAATTTTCCAAATAAACAAATAAAATCACCCTTACATTAAATATTAAATATATTACAATAGTACTCATCTTTATCCAATAAAATACACTATACAAAAAATAAAATAAAATAAAATATATTACAAAAAAAAAAAGTACAAAACAACTAATAAATAAAAATATATAATAAAAAAAATAAAAAGCAAAAAAAATAAAATAAATGAGACAGGGATCAGACGGTACCCTGCTGCCTGTGCCGACTGTACACACAGTACAGCGGCCGACGGTAAACTTGGGGAGGCTGTAGTCCATGGACAGTGCATCCCCCCATACGGTGGGCGCACTGCCCCATGGGCAGCACATCCCCCAAACAAAAGAAAAGGTGGGGCGTTCGAACCTCCCCCACCAATAATAATTTTTTTTTTGAATTTTTTTTTTTATTTAAAACAAAACAACAGGTTCTTAAACCTAGGTACAAATCTCAAAATTCGCCGTATGGCATTTTTTCAAAAGAACAAATAACAATAATTATATATATTCATAGGTCTCAAACATAAATATATTAATAAATATATATTATGTGTATTTATATTCGAAAATATAATACATGTAATATATATTTGCACAGACAATAGTATTGGTAAATTTGAGAAAATTATAAAAAAAACTAGTATCATGAAATTAATTAAATTTTCCAAAATATCGTTCTAAATTCAAGAAGTGTAAATTAAATTTCTTTTACACTATTCCTTCAATTTTTTGAATAATTAAAAATAAGAAAATTACACAGATCTTGATTTTTTTTTTCAAAGAAGGTTTTCTAATAGGGTTTGTTTTTGAAGAACAGATTTGGATGTTTTCAAAAAGGTTAAATTCTTCATGCTACAACCTAAATATTTGAAGCACAATTCTAAGGTTTAATTCAAACAATGAATTTCAACAATTAGATTCATAAACAAAATAAATTGCATTGAACAAAACAAGAACAAAACTTGGAATCTGAAGCTACAGAAGAAGACAAATTTTTGATGCAAGCCTCCTCCAAGAATTTCCTGAATTTCCTCAAACGTGCAATGAATCCAATCCAAAAACTTCAACAATTGCAACAATTTTTCCTCAAATCCAATCCAAAACCAAAAACTGTTTCAAACCCTTGCACAAATTTTCCAAAAATCCTTCACTGCTCTGAAAAATGAATTCTTCCCCAAAATTTCTCTCCCCAATTGAAAACATGCATTCCACATAAATCAAAAATATCTAATACAACCCTAATTCACATTGCATGCAAAGTTGAGAATTAGATATTTATTTCATTTCCCATTTTCGAAAACCCAAATTGACTTTAAAATACAATTTCAATTTCCTTTCAATTTCTTATGATTTAATTTAATTTAATTTAATCCAATAAACTTAATTAATTAATTTTAATTATTTAATAACTAAATTCAACCCTTTTGAGATTAAAATTTAATTAATTAAATAAATTAAAATTTAACTAAATTAAATTTCATTATCAACTTTAACTATAACATCAAAGGATAATTTTAATTTAATATAACATAATCACTACTTTAACCCAATGCAATTATTCTAAAAATTCATTTAATAAGCAAGCACCTTTCAAATCAAATAACATTAAATAAGGTAAAACATGACTCAATAAACAAGACTGACGACACACTAAGGCTAGGGTGTAGACCTGACACATGTTACCTAGCTACTATCTCCCTTTCAACTTCACCATTGGATCAACATGCTCAAACCTGTGAAACCAGGTGGAGTCGATGTCATGTACCTGCAACCTAAAACCAAGTCAACAACATCATATAATATATCCAACATATAATACACACCATGAAGAAGAAATCACGGATTCACAGGGCACTTGCAAGCGAGTGATGTGAAACCATCCTCTTCATCAATACACTATCAAAGACTGACATTAACATCATAATCAATAATCTCATAATAGAATCTCATGTTAACTCTACTAACATCATTAAACCATTAAAGCATGTGAAACAATAATAAGATCAACACATCACACAATAATAGTTGTCGCTCAATAGTAGCAAGCAAAACATCATAACAAAATGTATCCAATATCAAAGTAGCTACATCCAAACATAGCATAAAGCAAACTAAATAAAAAGAAAAACGGAGGGGTATTACAGATTGGTCTTATATAACTACACCAATCTAGGCCCATTCAATTTTGAGGATTTATATTAAGAAACATTCACTGAGGATGTAACAAGAAGAACTGGAAGAGAAGTTGAGTCTGACTTGGCTCACATCATTGTATTCCCTCTATCCATCCAATGCCCGGAATTGATTATGACAATAGCAGGAGCTTACAATTTGGCCACTAGGCAATGTATGGATTCACAGGACAATGTGATTATAGATCTAAATGCTCAAATGTTTTAGCACATGTTTAGTGTCCCTGATCCAAAGAAACTGGTACAGTTAAATGAGGTAGATGCTTTAGGTATATATAGAAAATACAAGGAGGCCAACAAGGCTCACTTGAACAAGAAGTGGTTGAGAATAGAGAAGAAGTCTTTGAGCAAGCTCCATGATCAACTAAAGAGGACATAATTTTACAAAGAAGTATCAAAACTGATAATGATGTTGTCTAGAGCCTTTGGGAAGAGGAATGCATTTCATTTTAAGGAATGGATGTTTCCTTTCATTTAGACAATCTTTAATGGCAAGCAACAGTTTGATTGGCCAATCATTGTCTCAGATACTATTCATGACCAATTAACTAGAATAAGGGAAACTAAGAGATTTTTCATGACTTCTTATGTTGTCTATGCAGCAGCTGGAGGAGGTATCTTTCTAGGTTTGAATAGAGTAGGAATATTGGGAGAAGCTGATGGACAAAGGAAAGTATGGGATCATTATGATCAACTATCTCTACGGGTTTCTAAAACACAATTTAGAACAGTTAATGATGCATTCTTATATGTAGTCATTAACTAGCTTAATGGTGATGCAGGATACAAATTGAGCTAGGAAGCCATGGCCTTTATCATAGAATGGGGATGTTGGTATATCCAATACCCCAAGTTCACTTATTTCAAGTTGGTAGGATTTGAGGGTCATCCAAACTTACTTCCAAGGTGTTGCAGCAACAGGATGGTTCTGATGGAGTTTGTCTATCAAGCTCTCGGGGTCAATGCTCAATTTGGGTTAAAGAAAAACATAGGTTGTCATAAGTTTCCCATGCAATTGGGTGAATACAGCTGCCCACACCTTGTGGGAGCTAAGGTAGTTTGCAGTGAATTGATACATTTGAAGCTAGGTTTGTACACTTCTCAAAAACACTTTGATCCAAAGAAGAAAATGAATGCATTGCTGCCTTCAGTTTTTGACAAACGTTTCAATCTGTTAGAGGATTTCTGGAGTGATCTTTAAGATGAGTATGACCTCAAGAAAAGGAATTATGAGAGGTTTCCCATTTCACTCATGGTAGAATTCAGGATCAAAGATGACATTCCTAATACATTAGTAGATGATGGAGTTGTGTTGGATCCATCATATGAAGCATTGAACATTGGTACTAAAAGTTTGGATCCGGTAGATTGGGATGGTGAGGAGACCATCGACATCAAGCAAATAGGGAGACCAGTCTTGGATAGGAGTATCCACTGGGCTGTTCTAAGAACCAAAACTCCTTAGGGACCAGCTCCTAAGAAAGGGAAGAGATATAAAATAATCAAGAGGAAATTGCCTTCCAAATAGCCTTTGGAGTTCTTCCCTCTTGACATTGAAGAGATCAAGCTTGAAGCCCCTACTCAAGATTTACCAAGAGTACAAGAGGAGTATGCCCAAACAGGATCTGTGGTTTCAACACCAGCAATAGGTGAGTCATCTGCTCAAGTCCCTCTTATGGAGCAACCAAGCGGAGGGATGCCTGAAGGAACTCTTCATGGTATAGCTAAAGCATTAAAGGGAAAAGGAGTAGAGCTGGATATCCATGATGTTGAAATAGACTCTGATGAGACCTTATCAGAGAAAGATGCACAAGAAAAGATGCCTCTAGAGGAGGAAATTGAACATATTTTAACAAAGGAAGATCAATGGGCACTGTTTGAGGAAGCAAAGAAAGCTACGGATGCTCAAGCGCATGCAGAGGCAATGGAGAAGCAAAAGATAATAGATGCTAAGGCACAAGATGATGCCTTACTTCAACAACAACAAGTAGAAGCCAAATGAAGAGTGGATGAAGTAGAAAAAAAATAAAGGCAAAAGGAGCAGGAGCTCAAGATCAAATAAGAGAATGATAAGCTGGAATTATTATAGAAAATTCATGATCTAGAGGAGGAAAAGGAAAAGCAATGAAGGGAAAGAGAATTCCTTGTAGCCAAATTGAAGCTTGTTGAAGAGGCCTATAAAAAGAAAGAGGAAGCAAAACATATGTAGAAAGAGAGGGATTCCAAGGAGCTTATCAAGCAACTACAAAAGGAAAAGGAAGATGTAGACAGACTTAAGGCATTGGAAGAAGTGAGAAACCAAGAATTTGAAGAAGAAAAATTGAAGGAAGAAGAAGACAATAGGATATAGGAACAAAAGGATAGGGAGAAAGCTGAAAATCTTGCACAAACAAGTGTAGAGCAAGAGCAATAAGAGGTACAAGGGGTTGATTCTCAACCTAAATTTAATGTGCAACGACCCTCTACTACTGTTGCTTCTTCTTCAATTATAATGACCACTACTCCAAGTGATCCCACTTGGTTGAAATTGGATTTTCAAAAGAGATCAGTGACACCCTCACAGCCTCTCAATTGGGATGATATGATGAAGGAGATTGAAAAAGAAAGGCCTAAAAAGAAGGCTAAAATCCTATATTCTACTAGACTTACTGAATCAGGGGAGATTGTTGTTGAATGTGCAATACTGATGGTGGACAAGGATGTAGGGGACATGCATCTAATTGATTATCAGTTGGGCACGGTTAACTTGGGGAGACCCACAAGAGATCAACAGATGAACTTGATAGATGTGGTAGTATCACCCACTAAATCAAGAATGATGAAGGATAAGCAGAGAAAGGATGAGCTTAAGGCTCAATTAGATCAATTGCATACTTGCTTGAAGAGTGTTTCTTCTCCGAGGTCACAACAAATTGCCACCATTGAGACACCAATTTTTCTTAGCAAGAAAGAGGTGGATGATTTGGTGCAGGTAAGGAGTAAGGAAGAGATGTTGGATAGATGGAATGATAAACTAAATCAAGAAGTAGGTGAGGTGTTGGACAACAATTTTGAGGTTCACAAGATGACATAGGAGTTAATAGAAGAGATGAATGAGTATGTCAAAGTATTGGGAGAACAGGAGGAGGAGTATAGAGGATATAGCCAGAAGTTGAAAGAGGTTAATAAATTGCCGAATTCCACTCTTCTAGAACAATCAATACTTGAAGAGGACAACAAAGATTTCTTGGAAAAGACCTCCAGCATAGTCCGGTTTAGATCTGAATTTTTATATAAGAATAAAAATGAACTTCAAGATTCTACCAAGGATCTAAATGAACAGTTTGAGGAGTTAGAAGCAATTATTGCTATTATAGTAAATGTTGATATGCTGGTAAAGGAGGGCCTACCTTTGAGCCAAATAAAAGAGAAATGGGATGATAGGCTTAAAGAGGTCATGCAAAAGGGATATGGTGGAGAGGATCTGTTGTTAGATCGGTTGATGGATATTAAAGAAGAAGTAAGGGTTGATAAAAGGGAGTTAAGAAATATAAAAGACATGAGAGGGTTTACTACTGTGGAATTAGAAAGGATCAAGTTTGAAGATAGTTGGGTTGATGGGCCGAATTTGGATATGCTTCAACAAGTCTTCTCCAGTTATGATGAGTACATTACAAAGCAAACTTCACATGCATAATTAATAATCTCCTGCATGCATGGTTTTCTTTTCTCCTCTGCATGCATGACTGACAGTTTTTAGAGGCGCATGGCTTTCTTTTCTCTTCTATCTTCTTCTCTCTAGTTTAACTAGATGATCAATGTGGGAACTAGAGATCAATTGATCTGAGTTTCCAAGAAGACTTGGATTCCTAAAATGGTGGATCAAATTAAGATAGAAAGGACTTTAGATTTTTTGACATCTATAAATACCTTTGGGGTATCATATTGTAGGGGTCGGCTGATGAGAATAAGATTTGCCACTTGATAGTAGGAGATAGAATTTTTCATAGTTTTTATAGAGATACTTTGTTATTTTGTTTACAGTTGAATATAATTACGGGTTTTTACATAATATGGTGTAGGAATTGAGTTTTATTGGATAAGGTTGATGAATTATAGTCTATCTGTATGCCAGTGATTGTGCTAAAGCATAAGTGTTTCTTATGTGATGAAAATCATTAGAAGGAACCAGATTTAAGGATTATTTCATTAGATTATCTGTGAATTGAATTTATTGAAAGCCTATTGATCTATGATCTTGGCAACGAATGAGAGTGTGTTCTTTTATCTTTGAAATATTTATGATGTATGATTGTGATGTTAAATTAAGCACCTTAGATGCATGCAATAGTATGGACTATTCTGTAAATTGCATCATGCTATGGTTTTTTTGATATGTTGGAAGAACATTCATTGTTGAAGATATATGTCTTGATATTAGATAAGTTTCATTCATGTTTTATTGATGTACGCCCTGATCTATCTTTTTCTTTTATTTAAAAAACCCCCTTTTCATTAAAAATAATTTGATGAATTAGTCATTGCTTGCATTCCTTATTACCAACAAAGGCCCCTTGAATATTACAGTTGCATGGACCAATTGAGTGACACCATACAGTTGAGAACCAACTACTAGGACCTTGGGAGTTAGGCTACTATATGTTTTCTTTTTTTTTTCAGGAGAAATAAAGTAGAAATATTCTGTTTAACATTGTTTGTGTCATTTTCACCATCAACAGGTGTCTCATCTATATTTTTGATCTGTGCTTTGTGCTAATGTCAGGGAGACTTTGGAAAGACTCTCATCGACATGGTGTTGTCTTGGTGATATGCTATGAGCAATCATAGGAGTATTTCAAAGGAGGAATACACTTTGATGTTGTGATCAAGGGTTTTATTTGAAGCTCACGTGAGGGATTTAATTAAATTTAAATTATGACAAGAATTCTATGAATATGGTGGATGTAAGAGATGAGTGAAAATGGAAGTATGCACAAATAATTAGGATGGAATCTTGGCTACAACACAATCCATGTTTAAAAAAGGATGATTCTTATGGCCTAAACTTTGAAATGCTTCAGTAATATTATTTGGGTTGATACAAATTACCTATTGCAATATCCTTAAATTGTTCAATCTTTGGTATGAATTGTTGAAAGAAAAAATTAGGATTACTTGGATGATTCTTCCATTCATTTTGCCTCAACATATGTTCATGAAGACACAAAACTTAATAGCTCAATCAGGTAGAGATTTTGTGATTTTCAAATGAATAGTAAGGTACATTTTTATTTCTGCTGCATTACATTCATGTGCATAAACAAAATTAGAAGATTAAATTATTAGATTGCATGTATGTAGATTCATATAATATAGGAAATATTGCACAATCCTTTAAAAAATGTAGTCTTTATTGATAATGTAAATGTATGTTGTTCCACACAAGCCATGGAATTGACTATTTGAATGCATATAATCAAAAAACTATACACTTATAGATACAAAAGAGAAAAATGCACATAAAGAGAAAGGGGACCCGTCATTTCCTCAATAACGAATCTCGATTGCTTTGTTTTGCATCATCTTCAGTATTCCCGCTTGTCTAAGCCTCCAAGTTGATGTCTTCCTTGCTGCTCCTAGGTTCCTTGCATTTGAGTGAGAAGATTTTTGTTAGAGAAATGAAGGATCACCAATCAAAATATGTGCATACATATATAAACATATAATTTGATCATCATGTGCATTCAAATAACTTGCATACCATAGATGTCTAGGAAAACAAGAAAGTTATCAAACATATCTATCATATGCTCGATTTTATCTAACATGTTTTTCTCATTGTGCAGGTATAGATAAAATTAGGTTGTTGTTTTATTTATCTGGTTATAGCATGTGGGGTGAAATGTGTCTCCCACAAGGGTTGAGCCTAGCCTGCTGCCCTATTGTTTCATTTGAGAAGGATAATCACAAGTAAACCATCCATGAAGCATTAAAGATCAACCTTTGAAAAGATAGTGGAGTATGTTGGTAAGGAGTAATCTCCTTATTGATAAAGATTTATCCTTATTAATAAGAACATTCCACTATCAACATAACCATGATTCTGAAAAAACATATCATCAAGGATTCCAAGATAGTTTTCATTAATAGTCTAGTTAAAAGTAAGCAGCCCCAAGAATCATAATAGTCACAAGAATTGAACATGAGGGGTAGCCATGTAGATTAAAAGCTTACACAATAGTCATCACTTACAAAGAAAAAGACAACATGTTTCCACATAAAAAATTAAATCGAATGCATGAAATTTACAATGATGAAGTCCATAATAGTGAATGTTGCTAAAGAGGGATTGAATAAAAAATATTTGTATCAAGGAGAACAAGGTAACCTCAAACTATATTGTACCTGAGTATGATAATACGTGAGATTTTGGTGTTTCTAGATGGAACCTATAGCGGAAAAGTATAGTCTCCATCTGAAGGAACCATCTTCGGAGCTCTTCCCTGAAATGAGGGTTGAAAACATTAGAAGAAAAGAGATACCATAATTCTAAAGTAACAATTTTTATCAAGACAAATATTAGAAAGTATAATTAAAAAGACAAATCCTTATAATTGGACATCAAATTGGACCAAACAGATTTATGATTTTATCTTTAGAATGTAGAACTTTCTCTGTCAGAGCTTCACAACCTAAAATTGGATCTCCAATTGGACCGATAATTTATGATTTTATCTTTAGAATATAGGAACTTTCTCTGTTTGATATTCACGACCTCAAATTAGATTAGAAGCTGGATAAGGAAATTTATGATTTTATCTTTAGAATGTATAAACTTTTTCTTTATCGGATATTAAAGATGCCAGGTTGGATCAGAAACTAGATAAGCAGATTTATGATTTTATCTTTAGAATGTAGGAACTTCCTCTATTAGATATTTGGAAATTCCTACACACAAGTTCTGCTTCAGAGTGAAAAAACTCGGAAGTGTTTCACACTAGCTGAAGGTACAATCCAACCTAGTTATGAAACTGATAGCAATCCAATTTTGCCTAAACTATCCATACCCAAATTTTGCATCACAATCTATTCTTCCTGGACATAAAAATGCCACATATTAACCCCTTCTAAATAAAACTCAAAATACCATGAAACAATGAGTCCCCTATATTAGTAAGTAAGTAGGCAGTCTATAGGGCATAGTTTGATTTTATAAAAGGATGCTGATGAAAGGAATCTTCAAGTGACAGTGAGTGAGTTGTTTGAGATTGCAGCTGATGGTGCAATATCCAGTCCTAAAGGCAGTTAGCAAAGTAGTAAATGTGCAAGAAAATTAAATTGTACACAACAAACAATTCACAATGTTATCTTGCATAATGCCTTAAGTTTGAAGACAAAAATCTCATTGTATCTTGATGAAAGTAGTGACCTTAATGGTCAATTGTTGGCAACCATGATTTTAAAACATGTTATTGTGCTTATGGAGGTAATAGTTTAAGCAAGGCAGTGAGTGGTGGTTTGGAACAATGGCAGGTATGAAGGACTTGCTTTATATGCATACTATGCAGTCTAGCTTAAGACAACGTTCTTAGAAGAGATTGAAGGTGGATTATGGAACTCATGGGTTACCATGATAAAGATTAAACAAAAGACTAAGATCTATTTAAAATCCACTATCATGAAGATATTAAAGATGTCAAATGCAAAACCCTAGCAGCTAGAGTAATGAACACAGTGCGAAAGAGGACAGTTTGCTAGGGCAGATTTATGAGATCTCCACATTATCTAATCACAGGAAAATACATATTTTTTTTTTAAATTAAAAGAAATTATTCTAAACCCTATATAGGACACATTGATACTTCAAAAGCATATGATTTATTTTTTAAAATTAAAAGAAGTCATTCTAAACCCTATATAGGATACATTGATACTTCAAAAACATTTGAAGGAATTTGAGATTATGCAAATATATGTCAATCAAATACCTAGATTACAAACAGTAGTGTGAACATTGTAACCCTTGTTGATCAGAGCAAGAATTAGATAAACAACAATGAATCTTATTCCTCCTATCACACAAATCTCCTTACCATTCTCTATCATTCTTTACTGAAACACTTCTCCATTTTGGCGGGCTACGCCTGAAAATAAGGTTTCAACAAAGGTTTTATTATATGTTTATTAAAATGAAAACTCCATTCTAGTGGGCTATGCCTGAAAATAAGATTTCAACAATTTTTTAGAGTATGCTTGTTAGAGTTTTAGATTATTTTGGTGGGCTATATTCTTGATTCCTTAAATGATTTATTCAAATGGATTGTGACTAATGTGATTTGTTGCATTTAGTGCTATAAATTGTAATGATACCACGATTACCATACTATTTCCATCTCTTATTATACTCGCTATGGTATGGCAGTGTTTTTCCCTTCCCTTCTACTATTTACCACACTACCACCTTGCTCAAGGCTTCTTGTTGCGGGGTTGCAGTGTATACCACTCTACCACATATGTTGCTCACCTTCTCGATGGTATAGTGGTGTATGCTTTTGATCATTACTTGAAGAGTGTTGATGAGATAACCTTATTTGTCTTACCGATATCTCAATGTATCATCGACATTAGATCTTATGTTCCTCTGATGTTGGTTGCTGGTGTCAATGAGATAAGTTAATATCTCTTGCCAATATGCCACTATCTCATCGATATTTTCCTTCGGTGATATTTCTTTATATATCGGTGTAACTTTTCCATGTCGGGGAGACTCGTGATTATCATTGTGGTATGGCAGTGTTTTTCCCTTCCCTTCAGCTATTTACCACACTACCACCTTGCTCAAGGCTTCTTGCTACAGGGTTGTGGTGTATACCACTCTACCGCATATGTTGCTCACCTTCTTGATGGTCTAGTGGTGTATACTTTTGATCATTACTTGAAGAGTGTCGATGAGACAATATTATTTGTCTTACCGATATCTCACTATCTCATCGACATTACTTCGTTATATCCAAGAGTTTTGTTTCGTCGAGCACTTGTAGATATACCTTGTCAATGTGACGTAAGTAATTCTCTCCTCGATATGCCCATATCTTGTTGACATTTCATTGTTTTACATTGTCGATGAGACATATAAATAAGTCTTTTCGACATAGGGGTGTATAAACCAGTGCTAAACCTGAAACTAAAATCGAAGCTAAAATCGAAGCTAAAGTCAAAGATAAAAGTGGCACTAAACTCAAACCTAAAATCAGAGCCAAAGGTGGCACTAACGGTGGCACCACACTCGAAGTCAATATCAGCACTAATTAGTGCCTAAATTAGCACCGACTTGTCCTGATTAGCGTAAATAAACACCAAAAATAGCACCATCTGGATAAATATCGCCGATGTTTTCAAAAAATTGGCAAAAAATACATTAAAACAGTGGGTGGAAGCAAAAAACAGAGAAAAAAATGGAGCAAATCACAAGGATTTACTGTAGTGAGACATAACTGTGATTAAGACTTGATTGTAAAAGTTAATGTTGTAGTGTCATAAATTGCGCTCCCTAAATGCTTTATTTGGGCTCACTTTGGTGTCCTTTCCCTTTATGTATTTTATAATCATTTCCTAGCTTGGACTTTACCTTTAAATTCAAGAGAATGTGTCAATACTATCATAAAAGTTCCTTCTTGGTCACATTTCATTATTTTAACCTCGACAAATGCTCAATTTTTGGATGAGCTTAGATTAAGAAGAACCTAAATTCAAGGATCACATTTAAAAGTTTTCAAAATAGCTATTCAGGGTTGAACTCACCCTAGACCAAGTATTTTTCTTGATGATTTTGATCTTTAATTTATATCGATCTTTAATTTACGTAACATGAATTAAATTTCAAGATTTGATGATAAATTAATCTTGAAAATTCAAAATTAAATGAATTGTCCTACACTTTAATTTATTCCTATGTTCCATTATATAAACATGAATTATTATTTCAAAAACATAAGGAAATCATAATTACAACAAAGCTTTTCCAAAATTCACATCCTATCTTACACAATTACACTAATTTTCAGATTTAATCAAGTTTGCATAATGATTGGAGTTTGATACCAATGGAAGGACAAGATGAAATCTAGGGAATTGAGATAGCTTTGGCATCTTTCAAGCACCTAGTGACATTTTTTAGTGTGTTCTCATCTTCAGGCTTGAATCTCCTTGCTACCCTAAGTAAGGTATTTGTGTTATTTTTTTTCCTTGAGTATTTTGCCTTCTCTTCGGTTGATCTTGATTGTGTAATTTAGGAATCCTTCTCTAACACACTTGAGTAGGGTTTTTTTAATTTATTATACATATTTTATCTTGTTACAACCTTAGACACACTTAAGGTTCAAAGCACACACTTTATCTATCAACAAATTGACTATTCAGGGAGGTAGAAATACCAAAATGAGGGTTTGACTAAGGAAACGTCATATATAGCCACCTTGGCTGGAGAGATAGGTGGTAAATAGTTGAAGTTGATAGACTCTCTCATCCTTCTCTTCTCTTCATTGATTCGTGAAAGGGAATGACTCATAGTTTCATTGTCACTCAACTAAATAACATTATCGAAGTTTGTTCCCTCTATGGTTTGAATAATGGCTTCCTGTTCCTTCTTGGCCCTTAGGTATCACTCATTCTTGATTACTAAATTTCTTGTAATTAACCTGAGATGCACCATCCTGGCATAAAAAATTCCATACATTAGACTCGTATAATGTTGGATAGAAAACATAGTGAGCACATAGGTTCCAGAGCTGAACCTGGTAGCTCTGATACCACGTGTCACAACCCCATTAGTTTTACTATGTTTTACTCACAAGTAAAATTTTATGCTACTAACATAAAGAGCAATCAATTTTTTTTCTTCCAATATGAATAAAATGATGCACATTTGAAACATAACTATTTCAAAATTTCTCATTGCATAACAAAGAATCATTTCAATAACTAAAGTAGTGATTCCACATTACATAAGTGCAACAAAAAGATATTTCCCATTTACAATTCCTCAATAAGAGTAGAGATAGATATTTACATTCATAGATTCCGTGAGCATAATGATATAGAAACATAAACAAAATACAATGGTCTTGATGTACCCAATATTGGTGCATACCTCCTAGATATCCCCATCACTTAGTGCATACATTCTAGGTGTCTCCAACTAGCGCTACATCCTCAAATACTTGGTCGCCATTTATGTGAGGGAGAGCATCACCCAGGCGCTTTTTCACCAACCACAAAATTATTACAGTCTCCCACACATCTACCTAACTAGTAAGATGACCCTATCCTTTGACAAAGAGATTGGTTTGATAACCCCATATTCCTGACCTTACTGAGCATAGTGTTGTGTCCTACATATCTAGTGCTACCATACATTTTTTTCTCTTCCTAGAATGTAATCGTGGATCATAATGAATTGACAGTGTAAATAATGGTTACTTACACTAATTTGGCCAAATAATTCATCACCCATGGCTTCGAGTGAGAGTCATCTATCCAACCACACTTTAGCTCTATTTGGTTTGACCATAACATAACATACATTCACTCTATGGTGACGATACAATAAAACATTTAACAAAGTTTATTCCCTTAACCATGGATTCCACTAACCCCAGGAATATCCAAGCCCAAAATAAGTTGATTACTAGGTTACACCCTTCCCCATGGATTTCACTAACCCCAGGAATAACCATACTAATCATTCATGTTCACATACTAATTAAGGTTCAATTAGCTTATCCCCATTCCCATGGACTTCACTAACCATAGGAATAATCCTACTAACCTCTTAAGTTAAAAATGACATTTTCATAAAAGTACTATGAGATAGCAACACATTCCACCTCATGCATCATCTATATAGACTAATGATATAACCATAGTTCTAATAGAATTTGAGACATACATATTTATGCATTATATAAATATACTCCTATATATTATGGTTCCTCTAATTCAAGACTCATCAAGAATCACATAACTATATTCCATACTTGGTAATAGATAAGTTCATAAGAACACTCATATCATGTAGTCCAAGATTATTCCAAACCTAGGAAATAACTAAGATCGTAAGATTCAAGCACATTCAATATTTCCTAAACAAAGTATTTACAAACAAATAACCTTTCAAATATAAAGATAATGGGGAATATAAATTAGAATGACTAATTATAATTACTAACTTGCAATGTTTCTTTCCAACCTTAGCCTTCTCTACCACAAATTCTACTTCCCAAAGATCAACTAGACTCCAAATCTTTAATTTTCCCCCTCTCAAGAAATCTCACAAACTAAACTCAACAATTTATTTCTCTCTCTCTCTCTAAAATTCTCACACAAAAGCTTGCACATAAATTGCAGCAGGGTAACAATAAGAAAATCAGAATGAAATAGGCGTATCAAATGAGGAAGAGAGCTCCTCTATATATACTAATATTTGGAATTTCAAAGGCTACGAATAAGCAAGTAAATTTACAACCTTTCTACTCTCATATAGTGACTTAGTTGAGTAAACTCTCAGCTTGCAACACATAACAATCCACAAGATTTTATTGACTAATTCAACCTCATGCTTTGTGACAACAATACTCCATTTCTTGGTCAAACACAACATTGCATTATTTCAAGTTTCCTAAATGAATTTCAAGTTGACTCTCCTCTTATATTTCTGCCAACATTAATTTGATTGGGTTTATGCATATCTACAAGTTTAAGACCATATTTGCTTCTCTATGCAATGGGTTTCAGTGCCATATCTCCATGTTTTAGTGCCACATTTCATAAAACAATGCCCTCAAAGATAACACAATTAAAGACTTATTCACATCGTTTAAATTTTTATGCTTTTTTTTTAACATGTAAACTTATTCCTTTTCTCACATTTTATCTTCCACTCAACATTCTTAGATAGTTGACTAAATCTTAATACATTGAGTTTTCAGCATATAAACTTGGTTCTCATTTATTCCATGTGCTCTATTCATGTGTTGTTTTTTTTAACATTTAAAGAACACTTTATATTCTATATGCAATGTTATTAACAATACACTATATCATATGCAATGTGCTATTTCAAATACTATGCACTATATAAACACATCAAGCACTATATATCATATATATATTTAATATATATCATATATATATTTAATATATATCATATATATATTTAACATAATAAAGATATGTATATAAATATACATATTAATATATATCTCAGCTATAAGATTATTAAATTCATTATTCACCATTTAAATACATATACATATACTTACATATTCCAAATAATAACAATTTATAAGTATATATATATATATGTACATATATTAATATATATGTATGTATGTTTCTATTAACGTAACTACACACACACACATATATATTATATATCATCACCTTGATATTAACATTCAAACACATATAATCACAATCCCATCGATCGACATATATACACTTAGTGTATACACACTCACACTCACACACACACACACACATATATGTCACCTTCATCTAATTGATATTTCCATACATATGGGTAATCCATCCATGAGCATGTGTAGATACATCTATCTATGTATACTCATGCACGTATTTACTCATGTGTATGAGTTTATCGTAGACATATACATATATACATATATTCGTTTTATGTATATATTTAATCTATATAAAAATGCACAAGGAAAAGCTCTCACTCAATCATAAAGACTTAACCACATTCCTCAACTAAAATATCATAGAACAAATCATAACTTGATATAAACATTCACAATCAATACTGAAGATCACTTACCTTTTTATCCAATAGACTCAACTCAACTTGGACCAACTAGGGTGGTGAGTGTGTGTATGCTCAATTAGGTTCATCAAGGTTACTAGACCAAGTTCTTCTCCCAAGTGATACCCCCCCCCTCTCTTATGGAGGCCTGAAACCCTATTCCTACATTTATCTCAATGCATTGCAAAAATTGTTAGCTAACACAAACATTCATAAATATATATCTTTCATTTTCACAACATTATGTAATAGCATCTGAATTAACATTCATTCCACATACTCCATCAAGATTTATATACAAACATAATCATAAATATATATTCGAGCATTTTCACCCATCAAGGTAAAAGTAAATAAGTAACAACACAACAAGGTGACATATTCCCCCCTTGTGAATCATCATCCCTAAAGATTATTATGTATCAACATGGACATAATGTAAAATAAGATAACATCATAAAAAATCATTGTTTTCAAGAGTTTTCAAAATCTAGTATGACTTGAGTAAACTTCTTCTTCATCTCAACATAATCTTCCCAAGTGGTAGAATGTTCTGTATACTGATCCCATTGGACCTTGCACTGGAGAACCTCTTTATTTTGTATGTGTAGCTTACGTGTTCTGAGTACCTTAAGAGGCTCGATTGTTACCAATATGGGATCTTGTACCTATAAAGCATTCCAAGCAATAACATGGTTATTGTTGGCACACAATTTTTAAGGTATAACACATGGAAGACATTATGTATTCTAGCAAGAGCTGGCGGTAGAGAAATCCTATACGCAATAGGGTTGAATTCCTCAAGAACTTCAAAAGGACCTACATAGCGTGGAACTAGTTTGGATGAATTTCTAAACTTGATAAAATTCTTATGAGGTTTAGCTCTTAGAAAAACCTTCTCTCCTACTAAGAAATTTCAAGGTACCCGCTTGGAATCGACATAACTCTTTTGCCTATCATTAGCTTCTACTTCAACCTCTACTTAATAATACCAAATTCCTCCTGCATTTTTCATAAAAAATATTTAGTCTAAGGCTTACCCTATCTTCTACCTTATTCCAACTTATAGGGGTTTGACACTTCTGCCATACAGTTCTTCAAATGAAGCCATCTTGATTGCAGAATGATAAGAGTTGTTATATGAAAGCTCTACCAAAGCGAGGTAATCCTCTCACTTGTATTTCTGATCCATGCAATACATCCTCAGTAGATCCTCTAAAACTAGGTTCACTCTTTTAGTTTGACCATACACTTCCAGATGATATGCTAAATCTATGTTTAACTGAGTCCCAAGCAAAGAAAACATGGTTTGCCAAAACCTAGATGTCACACAAGCATCCCTATCTAAGATAATCTTCTCAGGAATTCCATGCAATCTAAACACCTCTAAAATTAATTTTTAAGATATAATAGGAGCTCTATCAGTTAGATTCCCTGGTATAGAGTGTGCCACATTAGTAAGCCTATCCATGTAACACCTTGCCATGAACCCTAGAGGAAGATGAAACTACAATGGAAACGAAACAATTTTTTAAAAAAATGTAATTAATAAATAGTAAAGTGCACTACACATAACACATACATCCTCTAAGGTACGTGACAACACTTACAACTGAATCCCATAACACATAAAAATACTCATGAAATAAAGAACATACAACCAAAGCATTAAATACATTCCATAAGATGACAAAGTATATAATAGAACCATCCAAAAATTGCATTCATTCCATAAAGCAGTTACAAATCTCATTTCCAAAATGAGGAAGATCATACAATAATGTTACAATTACAAGAATCCTCCTCGAACACAAATGAGGAGTAGTACATATACAAAGTATCTAACTGATACAATAAAACATAAGAGATGGAACATAGTAACTGGAACACACGAACTCCCCAATCTAGAAGATCTCGCCATCACGAACATGAAAAGGAAACCCAACGGTGAAAGGTGCACGTTCCACCCAACCAAATGGTACCCAAAGGACAACCCCCCATGCTAGGAGATAGTAAAAGAGCTTCCTAGGCAAAACCTACAACCTCTAGACACAGGAAAATGCAAGACTAACCAAAAAAATACAATACTTATCATAAATGGTTACATTGCTTCTAGAATAAAATAATCACGTACACTACTATCATAGGAGGAGTGTCATCACAAAGTAGCATGGGTTACCCTAGAAAACCTTCCTAGGCCCCGACCCCCATCAAGAGCCACTCCCTTGTAGACAACACATGGAACAAATCCATAACCCAAGGGTAAACATAGTGCACACAACGGATAAGAAATCCCAATCCAAAATATAAGAGGCAACAAATCCCCATTCGTAGTAACCAGTTGATTAACTGAATACAACCTAGTGCACTACCCAAGGGAAATCAAAGGGCTGAACAATAAAATACAACAACCCCCTTACAAAAAAAATCATATGGAAGATTTACAAAATAACAACTATCACTTCTAACCAATTTCCCCTAAAAATGAGAACAAAAGAAATCACATTTAAAAAAAACAATACAGACAGGAAATAAATCTACCATTAGGATTTCCTAAATCCAAATTCCATTTTAATAAAATACAACAATACATTGCCCGAATAAACTAGCTTATTACAATTTCACTCACAGACAACAAAGCATTTAAATATAATTGTTTATCTCAATTTCAGCTATTTTAAAATCAATTCCTTCTAATAAAATAATTTTATTTTAAAATACTTAACTTGTGCAATTACATGCACTAGTGATTTTAAAAAAATCATTTAAATCTACATATATATATTGAATATATATATTTATATATTATTTAAATATTAAAAATAACTACAAATTTCCCAACAAATAAAAACTATATATATTTATATATATACATACATATACACATAAATATAGATATATAATATACATATAAATATATATTAATATATACTTATGTATATATATTACATACTATATATTATATATATATTAATAAACAATCAAAAATCAAAATCGCAATTATAAGGAGCAAATAAATTTTAAAGGCGCCGACTGTAGAATATAGCCGGCTACCCTCACTTTAGGAGGGCGCACTGCCTGTGGGCAATGCTTCCTCCACGTGCCTATGGAGGGCGTTGCCTACAACAACCACACTCCCCTTATGGAGAGGCTAGTTGTGGCTAGCCCTCCCACCATTAATAACATACAACTCATTAAAAAAACTTGTGATTAACTTGAATCGCCGTACGAACATATCACAAGGTTTTCAAAATAAGAATTTCCAATATGGGTTTTCAAAATAGAAAAATTACAGAGAACTCCATAACTAAAATGTATATATATATATATATATATGTATATATATATATATATTAATATATATATCTATATCTATATATATATATCTATATCTATATATATATATACATATCTATATCTATATATATATATATATATATTTTATCAGAACGATTCTTTAGTCGGGAAAATAATTTTCACAAATAGTTTTCTATAGGAAGTTATACACAAATTTTAAGAGGATTAAAATTTCTTCCAGAGGTTTTCAGTTTCATCCAAATAACCAAATCTAATAGGAAAAAGAGCAATAATTTTCTACAGAGAATATGTACAAAAATTATCGAGAGGTTTTCTACAAAACTCCACAGGAAGATTTAAATCCATTTCAATGGAAATTTTCCAAAAATTCTACTTTTTTATTTTGGGAATTCCTATTTTTTTTAAAATAATTTCCCACAGAGGTTTTAAAACTCTCTCGACAAGTTTCCAATTTCAAAACTAATAAAAACTTAAAAACAATTTCTATAGAAACTCAAAATTTTACAAAAAATTCCAAACACGACAATCATTCAAATCACAAAGTATATAAAGCTTCTAAACAAATAACAAATTTTCCTTTGTAGACAATCTTTTCCAAACAAAAATTTAATCTAATAGCCTTTCCAAATTGAAATTAAATAAAACATTTAAAGAACCTGAATTCCAAACACTTGAGGAAATGAAGATTGAAGTGGAGCTTCACCTTCAGATTCCAATTAACCAAAGCTTCTTCCAACAAAACCCAGCTTCGTCCCAAATAATCTCTTTTTCAGAAAGAGCAAAACAAAGCTAGAGCCAAAGTATTTTCTCGAGAACTTCTTCCCCCAAAATTTTCAACCAAATTTCCACCCCCAATCTCAAATTTCAACAACCTCTCCAAAAATATCTTCTCTCCTTCCGTGAAGTAACCTCTTTCCTCTTTTAGTTAAAGCCAATATTCTCTCTGTGAAATAATTTCCCAACAACTGTATTTAAAATTTCCCAACACATGTCAAAAATCAAATATCTTCTCAATCAATTCACAGATAATCCCTCTAGATATTTTCTAGATATTTAAGCCTTTAAATAATTCAAAATCACATTGTATTTTCTAATTTAAATTTAATCTAATTAATTTAATCACTTTATAAAATAAATTTAATCACAAAGATTAATTCACTTTACAAAATAAAATAAATTTAATTAATTAAATTAAATACAAAGCTTATGTCACAAACATCAAGATTAATTGAATAATCACATAAAAAAATTTAAGCATTAATTTCCCATAAACATACCTTGCAACATAAATAAACAACAAGGCAAAAAGGGGAAACATGACAACAAACATACCAAAATAAAGATTGATGACACACTGTGATTAGGGTTGTGGTTTTACAAGGTAAACCCAGTTACTATCTCCCAATCAACTAACCATTGGGCAATGGACATGCTCAAACCTATGAATCTAGGTGGAGTCAATTTCCTATACCTGCAATCCTACAATCAAAACATATGTCGAACATGTATTTATCATAATCAATCACACCATGAAGAAAGAATCATGGAATTGCAGGGCGCTTGCAAGTGAGTGATGCAATCCCGTTCCCTTCACCAATATAGTGTCACATGAAAACTGACAAATATTAACATCAATTATTTAAAGATGAGCATATATCAATATCAACTCAAATAAACAACTATGCTAATCAAAAATCATGTCATAATCAATAATCATCCATAAAGTGTACCATCACATCAAAATATGAAAGCCATCATCGCTCCAAAGTCAACGATCAAATAACAACATAGTATCATGGTCTATCAAAGTAAAGGTACTATCAGAAAATATAAACATAATAGAGAAATACATTGTCTGAATCATATGAGAAAATCAGAGGGGTGTTACAATCCACCACTACCAAAATGACATTGTGCTTATTCCTCGACATTGGAATACCTTGCACAAAATTCATACTAATGATTTTCTATTTACTTTTTGAAGCTTCATGAGGACACAAAAGATTTGCAGGGTGATGAGTTCTTCCTTCACCCTTTGAAACTCTAAACAACTTGGCACTAATCTTGCAACATCCCTTTTCATTCCTTTTAAAAAGTACAATCGTTTCATATCAGCCAACATCTTAGTAACTCTGGGATGTCCAGAATATGGTATGGTATGATCTTTCCACACCAAACTCCTTAATTCCAAAAACTTGCGTACATAGATTCTTCCCTTAAATCATAGTAAACCATCAGATTCAAAGTGAAATCCATCGTACCTTGACTCTTGTGGATTATCCATGAGTTCTTTCTTGAATTTCTCATAGTATTCATCACACTTAGAATCTTGTAACACTCTACCCTTGATATCGGTTTGGATTGATATCATGGAGGAGATATTCCTCCTACGACTTAAGGCATTGAAAACCCAATTCTTTTCCTTTGATATAATTGATGTTGAAATCATAGTCGAGTATCAATTCTAACCACTTTCGGTGCCTTGCATTCAGATTCGATTGAATAAACAACTACTTTAGACCATGATGACTAGTCTTCAGTTCAAAAGGTTTTCCCAATAGATAGTGTCTCCACATATGTAATGCATGTACAACATCTACTAACTCCAAATCATGCGAAGCATAATTTTATTCATAAGGCTTTAGCTTCCTTTCCTCATAGGCTATAACTTTCCCATCCTGCATCAACATACCACCCAATCCTTCTCCTAATGCATCGATTATAATAATAAAGTTACCATCTGGATTTGGTACCTTCAATATCAGAGCTTTGGTCAATCTCTCTTTGAGTTGATCAAATTCCACTTGACATTTCTCTGTCTATTCAAACTTCTTCCCTTTTCTCTATAAGGAGTTAATAGGAAAAAATATCCTAGAAAAGTTGGCAACAAACTTCTGATAGTAGCCAACCAAACCCATAAAACTTCTAAATTTTGACACATTCTTAGGCATTGGCCATTCAAGTATCGCTTTTATTTCAGTTGGATCAACTGCAATCCCATCAGCTAAAATCACAGGACCCAAATACTATACCTCTTTCTTAAAGAAGGTACACTTAGAGAGTTTTCCATACAACTATGCTCTCTCAATTGTTGAAGAACAATCTCTAGATGCTTGAGATGTTCTTCTTCATTTTGTAATAGATAATACATTATTCAATAGGTTCATGAATGCTACAGGTGCATTTTTCAATCCAAAAGGTAGGACTGTGAACTCATAATGACCATATCTTGTTCTAAAAGCTATTTTTGATATATCTTCATCCTTGATCCTTAGTTGATGATATCCAGACTATAGATCAATTTTTGAAAATACTACCGTTCCTTGCATCTGATCAAAGAGGTCATCAATACATGGCAAAAAATACTTATTCTTTATTGTTGCCTTATTAAGCAAGCGATAATAAATGCACAAGCGTAGTGTTCCATCCTTCTTCACAAAGATAACATGCACTCTCCAAGGTGAAAATTTGGGTCTAATTAGCCCCTCGAACACCAATTCCTCCAATTGAGCTTTCAACTCTATTAATTCCATTGTGGTCATCCTATATAGCACTTTGGATATAGGCTTTTCCCCTAGAACTATGTCAGTGGAGAAATCAAACACTCTTTTGGGAGGTAATCCAGGTAGCTCATCTGGAAATACATCCACAAATTTTTGAAGGATAGGATATTTCTCCATATCCATCTTCCCAGATTCCACCATCTCATCTTCCTTAGCATCTTGGGAATCTTGAGGTCCATATAATACCATATCACGCTGAGTAATGAACTCACTACTTTCCTCAAGTTTCTCCATTTTTATAGCAAAGAGTTGACAACCTTTCTTCTTTTCTCTATACATTTATGCACTGGAGATCTATTGCAGCTTAACTTCTCTTGGCGTTCCTTGCAAGAACACCCAATTACCTAGATTGTCTATACATTCTACTATTTTAGAATGACAATCTACTTTGGATTTGTGTTTCCACAACCAATTCATCCTAAAATGGCATCATATGAACCTAGGGGTGCTACATATAAGTTCACTTCCGAGGAGAAGCTTAGAAGCTCAACCCTTGCTTCGAATAGACATTTCTCTACCTTAGCTCTTGTCTAGTTTGCACATTCAACCATCCAAGACTTTTCCATATAGGCAAATTTTCTAGAAATTTGACTAACTATTCTAGGTGAAACAATTTTTTTAGTAGCACTAGTATCAATAAGAATGGAAATAGGTGTACCAAATAAAGTACCTAATATTTCCACTAGAGTGATCTAGTACTCAACTTGTCGGTTGTCCAATGAAACATGAATCCTTTTGTTGGAATGCTTCTCATTGTGGTGGAAGAGGGTTCCCATGTAGTTGTGACCTCGATGGATTTTTGGGACACTTGTTGGAAAATTGATCCCATCCACAAGTATAACACCCTCTTAAGGGTTCCACCCTTAATACAAGCCTTCCAAAGCTGCCTTCCTTTCTACTAGTGTTGTTATTGTTGTCATTGTTATTGGTATCCCCCCTACAGTCCCTTCTTGAATTATTCCTATTGTGGGAGCCCTTGTCCCCTTTCCTTTGAAATTCTTGCCCTTCATTATGATTCTTTGATGCTTGATTGGATGAAGTCCAATTAGACTTCTTTCTATTCCTCTCACGATAGTTTGAGATATATTTAATCCATTATTATTGCTTGATGGCTTTCTCGTACACCAAGTCCATGGTAGTTGGACTATGCACATCTATCTCACCACCTATTTGGGCATTGAGGCCCATGATAAACATCCTTATATGGAACCACTCATAGTTTTGGTACATGGGTACGTACCTCAAGGGATGACTGAACTTCTCCCAACCAAGGAATCTCCTTGCCTCATGTTCTAGAAGTCGATCAACTTTTGATCATAGAAGAGTTGAGGTAACCATAGTTTATAAAAAATATACACAAACTCACTCCAAGTTAGTCTTAAGGAACTTAGCCCAAGTTCCATCTTCTTATTCATCCACCATTGGATGCTTCTCTAACCAATTTGAAAGCTCCCCAAATGAATTTTATGACCTTAGAGTAGTTTTTGATTTCAAAGTACTTTTCCATAATAGTGAGCCAAGCTTCAACATCGTCTCCACTAGTACTTCCTTTAAACTTTGGAAGGGGTGTTTTTTCTCATATCACATGAGAGTTCATTAGCAAGTCATTTCTGCTTGCTCTTCTCTGATATAGATTATGATTCCTCATCCTCATGATTACTGGACCGAGTACATTCATGGGAGTTTTCTCCTTCTTCCTCATTATTAGGAACTTATGATTCCTCCCTATATTTTACCTTTACCTCTTGCTCGAGGTTTCCAAGGCATTCCCTTGTTTCATTCATCATGACAAGAATGCAGTCCAACTTGGTCTTAGCATTTTTTGGTCCTTGACCGACTTCTTGACTTTCCCCAGGATATGTTCTAGTTCTGACTATTTTCAATAGGAAGGTTTACACCTGGAGGTTCATTTTTAATTAGATTCTATGAATGTTTACATCTCATTTAAAATATTTCCAAAAAATAAAATTCATATACATGAAGTTAAAAAGAAGAACTCATGCACAATGTTTTCCAAAACATGATTTTTATTTATTTCATATGATTTTCAATACCCTAACATTTACATGGAAGGACTATTCAAATATTCAAGGGGAGATTATCCCTCAAATTCACTCTTAGATACATAACTTAGTGGGGTATACCCTCCAGATTTTAGTTTATATATATCATCAAAAGGGAAATAACCCTTAGACCTATCCTAAGATACATAGTTGTGGGGGACATATCCCTCTGATTCACCACTTGAGGCTATTACAATTACTTTTGTCATAGGAAGAACATGAGGGTTGCTAAATATCATTAGTGGACTAACACTACATTCTAAGGGAATATGCCTAGAAAGTGATAAAGAGTCGGACTTGGTTGGAGAGATAGGAGGTAAATAGTTGAAGTTGACAACCTCTCTCATCCTTCTCTTCTCTTGACTGATTCATGAAAGGGAATGACTCATAGTTTCAGTATCACTTAGCCAGATAGCATTTTAAAAGTTGGTTCCCTCTATGGTTTAAACAATGGCATTATTTTCCTTCTTGGCCCTTAAGTAGTGCTCATTCTCAATTATTGAATTTCTTGCAATTAACCTAAGATGCATCATCCTAGCACAAAAATTTCTAAACACTAGACTCATATAATGTTGGATGGAAAACACAGTGAGCACATAGGTTCCAAAGCTAAACCTAGTAGCTCTAATAACACGTGTAACAACCCCATTGTTCTACTCCATTGTTTTTACTATGTTTTAATCACAAGTGGAATTTTATGCTACTAACATAAAGAGAAATATTATTTTTCCTTCCAATATGAATAAAATGATGCACATTTGAAACATAACTATTTCAAAGTTTCCCATTGCATAACAAATAATCATTTCAATAACTCAAGTAATGATTTCACATTACGTAAATGCAACATAAAGATATTTCCCATTTACAATTCCTTAATAAGAGTAGAGATTGATATTTACATTCATATCTTTCATGAGCTTATTGATATATATACACAAATAGAATACAACGGTTTTGACGTACCTAATATTGGTGCATACATCCTAGATGTCCCCATCACTTGGTGGATACATTATAGGTTTCTTCAACTAGTTCTACATCCTCAAATACTTGGTCATAATCTATATGAGGGAGAGCATCACTTAGAAACTTTTCCACCAACTATGGACTTACTGTAGTGCCCCACACATGTAACAACCCTCCACGAAACCCCAAAGGACAACACATCTAACTAACAATTATGGCACAATTTTTTTTTAAAAAGTGAATCAACATATAGACCAAACTATCAATTACATAGAATGTAACTAAACATACATATGCACTAACTATGTCCTTTAGGGTATCATGACCACATTAATTATATATCAATTGTCCAACCTAAACATACATAGTAAACTAACTAATAACAAGAGTTCATTTAAATCCACTGCATTAAATAAATTAAATGTAGATATATTTCCACACATACAACATCACCTAAGATCATATAATATTAACAAATAAGTATATAATCAATTTCTCGTGCATAAAAGTACATCAATACATTGTCACAAGATTACATCATAGTTTCCCTAATAACAATGGGAAGAATACATCAAATACATGATAAGATACAACTGAAATGATTACATTACATAACATCAACGCTATCATCAAGTCCAGTACAAGATATGGAAACCTTGCATAAGGTACCACATCCATGCTCACAAAAATCAACTGGGAACCAAATGGAGTGCATGTGACATTCCACCCAACCATGTGGAATCCTAAGGTCCGCCCCCTTATGCTAGGATATGATAGATGAAAATTTGGTCCCACCACCAAAGCAGTCAAGAGAACAGTAGCACGACACAAAAGGCTAACATAAATCCAACATACGAGGAACACCAAAGTTCACATGACAATGAATCTGCTTCCAAAGGTATGCAAAGAACAAAGGGGAACAAACAAATAGGGAATTCTAGGTTACTATAGGGAAGATTGTCAAGACATGGTATCATCATGGGTTGTCCTAGCAGTTTGACCCCTCTACTAACTCCAAACCCCGACCCCCAAGCAATACCCATGCGGACTACATCATCCTTTTATGGGGACAAAGATGTCTAGTCATCCCTATTAGGTTTCAAAAGTGCAAGTTTTGGACCTTAAGAGGATGTCAAGCTCTTAGTACACTCTTGACTAGCAAATGAGGAAAACAAGGTTGCTTACCTCCTACTCTTTAGGCTCTGCTAAACCTAGGTGGGTGTACCTAAGTGATATGGTAGATTTTGAATGCTATAATCTCTAATCTAAGCAATCTACTCACAATGGAACATGGGGGTGAAGTAGATGCAATGCTAATTACTACTTCCTATTGAGAATATTTTCATAATCCGGTGTATGAATAAAGTTTGTATGAGATTGTTTTAAAATGATCAGTGCCTACACTATTGGGTGAATGGAGTTGAGAAGTGGATGATGATTATGGAGGCAGGTTTTTGTCTGAGGGGTAGATTTACCTTTTCAGCTTAACTCGAATAGTTGGACACTTTGAATGTCTACACTTTGTGCAAACGTGCAAGTAGGTCAGTTATTTAGACTCTTCTTAGTAATCCTAGTGATATCCCCTTATGCTACTATGAAGTTGTGAAAGGATTTAATTTAGATGTGAAGGGAAACCAATTAAGATGATCTATTTAAAAGGACTTTAACCCAAAAAGGAACCTATTAAATCAGAACTCTTAAAATGAGTTTTTATTCTTCTACACACAAAAACCAATTAGCAACACCACACGACTACAACAAATGTGTATTGAAAAATTAAATGTATATCCACACACTCAATTTGAATAACATAAACAACCACTTTGGAGACAACCAAATAACATATATGCATATAAATCCACACAACAGTTGAACACTTGAAAGAAAATTAGTAATTATGTGTAACCTTCTCTATTGTATTGGTCTTCAAATGATATGCATTATAATAAGAGTTTCTAATATGAAATGGATGGGCAAGATTTTGTAATCTATCTTCTTACTATGCCTATTCTAAATGAAAAATGATGTGATGATGATCTCCTTCAATCATCACATGTTCAACATATATAGCAATATCTTGAAGAGGGTACACCTCTTCATAAGTGTCTTTTGGATTAAGCTCTAATGAGCCACAAATGAACTTGTGTTGTATGATCTAAATATTCATGACTCAAGTGTGTATCAACATACTCTGCAACATTCCTCATAGAAATCTCCATAATGACCATCCTCTCCAAATGCTCACATGCTTCTTCTAATGTTGGATCTTCATTCTTAGCTGCTTCCAAGGCTCCCTGCAATATCAGCTGGCATTCTTTCATCCATTCACTTTTTCCTTTTATTTCTCCATTATCTATGAAAAATTCAGGTACACCTTCCTTTGAAGAATCAATAAACTCCTTGGTATCTACTTGAAGTTCCTTATAATAGTCCTTATGTTTCCTCACCATGTCCTCAGCAACTGCAATAGCTCCAATATCAGAAGTATTTCTCTTTTGTATTTCTTGGATCTTTTCCTGAAGCCTGCCATTTATCCTTTGATGTTCTTGAATGGTAGTGTGACTTTTGGAACGAGTTACCTAGAACTTATCCATCCAAATCATCAGATTAGTGTGCTACTTCTAAAATATTGTAGAAAGTGTGTCAAATCTGGCCTTGCTGACTTGAGTGTGTACTTGCTGATTACTCATTTGTACTTCCTCACTTTCGTCCTTTGTTTGGGAACCTTATCCTTGAGCTATCATTCTAGTGGATCCTTTGAATGTGTCCTTGACTGTGTCTCTCAAAAAATCATTTTCTTTGAGAATTATCTCACTATTCAACTTGTACATATCTCATTCTTTGATCAACATTTGAATTCAAGCCTTGTTCAATTTGGCTACATTTATACCAATGTCATCTATGACCACATGATTAGTTTCTCCTACTTTTAATGTCATCACATGACCAAATACCTTCTTAGTATCAATAATCACAAATTTCTTATGTGGGGGGTATAAAGCCTAGATCATAAGAGAACTTTCATCAAGATTGTATCTTGACCCAATGTATACCTCTATTACCCCTTCTAGATTGAGCTTGTGTTTGGCACCATTATTATGTAAAAAACTATAAAAACCAAGAGAAAATTAAGTCCAAACCAAGAAAGATCATGACACTAGACTCCTCTACTAGTTTTCTTCCTTCTCTGGAGTCATGTTCTTCATTTCATTCTCTACATCCACCTTCAATGCGTTAAGCAATTGACTTTAATTACTGGGTGTGATGTCTCTGACTGATTTCCTTATTGTTTTCCCCTTTTGTTTGTACAAAAATGATTTAAATTTAGGGGACTTAATGAACTGGTCATCCGAGTCAAAGGACTTATAGGCCAATTGCCTAGTATTTGTATCAGATGATTCCCCAACTTCTTGTTCTCTGTTTGGAGGTTGATATTCTTCAATCCTTAGCTTGGGGATCTTATTAGGTTGGCCTTGGGGTTCAATCTCATCAGAAGATTCCTAAATACTAGAGGACAAATTTTTTACTTCATGTATCTCCTTCATCTTCTGTTCCATTTCTTTATTGTAGTTATCAATTACCAATTCAGCCTCCTTTTCTTCCATGTTCTTGATAATATCATCATGAGAATATGGTATGTGAACATATCCACCTAAATTATGTTTTTTCCTTGCAAAGTCAATAAAACCTTCAGGATCAAATCCCTTCCTTGGTGCAGCCTTCTTCATATTGAAATATGACAATTTATCTAAAATAAGATCATGTCCTTCCTTTGACACCATAGCGGAATCTCCAAAACGTAATGTACTAGGCATGAATGACTATTTTTCATATGCACTAAAATTCATGATATTGGAATAATCCAATTTCTTGACAATATCTAGATATGCAATCCTATCTGGCACAGTTTTGGGTAATAGGAAAAGTGTGTCTTCAAAACCATAAACTTTGATAATAGTGGAATCAATATAGCAATACCAGTCACCCCAATTATGACCTATAGTTGGTGGTCCATTGAAATCCTTGGGCCTTAAGAATCTTTTGATTTCAATAGCTAATGAATAATCACAAGGGTGATCATAAAACCTGTAGAGTGTCTTGACAAAGTATTCCTCAAAATAAACATAATTGGAATTGATAAACCTATTGTCCCAAATGGAGGTCCATAGTTGCAATGGTAATGGATGACCCTCTTTATCCAACTGTGTGATTCGTAATTCCTCTGGCCACATTCCTAATTCTTGTCCATAATATAGTATCATGTGCATGAGAGGGGAATAATGTTTAAAATGTATTATGGGAGAACCATTCTTAATAGCTGTAAGCCCTAAGTCAATCCCTTTGGCAATGTGTGAAGTATAATTGAAAGGTCTTGCATTATAACATTGTATGTCTGCAGAAATTACCATTGGCCATAGAGACATAAATTCAGAGACCTTCATTCCCATTACTTGACCCACTAAGAAGTAAGTTTATTTTAGATAGGGCTCAAACAAATCAACATGGAAGGGAGGTCCGTCACCCTCCTCAAGTGGTACTAGGTTCCTGTATTTCCTAGGCATGTGTAAAAATAACCTCCATCCTTTGTAGGTAGTTTCCATCCTCCAACATTCCTTTTCTAAATCCTCACGCACTATAGGCTGATCAAATGTGTCGTCTAGGCTGAAAACTTCACAAAGTGCAATTTTGGACACATGTATGAAAGGTTCTCCTTGCGGATTGCAAATGGATTTAAGGTCTAGGTTATAATAGTTGTCCAGAAGTTTGATAAGGTCTATATTCATGAAGACGTTACGAACAACCATTTTTCCCAAATTGAAATTCCACGGGTTGCAAACTGGTTCAAATCTACTTCTTCAACAATAATGAAACATGAACAATTCATATGCCCTAATGGGGGTCCACACATCACCTACTTGTTTACATTTATTTTCTAATATTTCTACATCAACCCTCAATTGTGCAGACCTTCTAGATTTTGGTCCTGAACCAGGCAATTGGTCAATGACATCTTGGTTTAGTTTTCGTTCATTTTTTTTTATTTCCTGCCCCATTTCGGTTTTATGTTTCTTATTTTTAGACTAGCTACTTTCACCTTGTTGCTTCTTACTTTTCATTTTTGCAGAAATTTCCATCTCACTTCTCTACAAGATGGTAGAATTGAATTGCAATCTATCAATTGCAGAGATATTTTGTATGCTTACGTGTATGTTTTTGATGCACTGAATTCCTTGATTTCCACTCAATCTCCTCTCCTTCTTTGTTGCAACTTCTGAAAATTCTTTTGGTTCAATCTCTTTTCAATCATAAATTTTCATATAATGTTCGTTTGTGTGGCCATTAACATACGCCACTAGAAATGAATGCAATAGGTTTTTTCAAATTTTGAAATGTCAAAGAAATACAACAATATTGCATCAGTGGAACCCTTCTAGTCTTCGACTGATCTACGTGTTTATGTGGAACCTATCCTTGTTTATACAGTTTTCATAACTAATCACCAAGACATAACTGAATGTCCCTTTGATATGAAGTGTACCTTTGGTTTTCTTATTTAGCCAAGAAGATCACTTAATAGTCTCAACGATATTGCACAACTGCCTTCTCTCTTTCTCCTCAACTCTTATTATTTCAGGGAGAACATTATGAAGTTTACCCAATATCAAGGTGACCTGGATCATTAGAAATCCCTTTGAGCATCGACCGGTGTCTTTCTAATAAATTGTGACAATTCCATGTTACCATCAGGCTGACATGTACCATCACTGAGAGAATGAAATTCCTTTCCGATGTATTTTGTCTCCTCGATGTATTTCCTCTATTGCTTCATTCATTGTGATAAGTTAGTGAGACTTTCCCCAAAAACTTCTCTCATCGGTGTAACCCACATGATCAGGGAGATTTGAGGAACCCACTTCGATCATACATGTCTCTTTGATACAATGGTTCTTCTATTTTATCAGTGAAAGTGTATATGTTTCTTCCCGATGAGGTTTCCATTGACATGATGCATGAGATCGGTATGATTTGAAAAATTTGCTCCAATCACCTTTTGCCAATAAGTTTTCATTGGTGCAACGTTAGGCATTGTCTTCCCAATTATGCACACTTATTATCTTCGGGGCCTTTGATCATTGTAGCTTGATTAACCTCTTCTTGACATGCACAAAATATTCAAATAAAGGGCTACAACTTGCTGATCGAAAAGACATGCATATGATCTTCCCAATAACGACCAATTGCTCTGAAAGATTTTTCTTAACAATGGTCAAAAAGATGCTTACATGTCAAAGGCCATACTAATGGGATCATTAGTTAACATGGGTTGTAAAATGGATCTTGTCACACAAATTTCAACAATTTGTATTGATCATGAAATTAATGTGTGGTGAATTTTTGTGGTACATGGAAGATAGGTGGGTGAAGGCTAGTGAAAAATTTGAGATTTTCTAGTTCTAACAATGCCAACGAAGATCTCTTGGCAACCAACTTGGCCCCGACACCTCTAATGACCTCCCAACTCATCCCGAGCCTATACTAGCACTCAAGGCTATGAATGGGACAAATTTTTTTATCTTATTAATGTGTGAAGAACCCATCCCAAAATTAATTAATTACATGTTATCACTTGTTTAATCCAACTCTCAATGGGTTGTCTTGGTGGCCACTTGTGGGCCCTGACCCCCACTTGAGAGCCACTCCCCCTACTAGCACTAGAAGACCCAACACACATACGGGGAAATGCCAACTTGTACAACTTACAATCCATATAATCATAAAGCAAGGAAAAGACCATACCGTTTATGCAACATAAGCATGATAATGATGACAGTGCAAGGCTTAAGACCCTCATAGACACAATTCAAGTATATAAATCAACCACTTTCAAAAGAACAAACATAAACCCATCATGCAAAAAAACTCCCCCTAGCCTTTGGAAGATTACCACAACGATCTCGCACAAAGACTCCCTCTTAACACAAAAACCCAATATCACCTTAATCCAATAATCAATTACAATTATACATACACTTAAGACCAATCCAATTCCTAACATAAAGTCTTTTATAGAAGTCATGTTTAGATTCCCAAATATATATATAAAGTAATTTAATTCACTTCAATTAAATACTTTACTTATCATCTAATCTTTCACATATCAAAACATTCTTTTCTTAACATTTTACCCCTACACAATATTAACTTTTCCCTAGCCCTTAGTTATCTAAAAAATAAAATGAAGCAAACTAATTAATATATCCAATTAAACTCTTTTATTTAAATAATATTTCTTATTCCTTTATTATTTGATCTATCACAAATAGGAAAAAAATCAACCTTTTGCTATATACCATCATATAATATATACTTACATGTATAAATATATGCCATCATAATAAACAGTATCAATTTCTAAAATATAATATTTTCAAAATATATTATATATATAATAAAATGAAAATATATTATCGATATAAATACATATATCAATACAAAAAGGAAATCATTAATCCTCTTAGCTCCTAATGATATGAATAAACAACATTATCAATACATATCACTTCATGGTGATATTTAATATCCCACATGATGAATGTATGAAGTCGATGAAAGAATGGAAATCACTCAAAGTCTTGTAAAAATAAAATTGTAGAGTAAGTATGGACTGTCATAATTAATTTACAAAACCTAATAGCCAAAGACGCAAATGATAAACTCGCCGAAATTAAATACAACTGTAGGGCCTTGCCTTATGTGTGACTCATTCTACTCTATATCCTTATGTGCATTCCTATAACCAAACTGATAGATTCAAGGTGATAAGCAAAGTGATTGTGTTGTCATAATTGGGATATTATTAGTTGCATTAATGAACCCTATTGAAATAATTATCTCTCAAAAAAATATTGTATTAAGAGTAGTATTAAGTCTAATTATAATACTAACAAAATAATGATCTTATTTATATCAAAATATTATTATCAATATTAACAATATTAATATTAGCAATAGTATTAATAATTATCTTAACATTAATTTCAAAACATAGTAGTGGCATTGAAATTAAGAGGGAGGCCAATAATGTTAATGAGTAAATGACATTAATCTGTGAGGTAATGTCAATATTGATAATTATATTTGAATAACTCAAAACAAGTATTAAAATAAGCATTAATAGCAACATAAGGAGTGTTCCTAACGAGTATAATAATGATGTTAATATTCAATCATTTGGTGATGTAGAGCATAAGTAAGTAATGTTGCTTTGTCTATGCCATTTGGATAGTTACCATTGTGAATTAATTGTGTTCTATGCTATTATATTGTTATTTACTATTGATAAGTCATCATGGTTTGGATTGTCGTAGGAGATTATCATCTTTATATGTAATTGGTATTGTTGCTAATGTTATTTCATATAGTGGTGATGTGTGAGATCTATATATAATGTGATTAAATAAATTAATAGAATATAAGAAAGGTAATATTATTGTCACTACACTACTCAATCATGATTATAAATAAATAAAATTGACACAAGGTTATACCTTATGGTTAGTACGATTAGGGTAAATATTCTCATCATTTAATCTTTAAAAGTAACAATATCATGGATTAACCGGGTTTAATCGTTTCAAGAAAAATAAGTATATAATTACCACTTAGCCTCTTAATAAGGATATCATTGTGGTGTATTCCATAATCAATCCTTATTGTATCGAAAGTCTAAACTTAAGAATAAATACTAATTTTATCTTATTCTCTCCAGACAATAATACTATCATCACTATAATACTCATCCAATTATTTACTTATTTACTTACCTTATACATGATAATGTAATGGAATAAAACATGATTACTATGGAGACTACTACAACTGAAGTTTGATCTGCACCTATGTAATGCCCCGCCAAGTAACCCTAAAGGAAGTTGTAATTAACAATTAAAGTGAACCAATTTTTTTTTTTTTTAAAAGTGCAATTAACATACACATTCACTTACTAATTAACAACAACCTCTAAGACTACAAGATTGGGATTACTAAAACCCACACAAACATATTACGAATAACCATAACATTTAATACTTTATAAAATAAGCATTATACAGCATTATATAATAAGATAAACAACCAAGAAACCATTTCATATTCATTTACATAATCCAATAATTACATCACTCATTCCAAAAATGAGACAATAGTACAAAATATAACAATTACAAAATTCCACCTCATAAACATAAGAGGGATAAATAACATATACAATTTGAAATATTGCAATGCAAGAATAACTCAAGAACCGTGAGTTGTCTCACTGGATGTCTCGCCACCAAGTACTGAAGATAAATGGGGATCCAACGGTTTTGGTGCATGTTCCACCCAACCAAGTGGTACCCAAAGGACCACCCCCCATGCTAGGAGATAGTAACAATGTAACATGGACAAAGATCTGCAACCTCTAACCAAAGGCAGACTCATATTGACTCAACCAAACAAAAGTACAACATAAGTTCAATACAAGTACGACTCTCACATCACTGACATAGGTCACATTGCTTCTAGACATAATATAGATCAAGTATGTTCAGAGAACCATACACATAACATAAAATACCAACAAACAAACAGACAGTTGTCCTAGATAGAGTGTCATCGCACAACTCATAATAAGTTACCCTCGATGGATATTCATAGGCTCTGGTAATCCTGGTGGCCTCTACTGACCCTCAGCCCTCATACTTACTAGTGCGGAATCAAATACCTCTCGTACAGACGAGATAAATGACTATGCCATTCCAGGCCTTTCCACTCATTCCAAGCCTTAACTAGCACTTGACTATTAATGAAGCTAGAACTTATCTTTTTTAGTGTGTAGTACTCCCCAATGTTTATTTCAATTTTAGTTATCACTTGATTAAACTCACTTCCATAGGTTACCCAAATCCTACCTCTTCCAGGCTTTGGCCCCTCATGGAAGCCACTCTTCTATTTGACAACACAAAACAAACTAATCACCAAGGGACTCACAAGTGCATACAACCTAAGTATCACAACCACTCCATCACAAGGAGGAAATAAATAAAGGAATCCACTCCAACAAATGGAGGCAACCTAAACACGTAGTCTACTCCTTTCACAGGAGGTACAAAACAACATAACCCCGTTCGTGGAAACTGGGTAACTACTGATAAGACATCATGCACTACCCATGGGACAACACTAGTTGACATCATGAATCGACAACCCTCTTAGATCCTCTAAGATTCTCTGGAAGACTTACAAGTTGGACTAACACATAATCCCATAACCCAAAATACAACATGACGACATAGCTACAAAAGCAATCAAGTCATAATTCACATCTAATATTTGGATTTCCTATATCCATACTCAAGCAATAGGGAACGTTTACAAAAGCAAAGGCACAATAACAAGGTTTACTCAAATAACCATATACTCATTTTCCATTTTCATTATAGGGAATCTTAAACAATTTAAACTCACAACCCCTTTACAACATGCGAGGAAAATAATTATAAAAGGCAATCACAAGGGTATTGCTATATTTGGATATTCTAAATCCATATCTCATTAATATTCCAATCACACTAATATAATTGTCCAAAATATGAAGTAAATAAATTAAGGTAATTAATTGTCTCTTCATTATAAACAACTCCTTAATTAACTTTTAATACGACATAAAACTATTGCCAATAACCTTTTTCAATTTTCTATACACAATCTATGTCTCTTCAACTATCCATTTAAAACATGCAATTTTTATAAAATATCTTAAAATATCATTTTCATTAACTATTTAACCATGCATTCAACCTTATCTTTTAAAATCCCTATTCACCATAATATAAAACTTTTTCCTCTTTCAAAATAATTGAAATAAATAAATAAGCGTCTTCAATTTATAATTATAAGAAAGATTAATTTAAACAATTTAAATTGAATTCTACGTTTTCTTAAAAATCAACTTAAGTCCTCTACTAACTGGATTTCTTTCACTTTCCATTTAAAACATGTCATTTATACAATCTCTTTTCCTTATCTAATTTCCCATGCAAACTCATCTATAAGCGTCTAAATACTACGACATGAAATATTGCATATATTCTCCATATTAATTACTTATGTAATATATTCGTTAAATGTACCCAATATGCCCTCAATGCATAACACAACTATTCTTATATATATTAACATATATATATACTTTTACTTATACATTAAATATATCTATTTTTACCATAACAAAAGAATTACATTATATTAATAAAATATAATAATATTCCTTAACTAAAGTTTCCAATTGTCTATGTTATCCAAATATTTAAATACCACTACAATGTTTTAAAACATTCTTTCAAACTATACAAATTTGCCCACTTATAATTATACCAAGTTTATAATTCCAAAACCAGAATAATAAAATGTTTCACATTAATTTATATATATATATATATACACTATATATATATATATATTATATATATATATAAATTTACATTCACACTAAATATAAATTTAATAAAAACCTAATACACAATATTAATTTACATATACAAATCATCACGAATTTCTCAAACCCAAAATAAATACGAAATACACAAAAGTCAAAGGTCGACGGATTTCATTTAAAGATAAGCATTAAAGAAATGAAAACTCATTAATTACCAGTACAGTGGGCAGACAGGGTACCGTCGGACTGTAACCATACTGGCAGATTGATGGACTTCGTGGGTACCGGCGACCATGCACGTACTGACAGATTTCCTTAGTACCGACGACCATACACGCACTGGCAGACTGTACTTATGTACAGCCAGCCGACTGTGGTTGGGGAGGCCACACTCCCCATGGGACAGTGCGTCCCCCAATACGGTGGGCGGCAGTGCGTCCTTCCCAAAGGGGAAGTGAGCGGTGGGGTCATGACCACCGTCCACTTGAACAATAACAAGAATTAATTTTATTTTATATTTTAAAAAAAAAAATCCCTCCACTGTAAAAAGTGCGAAAATTCACACAGAGAACGAAATTCGTGTACTGCGATTTTGCTTTAAAAGAAAATAATTTAAATCTTTACAATAATAAAATACATATGTATATTTATATGTTATATGTATATATATTCATCAGAATATATTACATATTATATATAAATATATTTACATAGAATGACATTTCTGGTAAAATTGAGAAAATAATTAAAAATAACCAGATACAGGAAAATTAATAAAATTTTCCATAATGATCTTTTAAATTTCACATATATTTAAAATTGATTTTATCAAGATCATACTTTTAAATTCTTAATAATTGAAAAATAAGAAAACTAAAGGGGATCTAATTTTATCCATTACAAATTTCTCTACAAAGGGTTTGTTTTCAAAACCAGATCTATTTGTTTTCTAAAGGGATAAAACCTCTTCAACAATCTACATGTGTTGCACAATCTAAGTTTTAATTTAACAATGATTCTACAAATTCCTCAATTAAAAATGAAATCCTACAGAAGTTTCAACAACAAAAGCTTTAAATTTATTTATTTATTTTCTTTCTTCTAATCACAAATTTCGTTTTCTCCATTAATTTAACACAAATTGATTAATCACAACTATTTGAAAATCTTCAAAGAACAACACAAATTACAGAAGAAAACCTAATTCCAGAAGGTACAGGTAATGAAGATTTGATGTTGAGCTTCCTCCAAAGCTTCTATCCAACAATTTAATGATTCCAACCAAGAAAACAATCCACAACACCACAAAGATTTCCTGGTTCATTCCAAATAAATCTACAACCAAACAATTTCCACAAACCCTCCTCTGTGCAATTTTTCCAAAATTATCTTCTCACACCAGAAGAAGTTTCTCCTCTCAAAAATTCTCTCCCAACCTCAATTTTGCAATCCAATCTTAATTCCTAAATTCAACTCACACATGCATGCCTAATTGAAAATATCATGCACAACCAAATCTGATTTTGCATGCAAATCTAAAACTTAAAATATCTAAATATAAATTATCTTCAAAAATTGAAAACCAACTTTGCTTTTAAAAACCAATTTCAATTTCTAAATTAATTTCAACTTAATTGAAATGAAATTCCAAAATAATTAAATTTCCACAATTTGAAATTAAATTCCAAATTAATTTTAATTCTTTTATTTCTTTTATTTTCTTGCATCACATTTAATTAATTAATTTAATTATTTAATAATTAGATTCAACCCCTTGGATTAAATTTAATCAATTAAATAAATTAAATATAATTAATTAATTTAAATATAAACTTTTATCCACATTGCATAATTTAAATATAATAATCATCAACATGATATAATGCAATTATTCTAAACATCTATTTCCAAATCAAGAATCTTTAAAATTAAATAACATTAAAGTAAGGCAAACAACAACTCGACACAGACGACTGATGACACACTAAGGCTAGGGTGTAGACTTGACACATGTTACCTAGCTACTATCTCCCTTCAACTTAACCGTTGGATCGACACGCTCAGACCTGTGAAACCAGGTGGAGTCAGTGTCATGTACCTACAATCCTGAAACATAATAACAACATCATAAAATATAACAGCATATAATACACACCGTGAAGAAGAAATCTCAGAATTCGCAGGGCGCTCGCAAGCGAGTGATGCGAATCCGTCCCCTTCACCAATACACTCAACAAAACTGACACTTCCATAATACATCGAATATTCTCATAAGCACTAACATGTTATATCACTAACATCATTACACCAATTAAAACATATAACATAAATCATCAGATAACTCAAGTCACATCACATAGAATAGTCTATCGCACAATAAATGTGATCCAATACACACACAAGATAAATTATCTAAATATCCAAAAGTATAAATCAACGCAAAACAAGGACACACTATCCAGTCCATAAAGCAAAATGGAGGGGTGTTACAACCTGACCTTGTTAAAATCATGCTTTTATCATTTTATATATATATATATATATTCATTATTAATTTATTTATGCTTATCTTTCTTTTTAAATTCATAATTAAGTCTTGGGCTACATCATTATGCAACCACAAGTTAACCTTTAAACATAACTTCTTCTTGTTTACTTAATCAAGTAAACAATAAATATATATTATTTATTCCACTTGCTGGGTAGCTTTAAAAGCTCGGTGTCTATGGGACACTTAAATTTCTAGACCTGGACAAAACTTCTATCATATAGCCATGGCTGAATTAAATTTTGGATATGCACAGTTGCATCTCTATTCGTATTTAATTGTGCTGATGTACAAGTCATTCTTATGGATTGTATTTTTATTTGTTGGTAGAAATTGATTGTTGCAATTTTTAATTTGGCTTTCAATCGACACGGCTATCCTTTCTCTTAAGCAATAGAGCTTTCAAATCTCATTTATAGTTTCTTAGAACAATGAGTATTAATCAAGCACATAAAGTTGAAATACCCACCGTTCCCCTTGACAAATAAGTCATACTTGGCCTATCTTGTGTGCTATGAACTGGCCTTTCATTTAGCTATGCAGGCAAAAACAAAAAAATGGGGGATATTCGCCTCCTCTACTTCCTCTGGAGCTGTGACATCTTGGTCACCCAACAACCAAGGCATCCTCTTGGTACCTTGCCTGGATAGGTGCCACTTCGCAGTCAACTACCATGGAGGAATTCCATCAACACCCTAGGTGGTCATGGGTTCCTATGAACTGTGGGTCTTGACCCTAAAGCCTTTGGTATGGGACAGTTCATACACAGGAATATATGGTAGATTTGGAGATTCTAGTGGACAACTTGAGGAGAGTACAAAGTTCTCAGCTTAAAGTGTTAGTTTGTGGGGGATCGAACAAAAAAAAAATACAAGGGGGAATTGTCAAGAAAAGAAAGGATCTTCTGTTATGGCAACGTCTGGTAGAAATACTTACCATACATTCCTGATGGGAAGGAGAACAAAAATATCATGGCCCAAACTGGTATGATACGGGAAGTCCTTTGTGGTGCTTCCTTTTCTATTGCTCTTGAAGTACATCCACAATTTTTGCTTCTATATAAGTTTATCCGGGTATCTCTTCCAGTACTCTTTCTTAGTGCATAAGATTTGTTTGTCAGATTTAAGAGTGATTTAAAACAAAAAAAAAAACTCCTTACGTTTGGTCTGAAGCTGAAAAGCTTCTAGTTTAATTTTAGGTTTCAAAATACATTGAACTAACTACCCAAGATTTGAATGTGAAAATAAGTACTTAGTAGAAATGTTCAAATGGTTACAGTTCACCTACCTTTTTTATGCGTTGTATTTTGTAGACATATCTACTGATAGTTGTTGCAAAATTTGGCTTGACTCCTGTAGAATTTAAGAATTCGAAATGGAGATTTACACAGAAATTACAGAGCAGAAAATACATAGCATACACACAACACAATTGTTTATCGTGGTTTAGCCAATCTGGCTTACGTCCACACTGAGCAGAGGTCCTTTTATTAATCTTAAAACAACTTGATTACAAAGATACAACAACAGTGTATATAAAGGAGAAAACTCTCTCATATGCCAGAATAGGAAAAGACATGGGAGAGAGGGAAATTAGAGACTGTTGGGATTCAACTTCTTAACAAACTCCCACCTGATGACCAATGGATACTGCCATACCTCTACTCATATCTTCAGATTTATCTTTTCTTTACAAGCCCAAGAGAAGTTCTTGCACATTCAAACTTCTCCTTGGGTACAACCTTTGTCAAAACATCTGCCGGATTGACCTTTGTGTCAATCTTAATCACTTGCAATCTGCCCTCTTCAACCATATGATGCACAAAATGAGCATGAGTGTCAATGTGCTTTGATCGCCGCTGAGATGAGTGATTATGAGCCATAAAAATGGCACTACGACTGTCACAAAACAAAATATGAGAACTTTGTTTGTACTACAAATCACTAAGCAATTGTTGTAGCCAAATCATCTCTCGAGCACCTTCGGAAAGAGCTAAATATTTAGCTTCAGCTGAAGATAAGGTAATAGAATGTTGCAACCTAGAGGCCCAACTAATAGCATCCCCAGCAAACATGAAAGCATAACCAGTAGTAGACCTCCTTTTATCCAAATCTCCGGCAAGATCAGAATCGGTAAATCCTTGCAATTGAACATTGTTGCCACTAAAACACAAACTATAACCATAAGTACCTTTAAGATACTTCAAAATGCATTTCACCGCTTCCCAATGTTGCTTCCCAAGATTGCTCATGAACCTACTGACAACTCCCACCGCATGAGCAATGTCGGGATGAGTAGAAACCATAACATACATAATGCTACCCACCGCTGATTTGTAAGGGACACGAGCCATAAAGTCTTTGTCCACTTGTGTTTGGGGACACAAATCCGATGATAAATGAAAATGAGAAGCAAGAGGAGTAGAAACAACCTTCGCATCAGTCATACCAAACTTGTCCACCACTTTGTCAATGTAATGTTTTTGTGACAATGTAATCTCCTTCTTCTTCCTATCCCGAGTTATTGTCATGCCAAGAATCCTTTTGGCTGCACCTAAGTCTTTCATTGCAAACTTGCTGGCCAAGTGAGCTTTCAACTCACTAACAATCTTCGGACTAGTGCCGGCTATCAACATATCATCAACATAAGAAGAAGGATAACAAACTCCCCATTAGGAAGTTGCTTATAATAAATGCATGGATCAGATTCACACCTTGTGAAATTGTGTGCAAGCATGAATTTATCAAACTTAAAATACCACTAACGTGGGGCTTGTTTGAGCCCATACAAACTCCTCTTCAACCTGCAATAAAGATGCTCTTTTCCCTGCTTGACAAAACCTTGAGGCTGCTCCATGTATAACTCCTCATCAACATCGCCATGTCGAAATATTGTTTTGACATTGAGTTGTTCCAATTCAAGATCCCATACTACTGCAAGTCCCAAAATAGTGCGGATAGTTGTCATTTTGACAACCGGTGAGAAAATTTCATTGAAATCAATCCCTTGTTTCTGAGCATACCCTTTCACCACTAATCAGGCTTTGAACCATTTAGAACCTCCACCTTCATCTTTCAGTTTGTAGACCCACTTGTTCTTAGGTGACTTTTGATTTGGTGGTAAAGAAACCAAATCCCATGTTTGATTGGTTTCAAGAGATTTCATCTCTTCTTCCATGGCTTTTAGCCATTTATCCTTGTCACTGTTGTTACAAGCATCTTTAAAATTAACCGGTTCAGCTTGCTCAAAGATAAGAAGTTCTGGTTCTACCTCTTCAGCAAACAGTAACTCATAATCAAATTTTTGAAGACCATTTGAATGTATGTTGCCTGGCAGCGATTGAAAGGAAGGTGTAGAGTATGAATAAGAGGTAGAGTCAATAGCCAAGGGAAAACCTATTTTGTGAGGACCAGTAGAAGGAGGCGCGTGAGAATGACCAAAACGTGGCATGATGAAGTCCACTGGTTCTGTAAAGAACTAAGAGCATGAAGTCTCATGGCGGTGAAGAGAAGAGAACGAGTCCTCCTACACAGAACTTGCTTGGCTCCCAATTAGTGAGTCATCACTATTATCGGATGAAGTAGGAGGCACCAAGACAGAGGTGGGCGAGGCAGAGATTATAGTGGGAACATAAATAGGGGAACTCTGTGTGATATTATTATCATACATGGAGAAAGGCACATATTCGTCAATGCCTACTGGCTGTGATTTCTCTGCTGGAAACACAGTTTCATTAAAAACCACATCTCTACTCCTCACGATTTTCTTTCCAACTGGATCCCACAATCGAAAACCAAACTGGTCTGTACCATAGCCCACAAAAATAAACCTCTATGATTTAAAATCCAGCTTTGTCCTCTTTTCTTTTGGAACATGGACATAAGCCTCACATCCAAAAACCCGGATGTGAGAGTAAGAAATCCTCTTCCCTGCCATTCCTCTTCCGAAATACCAAATTCTAATCGAGATGAAGGAGTTCGATTGATTAAATAGACTGCTATGTTGTAGGCTTCTGCCCAAACTGGCATTGGAAATCATACTCCCTACTTTCTCAAGGATGGTTCTATTTAACCTTTCTGCAGCCCCATTTTCTTGAGGTGAATAAGGAACAATCTTAATCCTTCTTATTCTGTGATCTGCACAAAAATTATCAAACTCCAAGGAACAAAATTCACCTCCATTATCTATTTTTAAACACTTAAGTTTGTGTCCACTTTGATTCTCAACAAGTGCTTTGAAATGCTTAAATTTTGTAAAAAAATCAGATTTAAGAGAAAGCATATAAATCCAAAATTTTCTAGTACAATCATCAAGGAAAGTAACAAAAAAATTTTCCCCTCCGTAAGAGGTTACCTCTGTAGGTCTGAAGACATCCGAATGTACTAACTCCAAAGGTGTTGTCTTCTTGTCGTGTCCATTCTTCAAGAAACTGACCCTCTTTTGTTTCCCATGAAAACAATGCTCACAAAACTCCAAATTTGCAGATTGGAGACCCGATAGTTGATCACGATTCAGCATTACCTCAAGACCTTTCTTGCTTATATGGCCTAGCCTTTGATGCCAAAGTGCAATATCGCTGCCCACAAGTGTCATAGCAGCTCCCACCTCATTAACAGGTTTCACAATATAGAGACTACCGGTCTTGTCTCCTTTTGCAATAGCCAATGAACCTTTGACTATTTTCCACGTATCCGTGAGTTCATTTTTAAAACCTTGGATATATAATTGGCTGACTGAAATCAGATTCCTCTTTAATTGAGGAACATATCTAACATCCTTGAGCAATAATTTGGCTCCACCTTCTAGATGCAAGACAACATCGCCTTTCTTGATGATTTTACATGCTTTGTTGTCACCCAAATATACTTCTCCAAAATTGCCTTCTTGATAATTTGTAAATGTATCCATACCATCATCCCTGTCATGAGCAACATTTTCTTTGCTGTCCAAAAGCTTTTCTTGTTCCTTCTTATATTTTCGACAATCCTTCTTAACGTGACCAGCTTTGCCACAAAACCAACAACTGCTTTGTCTCCCTCTTGACTGTGATCTTTTTGCAAATTGGGACCTTTGATTGTAGTTATTTCTGCCTCTATTGTAACTTCTCCCCCTATTTTCAGTGTTGTTCATAGAAAGAGCATCACCGGTTGAGGACTCATTATTCTTCCTCCTCAAATCTTCAGATAGAAGTGTGGCTGCAACTTCATCAAAGGATAATTTCTTTGAATTTGAAACTATGGTGCTTACTGCTGTGACAACACCATCCCAACTATTTGGGAGAGAACTTAAGAGCAAAACAACCTTGCTCTCTTCATCTTGCGTCATGCCTACGGAGGTTGCTTGGTTGATCAGAGTGTTGAACTCATTGAGGTGATTTTTCATAGATTCTCCTTCCCTCATTTTTATCTTATACAACTTTTTCATTGTAAATATTTTATTTGCTGCCAACGCCATTGCATATGTGGCAGTGAGTTTATCCCACACCTCCTTCACTGTTGACTCGTTTGAAACATTGTGCAAAACATTGTCACTTAAGGCAAGAAAAATTGTTGCCATAGCTTTCTGATCAAGTTTATCCCAAGCTTCATTTGTCACTGTAGTTGGCTTCTTCGTTTTCCCTTCGATCACAATAGACAGTTCTTGCTTGATCAGCAGAGATTTCATCTGAATCTTCCATATGCTGAAATTCCTCCCATAATTTTTTTTGTATTCTCGTATCCTCCATTTTCAGAAATTTTGACATAAAATTTCCAACCAGCCTCTCACCAGGCTCTGATACCAATTGTAGAATTTAAGAATTCAAAATGGAGATTTACATAGAAATTACAGAGCAAAAAATATAGAGCATACACACAACACAATCGTTTATCGTGGTTCAGCCAATCTGGCTTACGTCCACACTGAGCAGAGGTCCTTTTATTAATCTTAAAACAACTTGATTACAAAGATACAATAGCAGCATATATAAAGGAGAAAAATCTCTCATATGCCATAATAGGAAAAGACACGGGAGAGAGGTAAATTAGAGACCGTTGGGATTCAACTTCTTAACAACACCTGCTAATTTCTTTTGCTTGAAAATTTCTGAATGTTTTTCAATAAATCCTTTTGTGCATATCCTACATTTCGATCTCTTGAGTAATTCTGTCAAACAATTCATGAGCCTTGTCAATGCTTTCACCATTTTTAGATATATCAAAATTTTGTGGGGATTTCCTTTACAACGGAAAGTTGCATTCACTTGAAAGTTTCTAGAGCCTCTATGAATAAACTATTTTGATCATATCTTGCAATCCTTGCCCATGCTTCCTAAACTCATGTTCTCACTTTTGAATTGTTGTCTCATTTGTATATTATGTTTATTCTTAAAATAGATGGACATATATGTTTTAAGTTGAGTAGGGCAGAACAAACTCAAAGAGTTGAAATACGAAGAACCCACACTCTTATATTGTGTTAGTATGACTTGTATATATAAAGGCAACCACTCCCACATAACTTAGATCCTCGCTCTCAACACTACAATTTCCTCATTGTTTTTCCTGATTCATCCATTTCTATCCTCTGCTCTTATTCTCTTAGAATGTAGTTCTTGCTGGACACTATTTTGTCCTATATCGAAATCATATTCTTCATTATTACCATTTGCAATCCCAATCATTTGCTATTTGTGACCAAACTCTGAAACAATATGGAGGAAGCTTGAATGCATGTCACCTATAGCTGCTCTGTATTCTTCGCATGAGAAATGTTCCTTATTGTTGTGCTACTTGCAAATGAAATTTAGTTCATCTTCCCGTGATTCCTTACTTTAAGATAAAAAATGGGAAAGAGGCAAGCTTTTATTTTAAATCCCAAAGACTTAGGAATAAAATTACATCCCATCGAATCTTTCTTTAAGAAAAAGTACTTCTTAATTTTAAACAAGGAAAAAGAGGGTTAGATAATATCTCTTCTATTTAGATGTTTTTTTTTTAAATTGTAAAGTAATTCTTAATTTTAAATAAGGAAAAAGAGGGTTAGCTACCTAAATATCAAGCACAATGCAGATTTAAGAATCACAATATGCATGAACTCAAATTTATTTGAAATCGAACTGATCCATATTGATTAAATCATTTAAAGGAACTACTAATGTCGATTTAAATAAAAAAACACTTACCCAACCATATCCATTGACCTACCAAGCAGAAGGTATATGCATCAAATGCTATCAAATGGTTTATCAAACATTCAAACTTGTGTGATAGCCAGTGAGAAAGGTACAAATTCAACGACAATGTCCTTGTGGAGATTCTTGGAGATACTAAATAAATCAATTTGAAGAATGGGCTTGCACTATAAAATGCACACTAAAAAAATGCATGCAAAAATGAGTATGAATAGTCAAGGCAGGTGTAATGTTTGACAGGTTGCCTTAGAAACTTTCAAGCAAAAGCAATCAGTTGGTGTAAAGACGAATTCCACTATGTATGGGGTTGGCACATATGGTAAGAGTAGCAGACTAAAGAAGTGGAATCACCTACTATAGTATTGAATATAACACAGACTATCCCTAATTCACCACAAATAGCGAATACACAGAGGATTGAAGGGCTTAAACAACTTACAAGGTAGAGTAATCAACTGGGAAAACAAAAATTCAACACCATAATGAGGAGTTAGATTACAGAATGGGCACAAGATGGACTCTTGCAAGGGGCACCCAAAATATTGACTTAAAGAAGCTCTCAGAAACACATCCGATATTATAAACTTTTCTTGATTCTAGTGCATTTTGTCATGCAAATTTCGAGGACAAGGGTTGCATAGGGTTGAGTAAGGCAGCTTGAATTTAATAATTGCCTAGAGAGTCATGAATGCAAAATGTGAAAGTGAAGACAAGGGTATGTGACTCATGGGTAGTGTGCCTCAAAACAATGTCAAAACACTAAAAGCCAAGGTTGCAAAAGAAACGAATATTAACAATAGATATGCATTGAAAATAAATGATATACAGGGTATCAAATCTATTCAAATCACAAATCCATCAAAAACTCGAATTAAAGTATAGACATAATACATGTTAAATATACATAATCGATAACCAAGAATTTATATAGATACACTCAAATGCCAAATCATACCAAATATAAATCAGTAAATCCAAACATACAATATATGCATATTCAATGAATACAAGCAACAACAGTTGCCAAAGCTAAACTATAAGTGTCAAAAAAAAAGAGATGAAATGATATATAACATAATAATTCAAAAGCAATGATATTAGAGGAAAAAAATAGAAATTGCGATGGTGTACAGAGAGACCCTTGATCCAAAAGGGAAGATTCCAATTCAATAGACCAATCCATACCTCGATTTATTGAACTTATCTTTTCTTCCAAAGAATAGGTTCCTCCAGTGCAAATATGCTGAATCATTTGGATATCTGAATAACCTCACAAAATTCATTCTCCATAGATCCACTGCCGATGTTCATTCTGGAAAAAAATCTCGTAATCAATCTTCTCCAAGCATCCCCCTCTAATTTCACACCCACCAAAATATGTGAAATTTTGTAGACAAAATTCCTTCCTTTCTCCCAAAAAAATTGAATGAATCTCTCACAAAGATGATAGTTATTAACAAAAAAAGAAAAGTTGTAAATGTTAAAAAAAATAAAAAAATAAGATAAAGTCTCAAAAATCTCTAATAAAACATCAAATTCCTTAACAATAATCAGTTCGAGGCTCTGCATGAACTTGCATGCAAAACCTTCTATTATCCCCTTCCATTTTAATATTTTATTTCATATTATAATATTTTCCCACATTCTAATTTATTATAATCCATCATTAATAATAAATATGTTTATATTTGGTTTTTAAATTATTTTTAACTTAGTAATTTAATTTAATAATTTAAATAACCAAGAACAACCTATATAATTATTTATCAACATCATGAAAGGGTGAATCATGGAGGGGCACTACATCCTCCCCCTCTAAGATTCAACTTACTCTTGGAAGTCACAAGTTTAAAATAAAACATACACACATTAATTATAAAATTTATTAAATATTATTACATTCACCTTTCTATACATAAATGCAACAACACTAAATAATCAAGCAACCCAAATATCAACAAAGATAAAAAATGAGAACAACTGACCAATTGTGCAAACCACACTAACAGGGTGACTAATTGGGTACTTGTCCTTGTCGAGGATGATGACAAGGGTAGGGAACCTTTTGTCATCTCCGTTTTCAACAACATTTTCATTGGGTTTTAAGGCACACTCAGACCTAAAAATTTAGGTGGAGTCAGTGCTTGGTATCTACAATTTGCATCAGACAAACTGTCGAACAACATATATATATATCAAACAATCAAACACACATGAGAGGAAATCACAACATAGTAGGGTACTTGTGAATGAGTAATGCTACAATGTCCCTCCCACCAAGACACTTCAAACAATAATCCACATCAATGAATAACAACAATCACATCGTAAACAACATAGATCAACCATGAATTAAATGCAAAATAAACATAATCATATAACCACATGATGCTTATAACTAAATTAATCCGAACACACAAATAAATCCATATCACCATCATAACATATGCATAATTCAATAGTATAAGGTCCACCCCCATGCTAGGAGATGAAAATAAGGTCCCACCACCAAAGTAGTCAAGAGAACAATAACATGACACAAAAGGCTAATATAAATCCAACATACGAGGAACACCAAACTTCAGATGACAATGACTCTGCTTTTAGAGGTATTCAAACAACAAAGGGGAACACATGAACATGGAATGCTAGGTTGCTATAGGGAAGAGTGTCATCACATGGTATCATCATGGGTTGTCCTGGTAGTCTGATCCTTCTACTAACTTCAAACCTCGACCCCCAGGTGATACCCATGCATACTACATCATCTTTTCATGGGGACAAGGATGTCTAGTCATGCCAATGGGGATCTCTTGGCAGCCACCTTGGCCCCGACACCTCTAACGGCCTCCTAAATCATCCTGACCCTGTAGTAGCACTCAAGGCTATGAATGTGACAACAAAAATTATCTTATTAATGTGTGAAGTGTTGGTTTGTGGCGACTAATCATGCTATACCGTACACTCTTCATGTACACTCTAAAAGCTTGTTATAAGCAGTTGGAATGGGGAGTTATAGTATGAAATTATTCACAAGATTGTAATATTTTTTGCACTGGATAATAAAATCATTGGATGACTATGGTTTTGTGGATGCAGCTCGAATTGGGTGAACCATGCTAAATTTTTTGTGTTGTCTTGTTTCTGCTATAATTTTTGGTGTGTTTTATTTCACTATTTTATTGATTAAATATGTATTTAACTTATTAGATATTTTCCTTCCAACCCTAACAAGTGGTATCAGAGCAAGGTTGTGTTCGGTTATCATCTACACGAAGGTCTCATGGTTGAGTGGGAGAAATGGAAGACAACGGTAAGTTGAAGGTTGAGAAGTTTAATGGGCAGAACTATCAGTTATGGAAGATGCAGATGGAGGACTACTTCTATTAGAAGGATTTATGGTGACCATTGGAAGGGAAAACCAAGAAACACTCAACAATGTCTGATGAGGACTAAGATATTTTGGATAGAAAGACACTTGGCAGTATTCGTTTATGCCTAGCACAATCGATGGCATTCAATATTACAAAAGAAAAGACAACTCAAGAGTTGATGGAAACCCTAGCAAAGTTATAAGAAAAGCCTTCCACTTTGAATAAGGTATTTCTTATGAATCACTTATTTAATATGAAAATGGTAGAAGGTGGGTCAGTTTCTAATCATTTAAATGAGTTTAATACAGTCACCATTCAATTAACTTTTGTAAATATAAAATTTGATGAAGAAGTTAGGGCTTTTTTGGTTTTGTGTTCTTTGATTGAAAGTTGGAATAGCTTGGTAATGGTTGTTAGCAATTCTATTTCTAGTTCGAATACATTTAAATTTGATGATTTTGTTGGTGTTATTTTGAGTGAGGAAATTCGTAGGAAAAACTCAAGTGGAACATCCACATCAGGCAGTGTTTTGAATGCAGAAAGTAGGGGTAGAACAAAGGAAAGAGGAAACAATTTTGGAAGTCATGGGAAGTCATGAGGAAAATCAAAGGACAAAAGGTCCCAATCTAGAGACAAGAGAGATTACTGGTATTGTGGTAAGCCAGGTCATTTAAAGAAAGATTATTGGTCTCAAAAAAATAAAAGAGACAAAAAGGAAGGAGATAAAGAGGAAAATGTGGTAAGTAATAAATCTGATGAGGATGCTTTGATTATTTCCCTTGATAATGTTGATGATTCTTGGGTGTTAGATGGTCTTGAAAAAATAAAAGAGACAAAAAGGAAGGAAATAAAGAGGAAAATATGGTAAGTAATAAATCTGATGAGGATGCTTTGATTCTTTCCCTTTATAATGTTGATGATTCTTGGGTGTTAGATTCAAGGGCTTCATTTCATGCTACGCCCCATATAAATTATTTTCTTGATTATGTCCAAGGGGATTTTGGGCTATTCATTTGGGAGATAATGAACCCTGCCAGATTGTTGGAAAGGGAAGAATCAAGATTAATTTTTAGAATGGGAATAAATGACTACTACATGAGGTAAGGCACGTTCCAAAGCTAAGAAGAAATTTAATTTCAGCAAGTCAACTAGATGATGAAGTTTTTGTTGTTACATTTAGTGATAAAAATTGGAAGGTTACAAAAGGTGCCTTAGTGGTAGAAAAATGTGTGAAAGTAGGAACCTTATATATTTGTACAGGTCATACTATTCCTTCTACTTTAGCTATTGTAGATAAAAATCAATTTTTAGGAACAGTTGTTGCAGTTCAGCAGGCAAAAAATCAAATAGTTGTTGTGGATTCTGAATCAACACTATGGCATAATAGACATGGGAATATGAGTGTGAAAGGTATGAAAGTACTTCGTTCAAAGAATGTTTTACCAGGTCTATAATGTGTTAATATGAATTTATGTGAAAGTTGTGTGTATGAAAAACAAAAGAGAGTTACTTTTCTCAAAGATGGGAAACAAAAGAAAGATGAGAAATTGGAGCTTGTGCATACAAATGTATGGGGACTAGCTCAGGTATATTCTCTCGGTGGCTCTCAATATTATGTTACATTCATTGATGATGCAACTAGGAAGGTATGGATTTATTTCCTTACGCATAAATCTAATGTATTTGAAACTTTTAAAAAATGGAGAAGTTTGGTTGAGAATGAGATGGGTAAAAAGTTAAAATGTATCAGATTTGATAATGGTGGTGAGTATTGCAGAAAATATTTTGAAGGTTATTGTCCCTCTAATGGTATATGTAGGCAAAAAATGGTTCCAAGGACTCTATAGGAAAATGGAGTGGTTGAGTGCATGAATAGAACAATAATGGAGTGTGCATAGACTATGAGATTGCATGTTGGGCTGCCTTTAAACATGTGTGCAAAGGCTGTAAATACTATTGTTTATGTAATTAATGGAGGTCCCTCTAATCCTTTGGGTTGTGGTATTCCAAAGGAAGCATAGATAGGTAAGAAGGTGAGTTATTATTTTCTCAAAACTTTTGGTTGTGAAGCATTTGCACATGTAGATTCTGAAAATAGAACCAAGCTTGATGCAAAATCGAAGAAATGTATATTTGTTGTATATGGAATTGATGAATTTGGTTATAGTCTTTGAGATTTTGAAAATAAGAAAATTGTGAGAAGCAGGGATGTCATATTCAATGAGAAAGTGTTGTACAAAGATTAGTTGCAGCAACATGAGAAGAAATAAAATGATTATGCAGTGCTAGATGATACTCCAAACAATGATGTTCTAGTGGTTCCTCATGCTCCACAACAATAACAAAAACAAATACCACAAACTCTAGTGAATGTTAGACGATCTTTAAGGATAAGTAGGTCCCTCTAGAAAGATTGTCTCCCTCTTTGTATTCTATTTTATTAACTAATGCCGGTGAACCGAAATGTTATGATGAAGCTATGCAAGTGGATACCAAGGTTCAGTGGGAGCATGTAATGGAAGAAACAAACTCCTTTCTGAAAAATCATACTTGGGAATTATGCAAGTTGCTTGCAGGTAAAAAGGCTTTACCAAATAAATGGGTTTATAGATGAAAGAGGAGGATGGAGGTACAAAAATATTTAAAGCTAGATTATTTGTAAAGGGATTTGCACAAAAAACGGGTATTGATTTTGATGAAATATTTTCTCCAATTGTTAAAATGACTTCTATTCATATTGTTTTAAGAATTGTGGCTACTGGAGATTTGCATTTAGAACCACTTGATGTTAAAAAAGGCTTTTCTCCATGATGATTTGGAAGAGGAAATATGTATGGAACAAACACAAGGATTTGAGGTCAAAGGTAAGGAGAAACTAGTGTGTAGATTGAAGAAAAGTTTATATGGTTTGAAGCAAGCACCTCAACAATTGTATATTAAATTTGATAGTTTTATGGCTGAGCAAGGCTACAATAGGTGTAATTCAGACCATTTTTTTTTTACTTTAAGAGGTTAGTTGAAGATAGCTACATTATTTTATGTTTATATGTTGATAATATGCTTGTAGCAGGGTCTAACATGGATCACATAAAGGAGTTAAAACAAAAATTAGAAAAATCATTTGCTATGAAGGATTTGGGGGCAACAAAACAAATCCTTAGTATGAAGATTACAAGAGATAGGAAAAATATAATTTTTTTTCTATCTCAGGTTGATTATGTTGAAAAGGTGTTGCAGATATTTCATATGGAGAATGCAAAAATTGTCAGCACGCCTTTGCTCAGTCATGTCAAATTGACTAAGGATATGTGTCCAAAGATACAAGAGGAGGAAGGAAAAATGTCCAAGGTATCATATGCTTTAGTTGTAGGTAGTTTAATGTACATCATAGTATGCATGAGATTGAATATTGCACATGTTGTAGGAGTTGTTAGTAGGTATATGAGTCATCCTGGAGTTGAGCATTGGAATGCAATAAAATGGATTCTTAGGTACTTGAGAGGTACATCCAATAAATTTTTATGTTTTGGGGAATCTAATACTGATTTAAAATGCTATGTTGACTCAGATTTGGTAGGGGATTAGATACCAGGCAGAGTACCACAGGTTATGTATTTACAGTTGGTGGGACAATAGTGACTTGGATTTCTCGATTGCAAAAGGTGGTTGCTTTATCCACCATAGAGACAAAGTATGTTTTTGCAACAGAGGTAGCAAAGGAGATGATATGGCTGCAATTTTTCATGGAAGAGTTGGGCAAACAATAGGATGAGAATCATTTGTTTACAGAAAACCATAGTTCTATACATCTTGCAAAGAATTCTACCTTGCACTCTAAAACCAAACACATACAGTTGAGATATCCTTTCATTCGGTTAGTGTTGGAGGATGGACAAGTAAAGCTAGAAAAGATACATATAGATGTCAATCTTGCAGATATGTTTACAAATACAGTGACAAGGGAGAAGTTGAGCTCCTCTTTAGCTTCAGTTGGTCTTCATGGTTAAAAGTATAACAGAGCAATAAGGTCCAAGGTGCTTATTTCTAGTGGGAGTTATAAGTGTAGCAGTTTCATCTAGGATCAGTCTCCAAGTGTGAGATTGTGTTGGTGTGGAGCCTGATCAGTCTCCAACTGAGAGATTGTTGGTATGTGGTGACTGATCATGCTATACTGTACACTCTTCATGTATCCTCACTAGGGTCCAGGGCCGGGCCGGGCCCGGGGTGGGGGTTTGGGGGAAGAAACCTTTGAAAAGTGAGGTTCAGAGGTGACAGCCCCAGATAAATTTGTTTTCTACTTTTTCACTTCGTCGCCGAAAAATAAAAAAAGCCGACTTTAGTTAATTTTTGGAAGCTTCTTAAAGCTTTTTATAAATGGTTGGGATGAGGAGTTGTAGTATGGCATTATTCACGAGATTGTAATATGTTTTACATTGGATAATAAAATTATTGGATGGCTGCGATTTTATGGATGTAGCCCGGATTGGGTGAACCATGTTAAATTCTCTATGTTGTCTTGTTTTTTCTATAATTTTTTGTGTGTTTTATTTCTCTATTTCATTGATTAAATCTACATTTAACTGGTTAGATATCTACCTTCTAACCCTAACATGAAGAAACCATCCCAAATTAATTAATTACATGTTATCACTTGTTTAAGCCAACTCTCAATGGGTTGTCCTAGTGGCCACTTGTAGGCCCCGACCCCCACTTGAGAGCCACACCCCTACTAGCACTAGAAGACCCAACACACATACGGGGAAAAGCCAACTTGCACAACTTACAATCCACATAAGCATATACAATAAATTGAGACAAATACCATCCTGCTTACGCAACACAAGCATGATAATGATAACAATCCAAGGCTTAAGACCCTCATAAACACAAATCAAGTATATAAATCAACCACTTTCAAAAGAACAAACATAAACCCATCATGTAGAAAAACAACCCCTAGCCTCTAGAAGATTACCACAACGATCTCGCACAAAGACTCCCTCTTAACACAAAAACCCAATATCACCTTAATCCAATAATCAATTACAATTATACATACACTTAAGACCAACCCAATTCCTAACATAAAGTCTTTTATAGAAGTCAAGTTTAGATTCCCAAATATATATATAAAGTAATTTAATTCACTTCAATTAAATACTTCACTTATCATCTATTTCACATATCAAAACATTCTTTTCTTAACATTTTACCTCTACACAATATTAACTTTTCCCCAGCCCTTAGTTATCTAAAAAAATAAAATAAAACAGACTAATTAATATATTCAATTCGATAATAATCCAACTAAACTCTTTTATTTAAATAATATTTATTATTCCTTTGTTATTTGATCTATCATAAATAGGAAAAAAAATCAACCTTTTGCTATATACCATCATATAATATATACTTACATGTATCAATATATGCCATCATAATAAACAATATCAATTTCTAAAATATAATATTTTCAAGATATACTATAATATATATATATAATAATAATAATAAAATGAAAATATATTATCGATATAAATACATATCTCAATACAAAAAGGAAATCATTAAACCTCCTAGTTCCTAATGATATGAATAAACATCATTATCAATATATCACACTTCATGGTGATATTTAATATCCCACATGATGAATGTATGAAGTCGATGAAAGAATGAAAATCACTCAAAGCCTTTTAAAAATCAAATTACAAAGTAAGTATGGACTGTCAGAATTAATTTACAAAACCTAATAGCCAAAGACACAAATGATAAACTTGTCAAAATTAAATACAACTCAAGGAACTTAGATATGAAATGCAGAAAGAAGAAGGCAAGAATCCATATCAACCAGAATAAATCGATACCAAATATTAAGGGCGAACATCAAATGTTGTCACAATGAGGTATATAAAAAAAGAGAGCAACGTTACAGGCTACCAAAGCCTAGTGGAAGTGGACAACATCAATAATTCTCATAATTCTCATTCGAGTTCAATGAGAAATGTTCTTAAGTTAAATTACAGGGGTATCTAACCATTTCAAATAAACATATCTAAAAGCCTTAGATTTTGATTTAAGTGACAAGGAGTAAGCCATGACTGAAAATGCAACCATCGAACAAAGATAAATGATAAGGGATAATCAGTTTATAGGGTGATTAATCTAAGGGTCTACATTGTATTTTGAGGAATATGCAAGAAATAGATTTATTGCTCCATAACTATCACCCATACCATTCTTGACGATTAGAAAATAATTCCCTAAAAGACCCATTTTAAATTTGCTAGCAAACTCATACTATATATACTGTAGACCATTTAAATTATATGTGGAGGAAGACAACAACTTTGTCACTTGAAGGTGTAGGCTCAATTACAAATTTATCAACATATTAAAGATTCGAATTATAAGAAACCAAATATCAAGCACAATGCAGATTTAAGAATGACAATATGCATGAACTCGAATTTATTTGAAATCGAATTGATCCATATTGATTAAATCATTTAAAGGAACTACTAATGTCGATTTAAATACAAAAAACACTTATGCAACCATATCCATTGACCTACCAAGAAGAAGGTATATGCATTGAATGCTATCATATTGGAAATATTAATTTCCCTTGAGCCTGTCATTGCTTCACCTACCTGTCAAGAGCTATTTTCTCTTTAACAATTTTGGGATCTTCATCCCTGCAGCTCTCAACTACTCAATTTTGAATGAGGTAGCTGATTTTGAAACTGACATTTATTGTGGTAGGTAATTTTGAATTTAGAGGGAATGTTTTGTGAAAGACAAAAGGAATGAAGGCGGATTATTCTGTCAGTTGGAAAGTTGGAGAAGTCAGTTTTTGCAGAAGCAAGTGATTTGCAGCAAGAAGAAAAGTTGCAGCATCAACATGGAATGTTCTTAGAACATTTTGTAGAGTGTTTGTAGTGAGCAGAAATCACTCTTGATGCTCCATTTTTGCCAGGAATAGCAGATAGTTCCAGTCAAGTTTTGACAGTGAGCTCTAAATAGCTCCTGATTGTTTATGAACTGGTTGAGCAGTTGATAGCTCCCAGAAAATTGTAATAGGTAGTTTTTTAGTTTGTTTGAACTTTCATATTTTTATGTATTGTCATTTCCAACTCAGTTAACAGAAGAAGAAAATATTAGATGTCTCCTCTTGTTTATTATTTCGCATTTTTAGAGATTTGGGTATTTCCAGTTTAGCTGGAAATCAGAGCAGGAACTCTGTGTTTTGTTTTGTTTTTTGGATTTAAAATTCTAACATGGTATCAGAGCTATAGGCCGCATTTCCTTCTGAGTTTGGACATTTTTTTTTTCTAGGTGTTGAGTTTTTGTTGTCGGAGACATGGCTGGAGATGAAGCAAAGAGTTGGCAGCAACCACCGTCCTTTAATGGACATAACTATGATGTTTGGGCCAAGAAGATGAAGACCATTATGGTTGCAAATGATTTGTGGGATTTTCTCATAAATGGGTTCGTGGATATCACTAACCTAGCTACATTTTCAGCTCTCATAAATAACCAGAAGACTCAGTTGAAGGAGCAAAGAAAGAAGGATGCAAAAGCTTTGCGTTTGATCGAAGCAACCTTGACAAAGTCCATTTTTCCTAGAATAGTAGCAGCTGAGTATGCAAAAGAAGCTTGGGAAATCCTTCAAACCAGTTACAAAGGGATTGATAAAGTCAGAGGTGTGAAGCTCCAGTTACTTTGAAGAGAGTTTGAACTTATTGAAATGAAGGAAAGTGAGTCTGTTGCAGACTTCCAAATAAGGTTCTTGGGTTTGTTAAACCAGCTAAGAGAAAATGGAGATGTGATAGAGGAGAAAAATATTGTTGAAAAACTCCTTAGATGTCTACCCATGAGGTATGATCCACTTGTCATTGCTATTGAAGCAGTGAAGGACCTTTCTAATTTGACAGTGGATGAATTAATGGGTTCTCTCCATACCCATGAGCAGCGCTTAAAAAGGTCTGCTACTTCTTCCCAAGAGCAATATTTCAAAGCACAGTCAAATGCAAGAGGCAGGGGGAGAGGTAAAAATGGCTCCCAAAGAGGTAGAGGCAAATCCGGTCAAGGAAATATTGGAGGAGAAAGCTCAAGATGAGCAATAAGCCAAGAAGGAGCGAGCAACTCTCAAAACAACTCCCAAAGAGGCATGAAGAACAACAATTTGAATGAGAGAAGTGACAAGAGCAATGTGGAGTGCTATTACTGTCACAAGTTTGGACATTATGCGAGTGAGTGCTAGATAAAGCATGGTAATCAACAAAAATAGAATGGTAATGTGGCTAATTCAAATGTAGTTGAAGGAAATCAGTCCACAACCTTCATCATGTGCAACATTGGTGAAGAAGGCAGCCCCAAAGTCTAGTATTTGGACAACGGTTGTAGCAACCACATGAGTGGTAATGAAAGTCTTTTTTCTTTCATTGATAAAAATGTTAAATCAAAAATTAGAATGGGGAACAATGGAGTAGTTCTTGTGAAGGGAAAATGATCTATCATGATCTGCACCAAGCAAGGTGAGAAGAAGGAGGTTCAAAATGTGTTCTTTGCACTAAGGTTAAAGCTTAATCTCATGAGTGTTGGAAAACTGATCCAAAATGGATACAAAGTGCTGATGGAGAAAGGCCAATGCACCATTTATGATAAGAATGAGAGGACGAAGGTGTTTGCAGCAGTTGCAATGATAAAGAACTGGATGTTTGCTTTGAAGATTGAGATGTTCTTCTCATCTCAATCCATTGCTACACCTCTCATGGATGGAAAATGTACAACAGTACAACATGTAGCCCTCAAGAACACCATTGAAGACCCCTCCGAGCTATGGCATCTCAGGTATGGAAATTTAGGCTATGTTGGTTTAAGTCTTTTGTCCAAGGGCAAAATGATTGATGGTTTGCCAAGTATAGTAGAGCCTAATGTTAGATGTGAGGCTTGCATTTTTGGAAAGAAACATAGGTAGCCCTTTCAATCGGGCAACTCTACAAGGGCAAGAGCACCGTTGGAATTGGTGCACATGGATTTTGTAGGCCCTGTGCAAATCACATCAATTGGTAACATCATATTTTTCATGACCTTTATTGATGATTTCAGCCGTAGGACATGGGTTTATTTTTTGTAGCATAAGTTTGATGCATTTGATAAGTTTTTATTGTTTAAGGCCTAGGCTAAAAAGGAGAATGGACACTTCATTAAGGTCCTAAGGTCAGATCATGGAGGAGAGTACACCTCCAATCAATTTGTGAAATTTTGTAGGAAAAATGGCATCAAGAAGGAGCTTACAACCAGTTATACTCCACAGCAAAATGGAGTGGCTGAAAGGAAGAATAGGATCATCGTGGAGATGGCAAGAAGCATGATGAAAGAAAAGGGACTCCCAATTGAATATTGAGGAGAGGCTATAGCAACAATTGTTTATTTGATTAATAGAAGTCCAACAAAGGTGGTCCATGACAAGATACCTCAAGAGGCATGGACAAAACGTAGATGAACCATTGAGGACTTAAGAGTGTTTGGTTGTGTGGCTTATGCACATGTGCCTAAGGAAAAGAGGAAAACTTTGGATGACAAGGGAGAGAAGTGTATCTTCACGGGTTACTATTCAGAATAAAAAGCCTACAGGCTGTATAACCCAATTAGCAAGAAAATTGTTATCAACAGAGATGTACAGTTTCTTGATGATCAATCATGGGATGGAAAAATCGCTCCCGATCACTCCAAATCACTCTCGAACATTCTTAATGTTGAAGAAAAGGAATAGGAAGTACAAAATGATGATTTAGTGGAGCCAACAGTTTCTCCTAACAGCTCCGTACGAGCTCTTGAAAATTTTAGAATTGCTCCCGATCAGTCATAATCATTCCTTATCCAAATAGATAGAAAGGCAAGCAACCACAAATAGCTAGAGAATGGGTCACAAAAACCGCTCCTGATCGCTTGTGATCGCTCCAAACCCAACCTATTTAGCATAACAATAGCAATAGTGAGGATTCTGATCCTACTCTTACCTCCCTTGCCAAGAAAGACCAAGAGTCTAAGGGATATCTACCAAGATGAAAGGTATGATGAAGAATTTGACAAGAACATTAATTTTGCATTGTTTTCTCATAGTGATCTGATTTATTTTAAAGAAGTTGTGAAAGAGGATAAATGGTGTGAGGTCATGGATGACGAGATAGATGCAATAGAAATGAACAACACATGGGAGTTAACTGATTTGCCTCCAAACAATCAAGTTATTGGGGTGAAATGGATCTACAAGACCAAGAGCAATACTGAAGGAAGAATAGATTGGCAGAAGGCATGATTAGTGGTCAAGGGGTACAAACAACAGTTTGGGAGAGATTATGATGAGACATATGCCCCTGTTGCAAGGTTGGAAACTATGCGGACAGTCATAGCAATTGCAGCCCAACACAAATGGAAGGTATTTCAAATGGATGTGAATTCCACCTTCTTAAATGGAGTGTTGAAAGAATAAGTTTATGTGGAGCAACCTTTTGGATATGAAGTTCTAGGTGAAGAGAACAAGGTGTATAGGCTAAAGAAGGCTCTTTATGGGCTGAAGCAAGCTCCATGGGCATGGTACAACATGATTGACTCATATTTGATGAGCAATGGCTTTAGAAAAAGCAATGGTGAGCCCACTTTTTACATCAAGGCAACAAATGGTAATATTTTTATTATTGTTTTGTATGTAGATGATCTTGTTTTTACTAAGGATGATGATTTCCTTATTGTTGATTTTAAAGAGGCCATGAAAAGAGAATTTGAAATGACAAATTTAGGTCTCTTGAGTTATTTTCTAGGCATAGAAGTAAAAAAAATGCATGATTATATTTTTATCTCTCAAGAAAAATATACAAATGAGATCTTGAAGAGGTTTAGGATGCTTGAAAATAAGCCTACCCCAACACCAACAACCATAGGTCTAAAGTTGAGCAAGGAAGATTGCAGCAACAATGTGGATCCGACCATGTATAAAAGCTTGGTTGGAAGCTTGATATATTTGACAACAACTAGGCCGGATATAATGCATGGAGTGAGTCTTATTTCCTGATTTATGGAGACTCCAAGAGACACCCATTGGCAAGCGGGTAAGAGAATCCTGAGGTATGTGAATGGTACCAAAGGATATGGTGTGTTGTACATAGCAGCAAAAGAGTATGGGTTGGTTGGTTACACTGACAACGATTGGGCAGGAAGTTTGGATGATAGGAAGAGAACTTCGGGATATGTTTCATTTGGGTTCGGGTGCTATATCATGGGCTTCCAAGAAGCAACCTATTGTTTCCCTATCAACAGTTGAAACTGAGTATATAGCAGCAAATGCAGCAACATGTCAGGCTATTTAGCTAAGAAGAATCTTGGCAAATTTGAAAGAAGAACAAGAGGATGGAACAATGATCTTTTGTGACAATGTTTCATCGATAGCTTTGACGAAAAATCCTGTGTTTCATGGAAGAAGCAAGCACTTTGAAATTAGGTATCATTTCATTCATGAATTGGTTGAAGATGGTGAAATTAAAATGGAGTTTTGCAGGTCTAACCAATAGCTAGCAGACATATTCACCAAGCCATTGAGCAAAGATAATTTTGAGCGCCTAAGGAGTCGTTTGGGCATTGTTGTTTTGGATCAAGTTTGATCTTGTTGTTTTGTTGGCTCAGGACCAAGGGGGAGTGTTGGAAATATTAATTGCCCTTGAGCCTGTCGTTGCTTCACCTACCTGTCAGGAGCTGTTTTCTCTTTGCCATTTTTGGGATCTTCATCCCTACAGCTCCTGACTACTTAGAATTGAATGAGGTAGCTGATTTTGAGATTGGAATTTACTATGGTAGGTAATTTTGAATTTTAGAGGGAATGTTTTGTGAAAGACAAAAGGAATGAAGGTAGATTATTCTATCAGTTGGAAAGTTGGAGAAGTCAGTTTTTGCAGAAGCAAGTGATTTGCAGCAAGAAGAAAAGTTGCAGCAGCAATAGGGATTGTTCTTAGAACATTTTGCAGAGTGTTTGCAGTGAGAAGAAATTGCTCCTAATCACTTCGTGTTTTCCAGGAACAACAAATAGTTCTAGTCGAGTTTTGACAGTGAGCTCTAAACAACTCCTGATTGTTTATGAACTGGTTGAGCAGTTGATAGCTCCTAGAAAATTGTAATAGGTAGCTTTTTAGTTTGTTTGAAGTTTCATGTTTTTATGTATTGTCATTTCTAGCCTAGTTAATAGAAGAAGAAAATATTACATGTCTCCTCTTGTTTATTATTCCACATTTTTAGAGATTTGGGTATTTCCAGTTTAGCAGGAAATCAGAGTAGTAGCTCTGTGTTTTGTTTTATTTTTTGGATTTAAAATCCTAACATATCTAATGGTTTATCAAACATTCAAACCTATGTGATTGCTAGTGAGAAAGCTACAAATTTAATGACAATGTCCTTGTGGAGATTCTTGAAGATTCTAAATGAAACAATCTAAAAAATGGGCTTGCGCTATAAAACTCGCACTGAAGACATGCATGCAAAAATGAGTATGAATAGTCAAAGTAGGTGCAATGTTTGACATGTTACCTTAGAAAAATTCAAGAAAAAGCAATCAGTTGGTGTAAAGTTGAATTCCATTGTGTATGGGGCTGGCACATATGGTAAGAGTAGCAGACTAAAGAAGTGGAATCACCTACTATAGTATTGAATACAACACATACTGTCCCTAATTCACCCCAAATAGAAAATATGCAGAGGATTGAATGGCTTAAACAACTTATAAGGAAAAGTAATCAACTAGGAAAACAACAATTTGACACCATAATGAGGAGTTAGATTACAGAGTGGGCACAAGATGAAATCTTGCAAGGGGCACCCAAAATACTGATTTAAAGAAGCTCTAAAAAACACATCCAATATTATAAAATTTTCTTGATTCTAGCGCATGTTGTCATGCAGATTTGGAGGATAAGGGCCACGCAAGGGTGAGTAAGGTAACTTGAATATAATAATTGCCCAGAGAGACATGAATGTAAAATTTGAAAGTGAATACAAGGGCACGCAACTCATGAGAAGAGTGCCTCAAAACAAAGTCAAAACATGAAAAGCCAAGGTTGCAAAAGCAGAAAATATCAACAATAGATATGCATAAAAAAGAAACGATATACAAGGTATCGAATCTCATCAAATCAAAAATCCATTGAAAACTCAAATTAAAGTACAAACATCATACATGTTAAATATACATAATCGATAGCCATGAATTTATATAGATACACTCAAATGCCAAATCATACCAAATATGAATCAGTAAATCCAAACATATAATATATGCATATTCAATGCATACAAGGAGCAGTTGCCAAAGCTAAACTATAAGCGTAAAAAAATAGATATGAAATGATATATAACATAATCATTCAAAATCAATGATATTAGAGAGGGAAAAAAAGACATGGCGATGGTGTACAGAGAGATCGTCGATCTGAAAGGGAAGATTCCAATTCAATAGACTAATCCATACCTCAATTTCTTAAACTTATCTTTTCTTCTGAAGAATAGGTTCCTCTAGTGCAAAGATGTCAAATCATTTGGATGTCCAAATAACCTCACAAAATTCATTCTCCACAAATCCGCTGTCGATGTTCATTCTGGAACAATATTCGGTAATCAAACTTCTCCCAACATCCCCCTCTATTTTCACAACCACCAGAATATGTAAAGTTTTTCAAACAAAATTTCTTCCTTTTTTCTTGAAAAAAAAGAGTATATCTCTCACAAAGATGATAGTTATTAACAAAAAAGAAAAGTCGTTTTGTTTCCAAAAAAAAAATTTACATAAAGTCTCAAAAATCTCCAATAAAACATCAGATTCTTTAACGACAACCAGTTCGAGACTCTGCATGAACTTGCATGCAAAACCTTCTATCTTTTTAGTTGTCTTTTCTGTTTATCCATTATCTCCTTCCATTTTAATATTTTATTTCATATTATAATATTTTCCCACATTTTAATTTATTATAATCCATCATTAATAATAAATATGTTTATAGTTAGTTTTTAAATTACTTTTTAACTTAGTAATTTAATTTAATAATTTAAATAACCAAGAATAACCTATATAACTATTTATCAACATCATGAAAGGGTGAATCATGGAGGGGCACTACAACACATCTACCTAACTGGTAAGATGTCCCTATTCTTCGATGAATAGATTGATTTGATAACCCCATAATCCTGACCTTACTAAGAATAGTGTTGTGTCCTACATATCTAGTGCTACCATAAATTAGTTTTTCTGCCTAGAATGTAATCATGGATCACAATGAACTATGGCTAGTTGCACTACTTTTTCCAAAGAATTCATCACCCAATAATTCAAGTGTCATTTGTCCACCCACTCTTTAGCCATAACATAACATAAGCTAATTATTTGGTTTGACTATAACATAACATACATTCACTCTATGGTGACGATACAATAAAATATTCAACACAGTGTATTCCCTTAACCATGGATTCCACTAACCCCAGGAATATCCAAGCCTAAAATAAGCTAATTACTAGGTTACACCCTTCCCCATGGATTTCACTAACCCCAAGAATAACCATACTAATTATTCATGTTCACATACTAAGGGTCAATTAGGTTATCCCCATTCCCATGGATTTCACTAACCCCATGAATAACCCTACTAACCTCTTAAGTTAAAAATGATATTTCCATAAAATTACTATGAGATAGCAACACATTCCACCTCATGCATCATCTATATAGACTAATGATCTAACCATAGTTCTAATAGCATTTAAAACATACATATTTATGCATTATATAAATATACTCCTATATATTAAGGTTCCTCTTATTCGAGACTCATTCAAGAATCACACAACATATATTCCATACTTGGTAAAAGATAATTTCATAAGAACAATATTATCATGCAGTCAAAGATTATTCCAAATCTAGGAAATAACTAAGATCGTAAGATTCAAGCACATCATGCAATATTTCCTAAACAAAGAATTTGCAAACAAATAACCTTTCAAATATAAAGATAATTGAGAATATAAATCATAATTCCTAATTATAAGTTCCAACTTGAAATGCTTCTTTCCAACCTTAACCTTCGCTACCATAAATGCTACTTCCCAAAGATCAACTAAACTCCAAATGTTAGCCTCCTCTCAAGAAATATCACAAACTAAACTCACAACAATTATTTCTCTCTCTAAAATTCTCACTTGCACATAAATTACAGCAAGGTAACAATAAGAATTTATTAGAATGAAATAGGCATATCAAATGAGGAAGATAGATCCTCTTTATATACTAATATTTGAACTTTCAAAGGCTACAAATAAGTGGTAAATTTTCCACGTTTCTACTCTCATGCAACGACTCAGCTGAGTAAACTTTCAGCTTGCAACACATACGACACATAACAGTCCACAAGCTTCTAATGACTGAGTTGACCTCATTCTTAGTGACAACAAGATTCTATTTTCTTGGTCAAACACAACAATACATTGTTTCAAGTTTCCTAAATGAATTGCAAGTCGACTCTCCTCTTATATTTCTGCCAACACTACTTTGACTGGGTTTATGCATATCTACAAGTTTAAGAATCCATATTTGCTTCTCTATGCAACAAGTTTCAGCACCACCATATCTCCATGTTTTAGTGCCACATTTCATAAAATAGAGCCCTCAAAGATAGCGCAGTTAAAGACTTATTTGCGGTGTTTAAATCTGCATTCATCTTTTGCCAACGTGAGAAATTATTCCTTTTCTCATATTTTATCTTCCACTCAACATTCTCAGATATTTGACTAAGTATTGATACGTTAATTTTGCAGCATATAAACTTGATTCTCATTTATTCCACACGCTATATTCATGTATTGCCTTTTGGAACATTTAAACAATGATTTATATTCTATATGCAATGTTATTAACAATGCACTATGTCAAATACTATGCACTATATAAACACATCAAGTGATATATAATATAATATATATCATATATATATTTAACACAATATATATGTGTATATATATACATATTAATATATATCTCAACTATAAGATTATAAAATGTATTATTCGCTATTTGAATACATATACATATATTTACATATTCCACATAATAATAATATATATATATATGCATATTTCTGTTAACGTAGCTACACACACATATTAATATATATACATATTATATATATCATTGTCTTGATATTAAAATTAAAACACATATAATCACAATCCCATCGATCAACATACATACCTCCATCCAATCGACATTCCCATACATATGGGTAATCCATCCATGAGCATGTGTAGATACATCTGTCTAAGTATACTCATGCACATATTTACTCATGTGTATGATTTTATCGTAGACACACACGTATATACATATATATACATTTTATGTATATATCTAATCGATATAAAAATGCCCAAGGAAGAACTCTCACTCAATCATAAATACTTAACCACATTTCTCAACTACAACATTCATAGAACAGATCATAACTCAATATAAACATTCACAATCAATATTGAAGATCACTTACCTTTTTATCCAATTGACTTGACTCAACTTAGATCAAATAGGGTGGTGAGTGTGGGTATGCTCAATTAGGTTCATCAGGGTTACCAGACAAAGTTCTTCTCCTAAGTGATTCTCCCCCTCTCTTTTGGAGGCTCGAAACCCTTTTCCTACATTCAACTTAGTACATTGCAATAGTAGTTATCGAATACAATACATTCATAGACATATATCTTTAATTTTCACAACATTATGAAATATCAAATAAATTAAAATTCATTCCACACATTCCATCAAGATTTATATACAAACATAATCGCAAATATGTATATACATACATATTCAAGCATTTTCACCCATCAAGGTAAAAGTAAATAAGTAACAACACAAAGGGTGTAACAACCTTGAGCAATAAAATATAGCTTCTTGATTTTGGTGCTATCACTCTTCAATGAACCTATTAATTTTAAATAAACGCTCTCCTATTGTGTTTCTCCTCACTATGTGGCATTTTTATCTCTATGTGTGTACTCATCACCATTAATGGTGGTACAATCCTACATGTAACCATATTTCATCTATGGTAGCAACACGATAGTATCTAGCATGGTTGTCCTTGCTTATACACTTGGGGGGGAAGGATGATTAAGTTTTGGAGGTGTGCAAATACCTTCTTTTGGATCCCTTCTCCCCCCTTCCTTTTTCCTTAAAATACCCACATAGAAAGTATGCCAAAAATTTAAGGGGGGGAATATCACCCTATCCATTTTATTGGTGTCTTGTGAGATTTGAATTATTGGCATACCCCATTGGTTGTGGTGTTGTTTATAACACCTCTTGAGGTGTGGTTATCAATTCATCCCTTATGATGTTAAACTTTTATGTGCTCATTGAGGCGTGATTTGCCAAATAGTCCACAGACCTAGCATAACAAAGCTTATTGACTTGTGAACTTGGGAATTTTTACATGGACACATAGAATAACAGAACTTTCTAGCTAGTAGATCTATGTATCCTTAGAGGACTTGTATTTATCATCTTATCATTTTAGATGTGTTTGTTGTGCATTCAATGGATGATGCTCAACAATTGAGACAATCTTACATACTGAGGTATTTTTACCTTGTTGATTCAAATCTTTAGTTTTTGGGTACTAACATTTGTTGCTATTTCTATGTATGTGTTATATTTGATTTATGTGTATCATGTTGGTTTTGTGTATTCTACATGTTTTCTTTGTGTATTTTGTGTGTTTTCTTTGTATATTCTACATGTTTACCTCGTGTATTCCTTGTTTGCTTCATGTATTTATTACATACATTTTGTTTGATTTATTTATGTTTGTGTATTCTTGTATGTGTACTTCATTGATTTCTCATTGTCTTCCTTATGTATGATTGAATCTTACTTTACGTGTGATATATATCTACTTCATGTTTGTCTTAAACATGGTGGTTGATGAGATCCTAAGTTGGGGGCTTGCACACCCCTCAACTTGGTGTCATCATATCTCATCATCATTTTGATAAATAAATCTATTCCTTTAGTGTAAGTATGAACGTAGGATCATAATCTCACTAAAGTGGAGGTCCTAAAAATTTCACACTACATAGACACTCTATTTTTCCTATAGACCTAATTATATTAATAATTTACTCATTTTAGGGCCAAATTAGGAAAATATATTAAAATCCTAGACATTCCAACAAATTTGACCCAAAATCACCTAGTTAGGGGTGAGGGCACCCATGACCTAAGGGTTATGTATTTCAAATTTCAATATTTTAGGTTTTGGCCTTGTGTGTTGTAAAGTGACCCCAAGTTAGCCTATAATCAAACTTATCAATTGGGATACATATATATATAGAAAATTATTCTCATTTGAAGAGGAAGGAAGCATTATGAACAAGAAGTTATTGATCATCATCATTTTTTATGCATGGAGGTGGAAACAAAAAAATGGGGTTTGACTTAGGCAAGCCCCTATGCAACACAATCTTTCCCCCTCTTTTCTTGTGTGTAGGTCAGATCTAGGAGCTTTGACAAAAAACCTCCATAGAAAAATGCAATGCAGATTATTACAAGTGTCATCTAAAGTTTGCAGACCCTAAAAAGTAACATTTCTGGTCTAGGGTGAATTTACCCTTGACCCTCAAATTTAGTCTCAAATTTTAAGCATAGGTTCCTCTTTGCCATCATTTTATAGATCTATATTTGTTTCAACAATTTTTTTTCGTCTATGCAATAAATTACATTTTTCAGATCTAGGGTTTATGTCAAATAGGCTAATTAAAACACACATCAAATTCCTCCCCTTTGCAACTCAAAAAAACAAAATCATAGAAAATTGACTCTCCTTTCTATCCATATAGCCAAATTTCAATGAGATACCTCTCACCCATCCATCCTCATCATCACCTAATTCCACTCCACCTCCCTCACCAAACCATGAAGTCGAACCTTATCTTTCCCAAACAAACAAATATTAAAAAATCTCACATGGGTGATAGTTCTCACAATCATGTTGATTACACTAGTATACAACCCATTGTGATACAATCTGATACTGAGTTAGAAGAAAAAATGAAAGAACAAAAATATCATAATGAACTATTTCTTATATTTTCCAAATTAATGGACCTATATGGGGGCATTTATGACAATCCTCCTAATGTGAGTGGCCCACCATGTGTTAAACTTGGTACTTCTCCTTGTAGCACACTTGTACTTCCTTTAGCTTATTGTTTACTTCCATTTATGATGAGAAATATTGGGATGTAGATAATTTTCTATAGATCGTCTAGCATGTGTAGTACCCTTTGTGTCATTGTATTGTTTCTTGCACATAATATGATCTCCTCATAATGTGTTTAGCATGTATTTGAGTTTCAAAGAGAACAAATCTATCATGACATTATTTTATTTGTATCTCCATTACCATTTATGTTGTGTGTCTTTCTTTTGTTCCTTTTGGGAATGATACAAAGTGTAGAGACATTTAGGTCTCTTCCATGTTGACCCAAACTATTTTATGTTGTCTTCAAGTGTTTTTTCTCCCTTCTATTTGTAATTCCACAATTATTTATGGAATGATGTTAATTTAGAGCATGATCATATTACATTATATCTCATCTATACTGACCCCAGATCTATGGATCCTTCATGTGCTATCTTTACTTTGTTAATTATATCACTTCGTTTTTGGGGAAACCCCTTGTCATGAGTCAATTTTTTTCAAAAATATCACTTGTCATAGGGTTTTCCAGCAAGCTCTCATGCCTTATCAGTTTACAAATATAATTTTTTTTTACCTAAAAGGTAATTACTTTAAGGTGGGGGTATACATTCCATTATTTACTTCACTTTCTTCGGACAATACAAAATTAGTGATGCTTCTATGACATATTGATCATATTTTGTAGCACCTTATCAGAGTTATTTTAAAAACAATGAGATTTTCTTATAATTATCGGAATGGCTGACATGAGAACTCACCTAGTGAATATCAAACTTCACTAGCCCTTGTGTATTTTTTTTTGCTACCCTTTGTGGAAACTAACCTAGTGAATATCAAATTTCACTAGCCCTTGTGTGTTTTCATTTGCTACCTATTGTCACATGAAATTGCACCTTGCTAAACATGGGGTTCAACATTCTAATGACACAATGGAATTGACCTCAAGGAGTGGTGCCTTGTAGATGAGGTTAATTTTAAATCCTTAATGACCCCCATTGTCTTGACAACAATGTCATCCAATTGCACAACTCCCTTAGCCACATATTCATACTCAATACCAAGAAGATAAACTACCTTTTTTTGCATAAAAAAATTGCAAGCCCCCAAATTAATCATACAATTATGTATTATATGATCTTAAATAATTAAAGATAAATAGAAAGGGGATGTGTTATTGATTTTACTTGAATTTCCCTCTTCCTTGGGTTGCACTAAGTTGGTTGGTAGAGTAGTTCCTTATTTTGCTAGTATATCATTTAGCTACTTGAACCCTCCCAAAGATTTTTAAAAAATACCTTTGAGATGGGATGGATAGAGCCTCCTACATGGTGACATTCAGGTTAACCTTCTTAATTTGATCAACTATATTGAAAGGAGGGTGAACATTCTTAGCTGAAACCTTTTGAAGAGCAAGGTCCAACTTTGCTAACTGGATGACAGGTGGTTGTTAATGTGCTATGCTACTCTTACGAACAATTTTATTTGGCTGAAGCATAGTTATCCTACCTATAGTTTCAACAATTGTTGTATTTTGAGATGGTCGTGAGTTTGATGCTTGACAAATTATAGGAGATGTACCACTATCAAAACTTAACTGGTTTAGACCATAATAAACTGTCCCATGCCAATTGACCAATGTAGAGTCTCCTAGCATGTGATATTTCCTACTCGTAGCTACTTTATTTGCATCAAACTATTGTCCTAAAGTTGAGGATTAATTTTGAGCCATTAGAGCTTGCACAAACTCTCTATTTTGATAAGTAGTTTGATTATGTGGTTGATTGCATAAATAACACTAGTTGTGTTCCTGAGCTAATTTCTTCTAAGAGCCTTTGAAGTGTTATTAGTGGATGGATTTATACTATTCAAGGTCTTAGCATAATTTCATTGATTTTTCCCTTGATATGGCTGTCTATTTTGCTGATAATTTTGATTTTGAGGCTAGTAAGGTCTGCTATTTTGTGCTTGTTGCCTCTTTATTATCACTAACTCATTACCAAAATTTTGCAATAAAGCTTTAACTTCATGTAATTCATTTGAATTTAAAATAGAAGTAGATGGATGACTTGTAGATGAAATCGGGATAGAAGCCAATGTAGGCTACTGAGGAAGAAACTCTAGGAATAGAGGCATTAGTGGCCTTGGAACTATTTTCCCAGCTTGTATTAGACAATTCTCTACCTTGATGATAATATCATATGCATTTGGTAGATTCACCCCACCCATAGAATATATTATAATAGCCACATCATTGTTAAGAGCCCTTAAATAGTACATAAAGGAATGATTGGGAGAAGGTTTCACCAAGGTAGGGATTCTATCACAAGTCTTCTGAAATATAAAGTTAAAATCTCCCATGAATTCATGGGGTGCCCTCTTAGTTGTTTTCAATTTCTCCACCAAAGACAAGTGATCACTCTTGTCCTCAACTTATTCACATAACCTTTCACCTAACTCATCCTAGTTATGAATGGAGTTAGGTTGCAAACCTCTGTACTATTATAATGCCTTTCCTTTCAAGGATGTGGCTAGGAGCCTAACAACCACATGAATACTAGTGCAATATATACATAATATGGGGATAAGCCATGTATGCCAATTATTACCATCTTTGTCAAGAATTTTTCTCAAGATTTATTTGTGACACCAACTTGTCCATTTCCTTATAGATAATATATGGTGGAACATCTTTGTTTTATACCTAGAATTTTTCTAAAAATTACTTTCTTAGTGTTAAAAAATGTATCATTGTTAGTCATGATGGTAAATGAAAAATAAAATCTAGATATAAGATTATCCATTATGAAATTACAAATATTGGACACTATGGTGGCTTTAAGAGGTATGATGTTGATTCATTATGTAAATTAATCAATCACTATGATAATGAAAGTGTGTCCTTTCGATGAAGCCAATGAAATTTTACCCACTAGATTGAGTCCCAAAATAGAGAGGGCATGGTGAAGCATAGGGGTGAAGCTCATGGCCAATGCATGTTTTAAATCTATTTTTTGGCATGCTACACATTTTTGCATGAAATCATAGGAAGTTCTTTCAATTTTTTCTCTAATACTTCATACATAATTATCTCTTTGAAGAACTTTTTTTTTTAAGGTGACTTCCACATATACCCCCAAGGTTCTCCTTAAGTGCAATAGTCTTATCTTCATCATTAGGCATCTAAGCTATAAAACATTGGATCTTCATTAATAAAAAAACCCTTATAATATTAGATAGTTGATTTGCATATACAAATGTAAGAATTCTTGATCATTAGGGTGGGAATGCACTCAAATCTAAGTAAATATACATATCATGGAACCAAGGTCTTCATTGATGAGTGTATCATAAACCATGGAAGATTCATCTTATATGAAAGTTTATTTAATATGTGAGTGACCAATGTAAAGTGAGGATCAATATTTGTCATGCTCATTAAGGAGGTGACACTAGTTATGACATCATAATGTTGGTTTTATTTTCATACAATGACATCAATAGTAAATTAATTGAAGGAATCAAACAATTATAATGCTAATGCATGATATTATTTTTTAATTTCACCTCTTTAGTTTAATAATCACATGTGATTTGTCTATCTATGAGTTAAGAATCACCATGAATGTTAACATTTAAACTTTTATAGAAACAGAAAACACATAACCATGTAATTAATGTCTCGTTTTATTAATAACAACTATTTTGTATATGAGTAAAAAATAAATCACCATCTACTGTAACAAAATAACTACCATCCAACCGAAGAAACAAATTATTAAAATGATTAATAGATGGAATTAAATTTGTGTGTGAGGGGGAGAATGTTAGATCGAAAATGAGATCATGCATGCTTGAAATAATAATCTAATCTAAGATATAATCCTACACATATGAAATGAAAATAAGCTATTTGAGCATACATTAAAGAATCCACAATTACAGAATTGAATGTACAAAAGAAGCATAGTGTTACCATCCCATAGTGGACTGTATTTTCCTGATGTTGGGTTGTTCTTACCACCGTGAAGCCTCCAAAGTTTGTGTGCAAAAGCTTGATGAGTGATTGCTTTGGTTGGTTGATCGAAGAGATGAGGTTGAAGCACTAACAATGGTGGTTGTGAATGTCAACAATACTTCATTATGCAAATGATGTTGATTCTTCGATCATTTTTGTGAGGAAAGGGGTTTATTATATAGAAAATGAGATTTAAAATGGGCGATCAGGATTGTGTTGGAGAATATCCAAATCAATGGTCGGAGTGTGTTGAGAGGATTTAGACATGAGAAGATTGTGAAAAATTGATTGCACAATTTGGGTGATTGAGAAATAGATTGGATAGTCAGGGATTATAATGACAAATCAAGATTTTAGATTGATCAGTCAGGATTTAGATGGCTTAGTTAAGAAATTGATGGTTTAGTTAGGAATTTGATTGATTAGTTAACAAGTTAGATTGCTCAGTTAACAATTTAGATTGATCAGTTAACAAATTAGATTGCTTAGCCAACAATCGTAATTTACTCAATCAGAAAGTGGGTGAGGAATATGAATTAATTGATTTAATTAATTAATTCCTTTTTGGAGTTGAACGTGCAAATCAAGTTTGACTTTTGCAAACAAAGTTGCATTAGTTTGATTTGATTTTTTTTGATAATTGATTTGAATAGTTTGATTTAATTATTCAAATTTTGGAGGGAAAGTGTCATAATTAAATTATTATGATTTAATAATTTAATCTATTTAGAGGAATAAGGTGTTTTAGTGACGTAATTAAATGATTGGCGTAATTTGATCAATCAAGACAAAATAAAGTGAGATTAGGACTTCATTAAATAAATGTAATTTATTTAATTGGTCGAATTGATGAAACGTGAATTAATCAAATAATGTTGTTTTATTTAATTAATAGAAGAATTAGGGTTTCTAGGACTTTATTAAATAAATGAAATTTATTTAATTTGTCAGAAATGATGAAAAAGTGAATTAATTAAATAATGTTGTATTATTCAATTAATAGCAGAACTAGGGTTTTGGGATATTATTTTGATGTTGTGTGATGTTGTTTCAGAGATGATTTTGAGATGTTTCGAGTCATTCTAGGATGGTTCCAAGATGTTCTGAGTCATTCTGGGATGGTTCAAAGATGTTACAAGATGATTTCGAGATGTTATGAGTCATTCTAAGGTGGTTCTGAGATGTTTTGACTCATTTTGGGATGGTTCTGAGATGTTATGAGATTATTCCAAGATGTTCCAAGTCATTTCAGGGTGGTTCCGAGATGTTTTGAGTCATTTTGGGGTGGTTCTGAGATGTTATGGGATGATTTCGAGATGTTCTGAGTCATTCCGGGATGGTTATAAGATGTTCCAGGATGATGTTAAATGTTGTTTGATGTTCGATGATGAATTAATTAAATGATGCTAAATCACTTAGTTAATAGATGAATATGAGTGCAAAATGCTAGTTTGTAAGCTAGGACATTTTTTAGGTGTCTACATTTTTCCCCTCTTTGAGACAAAGTATTGGTTGTTTTATTTCAAAGAACATTACCCCGGTATGTCCTAGGTGCAAGATTTTCCCTAGTATGCCCCAAAAATGATAGCATGGATGGTGCCCCCTCAGGAAATTTGGTGAAAATTTTGGATAATGAACTAAATTTTTCGATAAACTGATGTGATGTGTTTAAGTGCAAGGACTGATTGAAGAAATGTTGATAAGAATAAAATGTTATATGAAGTGAAGAATAGTTGATGTTGTTAGTCATTGATGATTTTCTTTTTCTTTTCTTGGAGGCTTTGTAGTTTGAACAATCTCATTTGATGTAGCAAATAGATATGATGCACCAGGGTATTAATGACCAAGGCGACTTTGTATCCATTGTGTGGACTTTGACTCTACAAACAAGGAGGTACTCTCACTCATACCAGAAATACAAAAACCTTGTAGAGTGTATGGGTGAGAATCTTTTTAAAACATGTCAAACTAGTAACACAAGAGGTATTAAGAACCTAACATGCCACTGCTACAAGAAATGCTCTAAAATGACTTCCACACACAGAACAAAGCAAGTATTCGTTGTGGTAGTATAACAAAAATATCCATAAATAGAAAATTGAAATGAAACTCAATTGCCCCCATTCTTTCTTCTCTCAATCCTTATGGACATCCTCGAGAGATCATGGGAATGAGTCAATAATGTAAATCGAAAAGATAAGACTACAAAAAGATAAAAACAATGTTGTTGTATCACTTTCTCTATCTGTTATGGGACTATTATCCGGTGTTGATCGTGTCTATCATAGGAATGGATTTGTTAAAACATATCTTAGGATGTTGTTGGGAATTGTGAATAGATAGGTAGTTATACTTGGATTTGTTTTTGTTTGTTTGTATTCAAATCCTTGTGATTTTTTTCTTGAAAGTTATGACTTTTGATGTTGCTTTGTTTGTTTGTCTGTTTTGTCAAAGAGTGAGTGTGACGATCTGTTTATTATGGATGAACCTTTATTGTGGATAGGCGATGGTGGAAATAGGATTTTTGAGCTTTTTCAAATGTTTTTGTGCTTTTTGATGTTTATTTGATGTTGTTTTTGTTGTGTTTTCAAGATATATGAATGTTTTTGTATTATCGATTATCAGGGAGCTATGGCGAGGATTCGAGGGTCCTCACATTGTGTGGATGCGTTTTGAGAGTTTGGATGTCTTGTAGGTGTTGGTGCCCTAGTATGTACCTTGTCATTTCTTGTTTTCATTTTTTTACATTCTCGTTATGCATGTACAATTTTTTTGTGATTCCTAAGCACTTGCATCATTTTCCTTGCCTTTGTAAGGTCATAACCTCACACTTGACACTGAAACCATCACACCTGCCATAAAACCTTGCACTTGACTGAAAATTTTTCCCTTGTTTCATGCACTTGACCTAAAAACTTGCAATTGACTAAGAACCTCACCCTTGACATAAAAACTCACACTTGACCTAAAAGCTCTCCCTTGACCTAAAATCTCATACTTTCCTTAAAACTTCATTTTTGCTTGCTCAGTGAATTGTAATTTTTACCCTATCTTTAAAAGACCATATCTTGGTCACACGAAAGTATTTTTCAATGATTTTTTTTTAAATGGGGTAAAATTTCATGATATTTGCAATGGTGTAGGTGGATTTTAGTTTTTGTGAAGTTAATTTTTCTATTGTTGTCATGAACTTGCATTTTCCTTTGTTTCATTTAAAACCTGTTAGTATTTTCTTATTGTCATCCTAAATGTCATTTGTCATCATGTTTTATGTCGTTTTGTGTTGATTGAAATTTTCAAAGTGAATCTCTAACATCACAGGTTAAAATTATTGTAGGTGGTCCTTAAACTATTGTAGCCAAGGGAGAGATTACTTTGAGATCTATTTGATCCGATTATCAGTTTCGTGGGTTTTTCTATTTTGTGAATGTTTTTGGATTTGTTCGAATTTTGTATTTTTGATTAAGTTGGAAGAAAGATTGATAAAAACCTAGTGGGACTGAACTAAGGCCTAGGGGGTTGATAAGCCTTGCCTACATTGTACATGCAGAGAACACATAGTTCGACAATTGACTTAAAGCATAAACTTGTTCTTGGGATAAACAATTATTGGATTGATATTCCACTTTTGTGTCTAGAGGATATGTTGTGGGAAATCTACTTGAACTAGCTATGGGGTTCAAGCAAATGTTGATATCTTAGACTATTTGAGTGAAGGAATAATCCAACGATGTTGTTTTATTTTTTATTTTTTTTATTTTTGTTGTTTTGATTTATTTTTGGATATTTACCCTTTTTCTTGGGGTGTAAGATGTTGAAAACTTGGATTGATACTTCACCTTGTTTTTCAAGAGGATATGTTGTGGAAAAGCTTACTTGAATTAGTTGTGGGGTTCAATCAACTGTTGATATCTTAGAATTTTGAGCAAAAGAATAATCTTTGTTGTCGTCATCTTTGAAGGTTACCTTGGTAGTGCATTGGTGGTACACCTTGTTGTTGGGACAAACTATTTTGAAGGTTACCCTGATAGTGCATCGGTGGTATACCTTGTTGATGGGACGAATTGTTTCAAAGGTTACCCTGATAGTATATTGGTGGTATACCTTGTTGCTGGGATAAATGCCTACATCACAATGTGAGATAGAAGACATAGATCAAGATTTATTCTGAAGCAAGATGCAACCATTTGCCCCCAGTGTCTAGCAATTTAGGTGATAGCTTATCTTGTGATAGGATACCATGTTGGGACAAGGTATGGATCTTTGGACAATGCCTTATTGTTCAGGTAATGTTGTATAGGATAGGATCAATGATAATGAACCATGTCAAAATGTTTTCCATAAGAAAGTGTAAAATCTATATCAAAAATTTGTCTAGATCAAGATAAGTTGGATTTTGGAAATAATGGCTTGGGTTTGTTGTGGATATGTTGAGATGCTTCCATCTGAAATGGTACATCTAGATGCTCGATTCTACACATGACACTTGTTTGCTAGGTTTTCATCATGGTACTTGTCCAAAGCACCACCATTGTGGTTTTCACAAGAGGATGATTTTTTTTTTGACTATTTTTCTTGATTTTTCATGTCACACAAGATGCCTGTTTACCAGGTTTTCATCATGGTGACTGTAACACCCCTCCATTTTGCTCTATTGTGTGAACTATGTTGTTTCCTTTCTATGCTTTAGTTTTGGTGTTGTACTTGGACTACGTACTTGATTACAGCGGATCACTGTTTTATCGTGATGTATTTTGATGTGATTATTATGGCATGTTTGGGATTAACATATGTGGATATTTAATTTATGATATTTCATGCTTTTGATTATGTTGTTATATTAGATGCGTCAGTTAGAATTATTGTATTGGTGAAGAGGATGGTATCGCATCACTCGCTTGCGAGTGCCCTGCTATCTCGTGATTTCCTCTTCACGGTGTGCCTTATTTATGACATTATTTCATGTGTATATATACATTCTATGTTTGCAGGTTGACAGGTACAGGACATCGACTCCACCTAGTTCCACAGGTTCGAGCGTGTCCAATGCCCAACGACATCTGATTGGGAGATAGTAGCTAGGATTTTCGTGCCAAGTTGTCACCCTAGTCCTAGTGTGTCATCTGGTGTTAGTCGGGTTAAGTTGTCTTAATTGTGTTTTCTGACTTTAATTTCAGTTCTTGTGCAAGTTAGAAAATGGTAAAATATATGCTCTTATAGTTAAATTGGAAATTACTTTGTTGATTTATGTTGTGACGTAATTTATTTTATTGTTAATTTAATCTAATTATTAAATAAATTAATCGTTCAGTAAATCCATGTTATTAATTGATTAAATTTATAATGTTGCAATAGTTAAATTACTCATTCTGGGAATTTTATGCATATTTGGGCAAAATTGAAAATTAAAGGGAAATGAATTTAAAATTCAAAGTTGAAAAGTTGGAAATTCAAAAATTTCAAAAATTCAAAATTTCAAAAAATAGATATTTTCCATTTTGTTTTCTAAAATTTATGAGGGTTGTTGGGTTTTAGGGCAAAATCCTTATGTGTTTGAATTTGCTTGATAATTTTTGGGGGATCTTGAAGTTTGGAGAAAAAAATTGGAATTTGTAAAAGGAGGATTTTTCAAATTTGTGGGTTTTTTTATTGGAGTTGCAAAATCTTGAGGAATTGGATTGGAAGCAAGAGGGAAAGCTAATCATCATCTGGTCATCTTCAAATTCAAAATTTACTAGGTTCTTGTCTTTTTTTTTATTGTTTTTGGAAATTTAAATTTAAATGTGTTGATGTTGAAAATCTGGTTACAAAATGTTTTCAATAATCTGGTTGTGAATTGAAATGGGAAAACCCATATGGAAATTAAGTTTATTGTGAAAACTCTCATCCTTGGGAGAAATAATTTCTTCAAGAAGAAACAATGGTGTCTTTTGGAATTAATATGTTATTTAAAAAAAAAAAAAAAAATTGTTTTCTTCTCCTCAATCAATCTTACTTTTGAAATTTGGGTTTTCTTTAGGATATATATATATAAATATATCTTTATTTCTTTTATGTTTGGGCTTGAGGCTATGCCTCTATTTTCATTTCAAAAGGACTTATAAAAAAAAAAAAAAGAATTTTTATTTCAAAAAAGGGGCCTGTGCGTTTCAAATTTCCGCAAGAAATTTTATTGCAAAAATAATTTTTAAAAATAATGACAGTGGGGAGGCGTAGGGGGCTCAACCCCCACCGCGCCCCCATGGGAGGCGGGTGAGGGGAGCCACGCCCTGCACGCACTCCACCCACTCCCCACGCCCTTACCGGCGCCACCAAAGCCGTCCTTAAGCCGTCCCTTGGGACGACTATGTTTACACACAATAGCCCCCATTAATGGGGGTTGGCTGTGTGTAAACACAGCCGCCCTGGTTAGGGCACGTGGCCAACGCAAGCACGCTGTAAGGGGGAGAGGTACGTACCTCCCTTTGACATTGTTTGTTTTTGTTTATTTTAATTTTAACTTTTAATTTTTTTTCAATTTATTATTTATAATAATATTTATTATATTATTAGTAATAATTAATAATATATAAGTTTAATATTAAATATTAATATGAAAATATTAATATTATTATTATAATATATATATTATTATAATGTTAATATAATATAATATTTTATTATTAATTATAATATTATAATGTTAATAATTATATGGTTATAATATTAATATTGATAATATTATAATATTAATAAATCTTATGTTAATATAATATGGAGATTTTGGGATTAAAGGTAGGAATTAAATTAATTAAGTAAATAATTAATTAAATAGTTCTTAATTGCTTTTGCAAGAGGGAATTATTTTCTTGGAAAAATTGATTGGGCAAATCGAATTTATATTTTACTATGGCGTGCTTCTTAAAATATTAATATCAAATCAATGACATTTTGAAATGTTAAGCATGATTTGGCAAGAAATATGTTGGCATCTTATTTAGTGAACAAATGATTTTGCCATAGACCTGTTTAACTTCTAAAAGTTTATTTTTGAAACGTAGATATTAATCAATTCCTAATATCATTGAACAATAGTGAAATTTAAACATTGGAGTTGAATTTTATTCCTTTCCTGATTTATTAAATGCGGTGAGTTACTGAATATTAATGAGGAAATGGGTTTAGTGAATCCAAAGTAGAATTTGATTCTTGTCTTGGCATTGATTTATGTGCGTATTATTAGGAAGTGTGGGTCTTTATATTTAACAAGTCTTCCAGTTGGGACTTCAGTCTCTGGGTTGTTGTATTGTATAGTCAACCATAGATGGCCTTGGGTAGTACGTAACAAGTTTGTTCCCCGGTTATCACGAACAAGAGGGTATTTGACTGTATGTCATGGTTAGGGATGTGATATCCTTGCATTGCACTTGTGGACCCTTGGGTTGTGGAGTTGTTCTACGTGTCGTCTTAGAGGAATGGCTTGTAACGGGGGCCGAAACACGTAGTGGTGCCAGGGTAACTCGTTGTAAGTTAGTTAATCCAGTGATAACTAAATTAAATGATTAGAGTATCACATAGTATCAAACACTTAATAAGATAATTATGCCTCGCTCAGGATCACAAGGGCTTGTAAAAACTTGGGTTGAGACGAGAAGGCCTAGAATGGCAAGATTGTTATCTTGTCTCTATGAAAGATAACTGATTCCGCATTGGTTTACATGAGGGGCCGGAAGTCGTTAGAGGTTACCAGGATAACCCGAGATGGGGGTCGGGACCTAGGAAGACTCACCAAGGTAACCTATGTAACATTGTGATGACACTTCTCCTAGGTCGATAGTATGTTCGCATCAGTGATGCAATTGATTATGTAAATTCTAGAAGCATTGTAACCTTGTGTCAATGATGTCACTGTATTTATTTCAGTATGGTTATGTTAGCCTATATCTAGAGGTAGATGTCATTGGATAGATATTCTGGTTACTATCTCCTAGCACGGGGGTGGGCCTTTGGGTTCCACTTGGTTGGGTGGCGTGCACCTTAATCCATTGGGATCCTTCTTCTTGTGCTTTTGGATGAGTCTTCTAGTTGGAGAGCTCGTGGCTTCTGTTGCAGTTCTTACTTGTTTTCATTTCAGCTATTCTTGTAATCTTTATCCCTCTGTGTTATCGAGGTGGAATTTTGTAATTGTAATTATGTATTGGTTTGCCTCATTCGAGGAATGAGAGATTGTAATCTTATGGTTTATTAAATGGATTAATGAAATCGAAAGTCTTATCTTATGCTTGTTGTTTTTATCATCTTACTTGGAATGTATGTGTTAATTTATTAATTAAATGATTGTCATAGTTTATATTCATGTTCTTTGTTGAGGTTCTATATAATCTTTGTCTCGTAACCTTAGAGGTTGTTGGCATTAGTTAATTAACTTACTTCTTATTTATCCTTTTAAAAAAAAATTATTTCGTTTAAGTAGTTAAATGCATCTTCCTCTAGGGTTGCATGGCAGGGTGTTACATATGGTATTAGAGCCAAGGTTTAAACACTGGGTACTCTAGGATTATGATGGAACCATCAAGCTTTTAGCTGTTTAGGTTTTGAGTTGTTTATCGTGCCTAATACCTTGACGTGTCTGTGCAGGATTATGCCACCCAGACGCGGAAGAGGTAGGGGGCATGCTAGTGGCCATCTAGGCAGTCGTGGTGAGAGCCAGCATGACTCTCCTCCTCGTGTTTCAGTTGTTCCTGATCAAGAGGAACAATAGGAATCTCAAAATTCCCTTGGGGTTGGTAATCAACAGTAGGATCCAGCAGGGATTGAGGCAGCGCGTAGAGTGTTAGAGGAGGCCTTGGCACTCTTTGGACCTAGGCAGGCAGAGATACAGGTGAATCCAGTGGTGAGGGAAGCTCGATCCCAGTCTGAGTTTCGGATGAGGGACTTGCTCAGGGGGAACCCTCCTTTATATGATGGATCTAGTACGGGCTTAGAGGCCGAGACCTAGCTATTAGACTTGGATAGGTGTTTCGCCATGCATCCATATGGCAGTAACACCAGGGCTCATTATGCCATTATGCAGTTGAGAGGATTTGCCTCCACCTGGTGGAGATTAGAGGAGCAGAAGCTCCATATTGATATTCATACTATATCATGGGAGATATTCTTAGAGAGGTTCAAGGCTCGATTCTTATTTGAGCATTGGCGTCAGTGCCGAGGGGATGAGTTCCATGCCTTGCATTAGTTAGCATTATCAGTTGAGCAGTATGAGCGTCATTTTTATGAGCTCAAAGAGTATGCAGGGATCGGTGATGACGAGAGCATGTTAGTTCATCTTTTTGTCAGGGGCTTAAATGCCCATCTTAGTGGTGGCGTGAGGGTTTTCGAACCCAAGACCATGGATGTGGCTATAGAGAAAGCACGCCTTATTGAGGAGAACCTGAGCATGGCACTTGGAGGTCACATGAGTGATCCAGTTGGTAGTAGTGTAGTGGTTGGATCTAGTGTTAGAGGAGGGCAATCTCAGGGAGGTGTACCTTTTGGGTCTCAATAGGGGCCATCGTAGGGTGGTTAGCAGTAGGAGAGTGCACTTGGGAAGCGTAAGGACTCTCAGCCATGTCAGGATGATGGAGGTTCTTAACCTTGGAGGAGTTGGAACCGACGACACAACAAGCACAATCAGCAGGAGCAGCCGGCCCAGAGTTCACAGTCTGCGACTGGTTGGGGTAGTGTGCAACAGTCTACTACACCTTTAGGTGGTAGAGAAGTTGGTCATGACACAGGGTGTTACTCTTGTGGCCAACAGGGCCACATTGCTAGGAACTATTCGCATCAAAATACTTTTGGTTTTGTTCAGGGCCTAGCAGTTTCAAAGCTGACAGTTGGAGATGTTGGTACATCTCATCGATCTTATGCCATGGTTGATAACCGTCAGCCTGGGTATCAGGGAGCTGTTGTTGAGACCTTTGGTGTTGGTCGTCCAGTGCAGGATGCTCGACCTCGAGGGTTGAGGTTTTGATTTCTATGCAGTCTGTTTGAGGGAGTTATATCCCTATCTGTTTGTAGGCTTCCAAGAGTAAGCCTGACCCTAGGGGGGAGGATGTAACACCCCTCCATTTTTCTCTATTGTGTGAACTATGTTGTTTCCTTTCTATGCTTTAGTTTTGGTGTTGTACTTGGACTACGTACTTGATTACAGTGGATCACTATTTTATCATGATGTATTTTGATGTGATTATTATGGCATGTTTGGGATTAACATATGTGGATGTTTAATTTATGATATTTCATGCTTTCGATTATGTTGTTATATTAGATGCATCAATTAGAATTATTGTATTGGTGAAGAGGACGGTATCGCATCACTCACTTGCGAGTGCCCTGCGATCTCGTGATTTCCTCTTCACGGTGTGCCTTATTTATGACATATTATTACATGTGTATATATACATTCTGTGTTTGCAGGTTGACAAGTACAGGACATCGACTCCACCTGGTTCCACAGGTTCGAGCGTGTCTAATGCCCAACAACATATGATTGGGAGATAGTAGCTAGGATTTTTGTGCCAAGTCATCACCCTAGTCCTAGTGTGTCGTCTGGTGTTAGTCGGGTTAAGTTGTCTTAATTGTGTTTTCTGACTTTAATTTCAGTTCTTGTGCAAGTTAGAAAATGGTAAAATATATGCTTTTATAGTTAAATTGGAAATTACTTTGTTGATTTATGTTGTGACGTTATTTATTTTATTGTTAATTTAATCTAATTATTATATAAATTAATCGTTGATCAAGTAAATCCATGTTATTGATTGATTAAATTTATAATGTTGTAATAGTTAAATTACTCATTATGGGAATTTTATGCATATTTGGGCAAAATTGAAAATTAAAGGGAAATGAATTTAAAAGTCAAAGTTGAAAAGTTGGAAATTCAAAAATTTCAAAAATTCAAAAATTCAAAGAATAGATATTTTCCATTTTGTTTTCTAAAATTTATGAGGGTTGTTGGGTTTTAGGGAAAAATCCTTATGTGTTTGAATTTACTTGATAATTTTTGGGGGATCTTGAAGTTTGGAGAAAAAAATTGGAATTTGTAAAAGGAGGATTTTTCAAATTTGTGGGTTTTTTTATTGGAGTTGCAAAATCTTGAGGAATTGGATTGGAAGCAAGAGGGAAAGCTAATCATCATCTGGTCATCTTCAAATTCAAAATTTACTAGGTTCTTGTCTTTTTTTTTATTGTTTTTGGAAATTTAAATTTAAATGTGTTGATGTTGAAAATCTGGTTACAAAATGTTTTCAATAATCTGGTTGTGAATTGAAATGGGAAAACCCATATGGAAATTAAGTTTATTGTGAAAACTCTCATCCTTGGGAGAAATAATTTCTTCAAGAAGAAACAATGGTGTCTTTTGGAATTAATATGTTATTTAAAAAAAATAAAAAAAAATTGTTTTCTTCTCCTCAATCAATCTTACTTTTGAAATTTGGGTTTTCTTTAGGATATATATATATATATATATATCTTTATTTCTTTTATGTTTGGGCTTGAGGCTATGCCTCTATTTTCATTTCAAAGGTTTAAAAAAAAAAAAAAATTATTTCAAAAAAGGGGCCTGTGCATTTCAAATTTCCGCAAGAAATTTTATTACAAAAATATTTTTTAGAAAAAAATGACAGTGGGGAGGCGCAAGGGGCTCAACCCCCACCGCGCCCCCATGGGAGGCGGGTGAGGGGAGCCGTGCCCTGCGCGCGCTCCACCCACTCCCCACGCCCTTACCGGCACCACCGAAGCCGCCCTTAAGCCGTCCCTTGGGATGACTATGTTTACACACAGTTGCCCCCATTAATGGGGGTTGGCTGTGTGTAAACATAGTTTCCCTAGTTAGGGCACGTGGCCAGCGCAAGCACGCCGTTAGGGGGAGGGGTACGTACCTCCCTTTGACTTTGTTTGTTTTCATTTTTTTTAATTTTTTTTTGATTTATTATTTATAATAGTATTTATTATATTATTAGTAATAATTAATAATATATAAGTTTAATATTAAATATTAATATTTAATATTATAATATATATATTATTATAATGTTAATATAATATAATATTTTATTATTAATTATAATATTATAATGTTAATAATTATATGGTTATAATATTAATATTGATAATATTATAATATTAATAAATCTTATGTTAATATAATATGGAGATTTTGGGATTAAAGGTAGGAATTAAATTAATTAAGTAAATAATTAATTAAATAGTTCTTAATTGCTTTTGCAAGGGGGAATTATTTTCTTGGGCAAATTGATTGGGCAAATTGAATTTATATTTTACTATGGTGTGCTTCTTAAAATATTAATATTAAATCAATGACATTTTGAAATATTAAGCATGATTTGCTAGGAAATATGTTGGCGTCTTATTTAGTGAACAGATGATTTTTCCATAGACCTGTTTAACTTCTAAAAGTTTATTTTTGAAACGTAGATATTAATCAATTCCTAATATCATTGAACAATAGTGAAATTTAAACATTGGAGTTGAATTTTATTCCTTTCCTGATTTATTAAATGCGGTGAGTTACTGAATATTAATGAGGAAATGGGTTTAGTGAACCCAAAGTAGAATTTGATTCTTGTCTTGGCATTGATTTATGTGCGTATTATTGGGAAGTGTGGGTCTTTATATTTAACAAGTCTCCCAGTTGGGACTTCAGTCTGTGGGTTGTCATACTGTGTAGTCAACCATAGATGGCCTTGGGTAGTGCATAACCAGTTTGTTCCCCGGTTATCACAAATGGGAGGGTATTTGACTGTATGTCATGGTTAGGGATGTGATATCCTTGTGTTGCACTTGTGGACCCTTGGGTTGTGGATTTGTTCCACGTGTCGTCTTAGAGGAGTGGCTTGTAACGGGGGCCAGCACATGAAGTGGTGCTAGGGTAACTTGTTGTAAGTTAGTTAATCTAGTGATAACTAAATTAAATGATTAGAGTATCACATAGTATCAAACACTTAATAAGATAATTATGCCTCGCTCAGGATCACGAGGGCTTGTAAAGACTTGGGTTGAGATGGGAAGGCCTGGAATGGCAAGATCGTTATCTTGTCTCTATGAAAGATAATTGATTCTATATTGGTTTACATGAGGGGCTGGAAGTCATTAGACGTTACCAGGATAACCCGAGATGGGGGCCGGGACCTAGGAAGACTCACCAGGGTAACCTATGTAACATTGTGATGACACTTCTCCTAGGTCTACAGTATGTTTGCATCAGTGATGCAATTGATTATGTAAATTCTGGAAGCATTGTAACCTTGTGTCAGTGATGTCAGTGTATTTATTTCAGTATGGTTATGTTAGCCTATGTCTAGAGGTAGACGTCATTGGATAGATATTCTGGTTACTATCTCCTAGCACGGGGGGTGTGCCTTTGGGTTCCACTTGGTTGGGTGGCATGCACCTTAATCCATTGGGATCCTTCTTCTTGTGCTTTTGGATGAGTCTTCCAGTTGGAGAGCTCATGGCTTCCGTTGCAGTTCTTACTTGTTTACATTTCATCTATTCTTGTAATCTTTATCCCTCTGTGTTATCGAGGTGGAATTTTATAATTGTAATTATGTATTGGTTTGCCTCATTCGGGGAATGAGAGATTGTAATCTTATGGTTTATTAAATGGATTAATGAAATCGAAAGTCTTATCTTATGCTTGTTGTTTTTATCATCTTACTTGGAATGTATGTGTTAATTTATTAATTAAATGATTGTCATAGTTTATATTCATGTTCTTTGTTGAGGTTCTATATAACCTCTATCTTGTAACCTTAGAGGTTGTTGGCATTAGTTAATTAACTTACTTCTTATTTATCCTTTTAAAAAAAAATTATTCCGTTTAAGTAGTTAAATGCAAATTCCTCTAGGGTTGCATGGTGGGGCATTACAGTGACAATATTTTTCTCATGTTGAACCATTGGTGGTGTTGATGTGGCCATTTCTGGTGCTGGCATGGTTGTTGTTGCTATCATGATGTGGAAATGATATCCTATTTGACGGAGTTGTTTTTCTAGTATATGGGTGGTTGAATGTAACCCTTGATAATTCTTGTCTTCCTTGTTGATACCAGAGTTAACCTTACCTTCATTCATAAATTGTGATAGGGTGCCCTTAGAGTCCTTATGATAAAGAGTTGTTGCCAACACATGGTTAATGCGAGATTTTGATATCTTGGATGGTGAAATGTGTTGAGGGATATGAGATTTGGATGGATTGGTTTAAATTTTGAAACCTTTTATTTGACAAACTTGGGATGATGATCAATGATGGGTGGATATGGAGATTCGATTGGGACCAACATCTTGATATACCTTGTAGGTTGTACTTGAAGCTTTCTTTTGCATTGTTGGACATCTTTGATGGATTAAATTCCCTTTTTAATCTTTCCCCATAGTTTCTTTGACTAATGGATTTTGATAGGGATGATTTTCTTTCTTTCTTTTTATATCCATTTGAATTTTTCTTATCTATTTTGTTTTGCTGATTGTTCTTCTTAAATGACTTGTTCCTTTCTCTGATATAGCTTTTTCTCTTTTTGTTGGTCCCAATTAGAGGGTGGAAAAATATGTGGATGGTGATTCATGATATGGCTAGTTGTAGTGTTGGTATAAAATTCATCATAAGGACTCTTCATGCTCTCTATGTTGATGCTCGCATTAGATAAAGTTGCCCCCAATATTATGTAGGTATCACTAATATGTTTAGATTCCTTTGAATAACCTAGACCTTGATGCTTAGGATTGCCAATAATATGAAATGGTTCTAGGATGCCCTATTCATGTAGGCCTAATCCTCTGCCTTGATAATGCATCCGTTAAAAGATCTTATTTGTAATAGGATATTTTTTTGTCTTGGAAATAAGGTGCTAATCCTTCTTTGCTCTATTATGGATCTTCAAAACTGATAGCCTCTTCATTGGTATTATAGATTTCTCTAACAAAGGTAATTGATCCAAGTCCATAAGTGATAGGATCCTCCATATGTAGGATAACTTCCTAATTGATATATTCAGCTTGATCTCATGATATATCATATTTTAATGCTTCTTCAAGAGGTGTTTCTGATTTACCATTCACGTAAAAGTCTTCCTCATGATTCATTTTGATGTGTCTTCATAGGATGTTTTTGATTCACAAATTATATATAAGTCCTCTTCCTGATCCATTTCTAATATGTCTCCATAGGATGCTTCTGATTCACAAATTATGCATAAGTCTTCTTCATGATCCCTTTCTAATATGTCTCTAGCTTTTGCTATGTCTTGATCTTGTATACAGATGTTAAGAGTAGATTACTCTTGTTCTTTGGTAATGTTATCAAGAGTATGGGAATCTTGTTTCAGATGAAGATCATCTACATGTCCATTGGAGTAAGCATATCATGGGTAGATGTATGCATGCTCGATATATGGAGTTTTTCTTCTTTTGGAAAACATAGGATGTCTTGGAAGATATCTGCCAAGTCATTATGGTATTTTGATGATAAGGATTCTTGATCTTGACCTTGTGTGGTATTATCATCTTTGATATTCTTTGGTTCACGCTCTTGACATGGATCAATTTCAAAGAAGGGATTTCTTGTAAAGGATCCTTGGATTTCCTCAAAATGTGGACATATGAGTGATAGCTCTTTGTCTAGATTTTTTGCATTGGGTATAAACGTTGGATTAAGAGTCTCTTGATCTTCAATATGTACTACCATGAGGTTAAATGGTACCAATATATCTTGGACTAGGTAATTTCTAGACTTGGGTGATTGAATTTGACCATTCTTTGGAATAACTTCTTGATCTATATCCTCTTGCTCACTGGATGATGTAGAGACATTGTCAATGTGATTAGTGATGGATAGATCTTGATCATTGTTTTCAACCTTTGAGTTTGAGACATTTTCCACTTGTCATCAGTAGATGGACCTTGAATGTTGTCTTCAATAGCTATTTCTCCTTGATCAATAAATTATTAGATGAGATGTTGGAGTGGTGTTCATTTATTCATTCTATGACCCTTGATTTTTTGGAACTCACATCATTCATATTGGTTATACCAAGGGAGTTTAAAGCTTGGTTCACCATAAGTTGGACTATCATTGATTTTGATAAGTTCTTGTTGTACTAGTTTGTGCATGATTACCTCTAAAGTCTCTCCCAAAGGGGTGAATTTCCTTCCCGATTGGTAATCTTTCCTTTGTGGATTTTCTCAATTGTTTTGCTCTTGATTTTGTGGAGCTCCTTGATTCTGTGTTCGAGGTATATTTTGATATTGCACTTGAGGTACATTTTGGTGTTGTGGTACTTCTTGATACTGTGACTAAGGCACATCTTGATATTGCACTTGAGGTACACCTTGGTGTTGCAAGAACTTCTTGATGCTATGGATATTTAAAGTATTGTTGATGTGGATATTGAGGTGTTTGTGGAATTATATTTGTTGGTTGTGGATATGTAATTTTTTGAATTTTCACATGGCATTGGTGATACGTAAGATTTTGATTTCATTTAATTTCCTCAAGATCTCTATCAATTTTATTTAGGGCAATTTGATATTCTAGACTTATTCCTTGATGGGGGTTTTGAAACCCTTGATATTGTTTCCATACTTGATGTTGTGACCCTTGATAAGAGTGATTTGGGTAATAGATTGACATTTTTTGGGGATTTTTTGATACTCAATACCCTATCATAAGGTTACTTGGTTTATATGCTCATGGGCTACTTTCATCATTCATGGTATTTTTTGGTGGGATGTTGGTGTTGTTCTTGCTTGCTTCCATTTTCTTCCTATGTTTTGATCTTGTGGTTGTCATATACAACTTGGTTCCCTTGTGGGAGAATGGTGTATCATTTAAACTCTCTAGGTGACTCAAATCCTAAAGACCCGATGTTGTCCTAAATGATATGATACAGATTATGTGAGATATTGGAACTGTGGGAACATACCAAGATTCTAAAAATAGTAGAAGGAATACAAGTTTGAATTGTTCCTTGAAGCATGTTTGTAAAAGTTGTATACCAACCTAGTTTTGGTTTTGTGAAGTTCCCAAAGGTGTTTTTTGAGAGCTTTTGGACTAAGATGTCTAAGTCTGAAATGACAACCTGTAGACTTTACCTTAGGGATTGTGAACTTGTGTGAGATCATGAAGATGATATTTATTGCCATATGGGTGGTTGTAATATGGGTCTTCCTACTTCTATGTTTTCTTTCTCTTCCTCTTCATCTAGGATAGATGATGTGGTGAGAGCTAGCGAGGTGTTTTGTTTTTCTAAAAAATGAAGGTTCTCAAGCTGCTTATGATATTAGTTTGTTCACCTTTGATGCAAGTGAGACTAGGTTGAAGGATTGCTACTACAAGGTTTGGTTGTTAAACTGGGGCAGTTGGTTGCTAGATGGTCATAAGGTGTAAATGGTGTTATGGGATGGTTTTTGTGAAGCTCAAGACCCTAGGGTTTGAGTGCTATTTTGAAATGGTACTACTTTATTTGGAAAGCAAACTTTAGAAGAATTAGTGTTGATATTCCACTTCCTTGTCTAGAGGATATGTTGTGGGAAAGCTTACTTGTACTATCTATGAGTCCCAAGTAACTATTGATACCATAGACATCTGAGTGGAGGAATGATCCCAATGGTTTTTTATTATTTTGATTTCAAATAGGTAGGATGGAAATAATGGATGTGGGACTATGTGACCTTATAGCTTTCCAATTGTTGTGGTTCAAACAATAATATTTTAAATAACTCTCTCTCAACTTTTCTCCATGTTTGAAGTATGGAAAGTGATAAAACAACACTTGGACTGACTCAACAAGCATGGAATTATGTGACCTTCACATCTATAACTTGAGTTGTGAAATCACAACAACCCAACTATAGTTCCCAAATCTTTACCTTGATTAATGTAACCTGAAATAAAAGCCAAAAATTTTGAAAACCTTTAAGGAAAGATCCTTTCAAGGAGTGCAAACATAAGGCTTCTTTCACAAGTATGCATTAAATCAAAGGATTTTTGGTTCAACCATCTCATTTAGTGTTTGTTTGAATGTGTTCTTTTTCCTTAAATCAACCATAGAATTTTATGTCAAATTGTTTTGAATGTATTGGTGAGTTTAACATAAACAAGCAATTACAATCCTAGGAGATAGAAACCATTCTCTTAGGTAGGCTTGCATCATGCTCCGAAGAGATGATTTTACATGCAACTTATGGCGCGGGCCTATAGTCAGACATGGAAAGTAACTTCTCAGAAGTAAATTTTGATGCACCACTTTAAAAGAATTTTTTTTGATAATAGGGTCACTTCTAAAAAATTTTGTTCTTAGTGATAACTGTGAATGCAAAAATTTGACACTCTCCCACTGGCCACTTAAGGCTCTTTAACTGTTCTCGTTCCACTTAAGGCATGGGATTAGGTGCAGTTTGTTGTCAACACAACTTGAAGCTACTTTCTTATGATTTCACAACCTTTGATATAGCCCACCAGTAAGTGTGCTTCAAGACCTTGCAATGAGTTCTCCAACATGAGATGTGCCTCAAAGCAAGCCCCCTCTTTAAGGTAAACTTGAAAATAAAGTGCAAAGCTCAAAAATGTTCTTTCGCTCACCGAAGATTGCCAAAAGGTGCAAGGGGAGAAGATAAAACACTTTAGCTTTCCAATCACTAAATGCACAATGAAAAATCCATAGCAAATTGATTCCTTTTAAACACCTCGAGCAGTGTTATCCCCAAAAATATGTGAATAACATAAATAAATTGTTCTTTTTATTTGCACCAATAGGTATTCAGGATATCAGTCAAAAATATAAATTATGCAATATAAAAGAAATAACTTATTCATTTTAAGCCCCAAACTTGAGTTTTTCTAAGAAAACAATCTTGTTTCTAACTTGGTCAACAAAAGTGAATCGAGCATGCGTCAACAAAATGGAAATCATTTGCACTCTTTTTATCCACCAAAATTAAAGTTCCTAATTATGAAAACATGAAATGTGTTCATTTTTAGATCCCCAAAATTGAAGTGTTTTTTGTTCTTTTTATGAGCACCAAATTGAGAGTTCCTAAATTAAAAAAACATGAACTTGGTTCAATTTTAATAACACTAAAAACAATAAAAATGTGAGTTTTTGTTTGTTCTTTTAAAGCACCAAAATAAAGAGTTCCTAAGTTAAGAAAACATGAACTTGGTTCATTTTTAACAATGGCAAAATCAAATGTGAGTTTGAGTTTTTCTTTTTAAAACACCAAAATCAAGTTTGCATAAGTTAATAAAAATTGTTTGTGGATCTAAAAATCTGACCGGTCACCTTCCCTACAAAAAAATGAGTTAATGTCACTTGAATTCTGCATCAAATTTGTTAATACCTATTTACACATTCAAAAAGAACCATACATTAGTGGAAAAATTCATTACAATAGTGTAGAATCCATGCACTTTCTTTTTAGATCAACTGCTAAGTTCTTAGAGAAAATGCTTAGGAAAAAAATTGCAAAAGTGCCATGTCAAAATAAAATGCTCAAATTTGATAGCAGATGCTACCACTGTCAAAAGCAGATGTGAAGGTTTTGAAGAAAAAGTGTTGATCTTGGTGCAAGTCCATAGTTCCCATGTCAAGTGTGTAGTTTTTGTTGCAAGTGTGTGGTTTTCTTGTTAGTTCAATGCACACATCTTCTGGACAATGCGTGAAAACTTTTCAAGTGCGCTTCTAGGACCTGCAACTTCAAAAAAATCTCAAAAAAATATTAGAGGAGGGTACAAGGGTCCCACCAGGCATGCCAAAATATGTGAGGGGGAGAAAATTAGATCGAAAATGAGATCAAGCATGCCTGAAATAAGAATCTAAGCTAAAATCAAACATATCAATCTATATTTTAACATACATTAAAGAATCTACAATTATAGAATTGAAAGTATAAAAGAAGCATAGTGTTACCATCACATACTGGAGTGTATTCACCTGATGTTGGGTTGTTCTTATCACCGTGAAGCCTCCAAAGTTCATGTGCAAAAGCTTGATGAGTGATTGCTTTGGTTGGTTGATCGAAGAGATGAGGTTGAAGCACTAACAATGGTGGTTGAGAATGTCAGTAATACTTCATTGTGCAAATGATGTTGATTCTTTGATCCTTTTTTGTGAGGAAAGGGGTTTGTTATATAGTAAATGAGATTTGAAATAGATGATCAAGATCATGTTGGAGAATATCCAGATCAACAACCAGAGTGTGTTGAGAGGATTTATACATGGGAAGATTGTTCAAAGTTGATTGCTCAATTTGGGTAATTGAGAAATAGATTGGCTAGTCAGGGATTAGATTGATCAATCAAGATTTTAGATTGATCAGTCAGGATTTAGATGGCTTAGTTAGGAAATTGATGGCTTAGTTAGGAATTTGATTGGTTAACAACTTAGATTGCTCAGTTAACAATTTAGATTGATTAGTTAATAAATTAGATTGCTCAATCAACAATCATAATTTGCTCAATTAGAAAGTGGATGAGGAATATGAATTAATTAATTTAATTGATTAATTCCTTTTTGGAGTTGAACATGCAAATCAAGTTTGACTTTTACAAACAAAGTTGCATTAGTTTGATTTGATTTTTTTTTTATAATTGATTTGAATAGTTTGATTTAATTATTCAAATTTTAGAGGGAAATTGTCGTAATGAAATTATTATGATTTAATAATTTAATCTATTTGGAGGAATAAGGTGTTTTAGTGATGTAATTAAATAATTGGTGTTATTTAATCAAGCAGGACAAAATAAAGTGAGATTAGGACTTCATTAAATAAATGTAATTTATTCAATTGGTCGAATTGATGAAACATGAATTAATCAAATAATGTTGTTTTATTTAATTAATAGAAAAATTAGGGTTTTGAGGACTTTATTAAATAAATGAAATTTATTTAATTTGTCAAAAATGATGAAAAAGTGAATTAATTAAATAATGTTGTATTATTCAATTAATAGCAGAATTAGGGTTTTGGGATATCATTTTGATGTTGTGTGATGTTGTTTTAGAGATGATTTCGAGATATTTTGAGACATTCTGAGATGATTCCAAGATGTTACAAGATGATTTCGAGATGTTTCAAGTCATTCCAACATGGTTATGAGATGTTTCGAGTCATTCTGAGATGGTTTAGAGATGTTACAAGAGTCATTCTAAGGTGGTTCTAAGATGTTCTGAGTCATTCTAGGATGGTTCCAAGATGTTACAGGATGATTTTTTGAGATGTTTCGAGTCATTTCGAGGTGGTTCTGAGATGTTCTGAGTCCTTTTGAGGTGGTTATGAGATGTTCCGAGTCATTTTGGGGTGGTTTTGAGATGTTACGAGATGATTTTGAGATGTTTCAAGTCATTTCAGGATAGTTCCAAGATGTTCCAAGATGATGTTAAATGTTGTTTAATGTTGTTCGATGTTGTTCGATGCTGCTTGATGTTGTTTGATGTTGTTTGATGATGAATTAATTAAATGACGTTAAATCACTTAATTAATAGATGAATATAGGAGCCAAAATGCTAGTTTTCAACCTAGGACAGTTTTTAGGTATCTACAATATGTTACCAAGTGTAGCAATGGGCTATAAGAAGCTTGTGTTCTCCTCCCTAATAGCATGTTGAAAAATATTTTCAAAAGATATAATAAAAATGGTTATTAGTAAATAAAATATAATAATTAATTTTTATATTTTATCTCAAAAATGAATTAAACACCCCTTTTAATTTTAATTAATCATATGTGGCATAAAGGTGGTAAAATTACATGATATGGTATGAAAATGGAGTATAAAATTGAGTATTAAGGTATAAGAAAATGACAAAAACATGGGTTAAAATAGAATATAAATTCCTCTCATTAGTTTTAATAGGTGTACAAGAAGACCATGGTGTTTTTACTAATTGATTGGTGTTTTCTTGTCCTTCGATATTTATTTTGATACAAACTTATAGTAAAAATTAGAGAGTAGCATCACCCATCTTGTGGCCTAACCCAAAATCATAGATTTTGACATGTATTTAAGAAGATCTTCCTTTATTATGACATGTGTATTAGCATATATCATATAATTTTATAGCTTTTGTGATGAGAAAACCATGACCAAATATAGTTTAACCAATAGTGTTGTCATGCCCAAAATTTTGCACGAAGGGAAAAAATAGAACCAACAATTTTTTTTCAAACAAAGTTACATAAGCTCTAATTAAAGCACTAATGATCACTAATTATGCACAAGCAAAGTTGTATACTAAAAGAATCAAGGGATATTGCTCAATCAAAATCACTGTCGACATGTCACTCCAGGGCGGGGAGTGAGAGAAAAAAAATTGGGTGCGCAAAGTCCATCATGCCCCCCTAAATCAAGGACAAGGATGGCTCTAAGATCTAGGGTTACAAGGCTCCAATAAGTTGATTTATCAATTTTACTTGGGTCGACAAGGTTTAATTAATTTTTAACCACCTACTTGCAAGGTTAGGGTTATCATTGTCCAAATATTTAAATTTCATATTTGACTCATGCACAAATCAAGATTTATGAACCTTGTATTTAAATAGAAGACATCGTCCTTAGTAGTGCTATCATTATGAGAAATGACCAATATTACTAGTATGGTTATCTAATTATCTTATAACTTCTAAAAAGTAAAAAAAATAATAATAATCCTATTCAATCATTATAAGGATATTAATATATACTATCCCAAATTAACATTATTAATAATACCATCATTTTATCTAATAATATTTCCATTTAGTTTGAACTTCCATCGATGATATTATTCGTGTTGGTGTTAAATCTATTATTAATATTATTATTTATTAACCCTCAGATCCCTAGTAATAATGATGGTAACTTTAAAGATTAAAATTTATTCTAGGGTTAATATTGTTAATAGTAATTTTAACAATTAGTCCCTCCTAGCCAAAAATGTTATTATCATAGGAAGGTAATAAGGTTAAAATTTTCACTCATATTAAAGTCAACTTGATAAAGGTTATCCTTCAAATCAATTAAAATCAAATTGCATTAAAACTGACTCGATCATTCTAATAAATTTTTTAATATTAATAGTAATATTATTATTATCAATAGTACTACTATTGTAATTTATATACATTTTTCTTCATATATATATATATATATATTCATTTTTACCTAACTGTATTTGTGATTGTACTTAATAACCATAGTAACCTTGCCTATATTAATATTAACATTTCGAGGGCATAGAAAGAGGCATTCTCCCTCATGGAGAGTGGTGACTAGAAATAGGCAAAGATCTGAATATGGATCTGAGCCGAGAGGTAGAGGTAGGCATCCTAAAAATGTTGCTAGGGAGAAGGAGTGTCGATTGGACATTGCTGATGGAACATAGAGGACTCTGCTAGAGATGTGCTCCAAGAGCACCTCCCATAAGATATTATGAAGATCATTTCTTGGAACGTGAGAGGGTTAAATCACCCCCATAAGCATGATCTCTTGGCTAACTTGGTTAGGGATCATTGTCCTGATATTGAGTTAATTCAAGAAACTAAGATGGATCTGGATAAATTAGCTAGATTAAAGAATAAGATTTTGAAGGACTGTGGTATACACTACTCAGATGTTGTGGGTTCTTTGGGAGGGATTGTGAATTTTTGGAATCTCAGGTTGATCCAGGGGGTTGAGGTTTTTAGAGATGGAATCATGTGGCTACTTCTTTCCTTAACTTGAGGGATAAGTTCGCTTGGAATCTTTCTAATATATACGCCCCTAATAGTAAGAGTGCTAGAAAAAAGTTTTGGGAAAGCTTTGGTGCCTTCAAAATGAGGTATTTTATTGGTAACTGGTTGGTTATGGGGGATTTTAATATGCCTTTGCATGATAGTGATAAGGTGGGTGGGTCACAGATTATGGATGATAGCAGATATGACTTAATGAATCTCTTAAATGATCATGCTCTTCTTGATTTGGATCTCAAGGGTGCTTATTTTACCTGGTCTAATAGGCAGGTGGGAGATGCTCTCATCCAAGTGAAACTTGATCGTGCTTTAATAACCCTAGATTGGTTGATGTCTTACTCTTGCTCACTCTTTGCTTTGACTAGATTGGGTTCAAATCATTTTCCTTTGTCTTTGTCTTTGGACCTTTTGGGAGCAAAAAAAAAATTCCTCTATGATTTGAGAAGATGTGGACCTGTCACTTGGATATTTGTAATTTGGTTTCTGGATGGTGGAAAATTCAGGTGGACAGTTCTGTTATGTTCAAAATTGCTAAGAAGCTTGCTAATGTGAAGGAAAATATTAGGAAATGGAATAGATCTTCCTTTGGTCACATTTTTCTTGATAAGGAGGGAGTGAATAAGGAGCTTAATGATGTGCAACATTCTATCCAAGTCTCTGGGCATGATTAGGCCCTGGTTGTGAAAGACAATGTTCTTCTATCTAAATTGCATAATATTATTATGAAGGAAGAGGAATTTTGGAAGCAAAGGTCTAGGATTATGTGGCTTAATAGTGGTGATAGGAATGCAAAGTTTTTTCACTTGTCAACTTTGAAATATAGGGCTAACAATCGCATTAAGACAATAAAATTCAATAATCAAGTTCTAGAAAATGATGTTGATCTACAAAATTTTGCTTCCTCTTACTTCTCTAATCTGCTTGCGGTGGAGGGGGAGCTTGATTTGGATTTTCAGGTGGATATTCTTTAGGACATTCCTCAGATCATTGATGAAGAGACTAATAGGAAGTTGGTGGGCATTCCATCGGTAGAGGAAATTAGAAGTGTTGTTTTCTCCTTTGAAGGGAATAAGTTGTTGGGCTTGGATGGCTTTCCCATGTTTATATTTCAGTTCTTTTGGGAAATTATTTCCAAGGAGGTGGTTGTGGCAACAAAAGAATTTTTTCAGACTGGCTCTCTTCTAAAGGAATTGAATTCCTCTTTTATTGTTTTGGTTCCCAAGAAACCAGGGGCCTCTTCTTTTGATGAATTATGTCCTATTAGTTTATGCATCTTTATCTATAATATCTTCTCCAAGGTGCTAGCCATCATCTTGCAAAGGGTTATGCCCCTTCTTATTTCACCTCAGCAAAATGGGTTTGTGGCGGGTAGGCAAATTTTGGATTCCATTCTCTCTATTCATGAAAATATTCACTCATTAACTATCAATAAGAATGATGGGTTTATTCTAAAGCTTTACTTACTTAAAGCTTATGATAAAGTTGATTGGGGCTTTCTTTCCAATATTTTGTTGTCATTTGGATTTGGGGAGAAGATGGTGGCTCTTGTGCTTCAATTAATTTCCACTCCTCGGTTTTATGTCCATGTCAATGGTTTGCTCCTTTGTTTGGCTACTCCAAGGGTCTAAGGCAAGGGGATCTAATATCTCCATTTCTATTTATCATTATGGTGGAGTCTTTGGGGCATCTTATTCAAAAATTTATTAACTCGGGGGCTATGGCTGGTTTAGCCCCTTCTTCTAGCAATTTGATTTGTTCCCATCAACAGTTTTTGGATGACTCTCTCATGCTTGGGGAGGCCTCTATTAAGGAAGCCAGGGCTATTAAACATATTTTATAGAAGTATGAAGCTACTTCTGGGAAGAAGGTTAGCTTACCCAAGAGTGTGATCTTCTTTCTTAATACTCCTACCCAAAGGTAGATTAAGATTGCTAAAATTTTGCAATGCCAGATTGGTGATCTCTCAGCTTCTTATTTGGGGCTCCCCTTATGTTCTAATGTTCCTGAGTCATTATGGCGGGGGATGATTAATAAGTTTAATTCTAGATTGGTTGGTTGGAAGGGATTGATGCTGAGCCAAGCTAGGAAAATGCAGTTAATTAAGTCTACTCTCCAAAATCTCCTTGTCTATGCTCTCAGTTTATTTCTAATGCCTAGGAAATATGTAGATAAACTCGAAGGAATTCAAAAAAAATCCCTCTACTCTGGTGTTGAGGACAGGAGAAGAATCCACTCGGTCGCCTAGGATGATGTCTACAAAAATAAAAGGGTTGGTGGACTTGGAATTCACAAAATCTGTGAGTTTAATATTGCTCTTCTGGGTAAACATTTGTGGAAGTTATTCTCTGTTAAGAGTGAATGGGTGAAAATTGCTTGGAGAAAGTACTTACGGGGTGTTGATGCTATGAGAGACTTTTTGAATCTTGAATTTTCTCCCTCTTCTGGGTTTGCTCTTTGGAATTGTATGGTCAAGGCTCGCAGGATTTTATCTACGGGGGCTTTTTGGCAACTGAGCTATGGTAGAAATATTCTGTTTTGGGAGGATAGTTGGATCAGCAATAGGCCTCTTAAAGATGATTCATGGGCTCAACCTATTATGGAAGATTGTTTGCAATAGTTTGGTAGATTTATTGTTGATTATATTGCTGAAGGATGTTGGAAAAGGTTGCATGAATCTGATCCGAGGTTGGAGGCCCTATACAAGGTTCTATTATTGGTCCATATACCTTCTATCCCATCTATTGATAAAATTGTTTGGAAACCTTCTTCTAATGGTAAATTTTCTGTCACTTTGGCTTTTCTTATTAATGATTCTTTTGTTGGCCTTGTCCCTTTTTGGGCCTCTGTTTGGTCTTCAAGATTGACTCCTAAGGTTAATATTTTCTTTTGGCTTTTATGCCAGAACAAGGTATTAACAACTGACAATTTGGTCAAGAGAGGTTTTATGATGTCCAACAGGTGTTTTCTATGTGAAGAGGAGGTTGAGGATTCCCTCCATCTGCTGAGTGGCTATAGTTTTGCTAGAGGTGTGTGGGTACATGTGCTACATCTTTGGAATCTTAGTTGGGTGTTCCTTACTTCGATTAAGGACCTGTGGTATCAATGGATCTGCCCTACTTCTAATCCTTCTCTACAGGTTTTGTGGTCTCTCTCTCTGCCTCATATTGCTTGGGGTTTGTGGCTCGAATGTAATAACAGGATCTTCAGGAACTTTTCTCTCCTTGCTATCTATGTGGCCTATAAAATTTGCATGGATATTAAAGAAATTTTTGTGGCTGGGATATCTTTTCACAATGGGAAAAAGTTAATGATGAGTCATTATGATATGTCTGTTGCACAAAAGTGGAAGTTGCCCTATGATATTTCCCTCCCAGTTACTAAAGGGAAAGATTCTAGAGAGAATGTTGCTTGGAAAGCTCCTCCAGATGGTTGGGTTAAGGTGAACTTTGATGGAGCAGCTAAAGGAAATCCGAGACCTGCTAGTTGTGGGGGAGTGATAAAAAAATTCTAATGGTAGGCTCATTTCTTTTGTGGTGATCCCTTTGGGAACCTAGACAAACCACTATGCAAAAGCAGATGCAACCTATCATGGACTTAAACTGGCTCAAAAGAAAGGATTCGAGAAAGTTTGGTTTGAGGGAGATTCTCTCAATATCATTAATAATTTAAAAAAGTGTGCTACCTCTTCTTGGACTATTGAAAATATGATTAGGGATTCCATTGATATCCTTAAATATTTTGATGATTATTATATCTCTCATATTTTGAGAGGGGGAAATAGTTTGGCTGATATTTTTGCTAATTTGGGAGTTAGAGGGGCTCAGGTGTGGGATTTGAATTATCTCTACCTATAGAAGCAATTGTCACTATTAATCATGATGCCCAAATCTAAGGTGATTTATGATCTTTTAAGGCTTTGGGCATGCATTTTTTTCATCACGTGGAAGGTTATGATATGGAGGAGTGGTAATCAGGTTTTGGCTTGTCCTGATGGTACTAAGGGAGATATCCGTAGGGAGTGGATTACTATGATAATTAATCACCTCTGCCATGTATCTTTTCTCACATAGATTGTGGGCATTCTTAGCCTTTCTTTCTTGAGAAGTTTCTTCATTGTTCTGAAAGTTTCAAAAATTCTTGACTCTGTTAGTTCGGCTACCGTGGGTGGAGATAAAAATCACGCAAAGCCATTCTCATGTGACATGGTAAAGAATAAACCAAAGTTCTAGAAAATTCTTGAGAAGGGAGGGTTGACCCCTTATCTTGAGAGGCTTCATGGTAATAACCCTCAAACGACTGCTCTATTTGCTAAAAATTGGAATAATAAGGTTTTGAAACTTGGAGGTATGAAGTTTGATGTTAATGAAGACCTCATAGCCCACATTACTAGTTTGTCAATAGAAGGTATGAAGTTCTTTGGAGACAAAAAGGAAGTGTATAATTCCATGAAAATATTCTTCAAAGGAGATGAAGCCAAAGACCTTAGCACAACAAGGAGTGGGGATATCAGAGGAAATCTATCAAGGCACTATGGGGGGATGTGGCTAAGGAGATTATGTGGTTCATTTCCCTTGAAGGCTGATATTCTGTGGTAAATTCTTATCACTTTGTCTTACTTAACCATTTTCGACACAAGAAAAGGATTTCCTTTCCCTTTTACCTTTTGGCCTCTTTGGACACTGGCATTACAAATCATAAGAGAAATATGAAGAACCATGTTCTTCATGTGGGGTTGATCCTCTTAATTTCTGACTATTCCAAAGCCTTTGAAGTGGTCAAGCCACTTGCTACCCCTAAGGGTGTGCAACAAAAGTAGGAGGAGGGTTATGAGACAGTATTTGAGGAGGAGTTGGCCAAAAAGAATAGAAGAAGAGAAAGCTTATTCTGGAAAAAGAGTCAATGTCAGAGGAAGATGTGGATTTTGTGCCAAACTCTCTAGCAACCATGGATGAGAATATGAGGTCCCCTACTCTATGGAAGTTTAAGAAAGAGGTGTCAATCCCTAATTAGGGTTATGACACTTGTAGTGAGGAGCTTGATGATGAAATTTTGAGTCGTAGTAGAAAGGAGAAGAAGGATACAGCTGGTGAGGTGTCCTCACCTCCCCCTGCTCTGAAAAAAGGGAGCTCATCGTGGGAGATAGTAAGAAGATGGTGGTAAGGTCTGCAAGTAAAATGCTAGAGTTGGATACTCCTTTTAAAATTGTTGGTGGATAGGATGTTGTGGTTTCTCCGGGTGGGGTTAGGGAACAACAATCTCGACTTTATTTTAATACAAAACAACAAAGGGGTAGGGGCTTCAGTTTCTCAATATGCACATCTACATAGACCTCAGAATAATTTTTTCCATATTCCAAACACATTTAATCACATGAACAACAAATAGAGTTTATTTATTTATTTTAAATAAAATATGCAGCTACTCACTTATTTACAGATACATGAAAGTCTTCCTTCTCCTAACAGAACAATAAGGTGTAAAGCTAACTTTTAAAACATAATAATAGAGTAAAATATTCCTTTCTTCCTTTTATTTTCTACAACCTTTACTCTTGTAACTCTTCCATACATACTACATAGAGTAGCAATTTTCTTCCCTAAGGATATACTTCATACTACAGTTACATATTAACAACAAATTATCACAAGCTCACTATAATAGCCCATCATGGCTATGGCATTTAACTCTATGATGGAAAATTTCTCCAAAGGATAGTACAAATATAGATCAGCAAGGAACATAGTTGTTTCCAAGCAATGAGTTCTTCAAACCTGCAACTTTACAAGGCACAAAATCTCTTCTATAGGCCAAAGGGGAGCTCACCTCCCAACCTTTGGTTGGAAAACCAACCACCCCCAAGCTAGGAGGTACCATGGGAACCGGGCACAAACATGCAAACCAAATAACATTTAACACACAAAATACTTATAGAACATATACACACCCACCCAAGGGAAATTTCACATAACAAAGAGTTCGTTAGGAACCCAAAATGGGGAATGGAGGGAGGACTACACACTCCATTTTGGGGACTCAAAATTATACACCATGAATAATCACCACAAGTTTTCAACCCTTCATGACCATCCCTTCCTTCACATCTCTTTAACCACCCAAACCATCCTTCATATTTCACAAGACATAGGGGTACTCATACCCTTCTTTTTACATCTCCTTTTTAAGGAGGGATAACTTGTCCCCATGGAGGTTCCTACTTCAAACCATCCCCAACTTGGGATGCTCTAACCAAATTTGGGTGAGCCTATCCCTTTACAACCCTTTTTCCCAACAAAACAAAACATAAAAAAAAATTCAAGGGAAAACATTTCAAACACATGATCACATGTACATAGCATGCAAATATAAGAAACATAAGAAGCAAAAAGATGTGGAAATCCTAACTCAATCCATGCTTTGAAAGTAAGTGATAAGAAAGAGCACAACTCCTCCAAGCTTTCTCTCCAATTCCCCAAGCCAAATCCAAGAGCTCACAACCAAAATTACAACTCCAAAACAAAGAATGCAAAAGAGAACCCCCAAAACCCTTGTTCATGGTTTTCTATATAGGAATTCAAGTTTGAATTCCTTTGAATGGGGAAGTGACATTTTCCACTCATCCATTAACTCTCCCAAGCACATTCACCCATGTGTGAGAGCTCGGGAGGCTTCCAAGGCAACTTGGAGAAGTGGGAATGGAAAGAGACTAGTCCCCATCCCACTTCTCAAAACCTTAATTTCGTCAAACCTCTTTAAATCCCAAAAAAGGGTTCCCAATCATGAAATTGACTCAACATTCTAAGCTAAAAAAGTACTTAACCCATAGGTACTTGACCTAGGGACCTTAAACCCATAAAAATACTTTAAAAACATGACTTTTCAATCCCTAAAAAGTGCCCTAAAGTTCAAATCCGAGTTTGTCCATTTGGATGGACAACTCACCATCTAGGTGGATTGACATGGAAATAAAAATCACTTACAAACATTCACAAACAACATTATGAATAAAATACATTAATGGAACTATAGTCCCTTCATATGGACTATAGCTCGGTTTCACTGGTTAATTACTCACAGTTCCCAAAATTACCTCCAATTTCCATTGGCCATGGAAAGTCTACCTACACACTCAATGCACACAGTATTCCATCCAATAAATCATATTTCAAAAAAATTGAATCACCATTTCATATACATAAGTTTTCATTCAAATAAATCATATATCAAAACAATTGAATCACCATTTCATATACTCAAGTTTCATAATTTCACATAGCATATATATGTCTCATATCATAATTGGAAAAATCACTAATCAAATATCATCTCCAATTCATTTACCTTAATTTCAAACTGCAATGTGGTTCATTCATATCACATATTTCATTTGTTCATCATTTCAAAACCAAATTGAACGACCACAATAACTAGCATAAAATTTGGTCAACCATCACAATAAGCTAACTAAGCATGCAGCCTACCCATATTCAAATGTTTAAACTTCATAATCAAACCATCATAAAAATGCAATTGTCTAAAATATCATGTCCTAAATGGTATCACCAAACATAGTCAATAATACTAAAACTCAAAATAGTCTAAGCAATAAATTTATTAGAGAGGTGGACCTCACAGTAATGCTAACTAATTTTGATAAGGGTAAGGATGTTGTTGTGGACTTGGACAAGGTTAGCTCCTTGCATGAGGAGGATGACGAGGGTAAGGATGTTTTTAATATTGATAAAGAAAATATTGTTGATGTTTTGGGAGCTGCCAAAGAGGGTTCCATTATTTTTTATAAGCTTTTTAAATGGATTTTCCATGAACTCGATATGACAAATGTGAAATTGCATGGTGTTATGAGAAAAGCAGAGGATTCCCCTATTCAAGATCAGATTGATGATATGATGAATTCCTTGAAAATTGTGGCAGAGGAAATACTTCTGATGAAGCGGAATCTTGAAGGAAGAGTCCTCACCTTGGAAAATCACATTGAAAGGTTATATGCCAATATGGATAAAGGAAGGGAGGGGAATAAATCTAGGTTCAATGTCGAATCTGTTGGTATTACTTCCCCTATAGATAGTGTCAAAATTGGTAAGGAGCTTGATGATAATGGTGTTGATGGAAAGCTGATGGAAGGGGAGGTGCTTGGTGATAAGGATGGTGAGAAGGGTTATGTTTTGATTAGTGAGGTTAAATCGGGTGCGCCTAGGGTTAGGACCCGTAACAAGACCAAGGATCAGGTAGGTGCTCCTATTAAAGATGTTTCTATTGCTAGAGATGAAGGCCTGAAGAATACGGCATGTGATGTGGAGGTTGTTGATATCTTGAAAAATATGTAATGTTGTTAGGTGGGGTCCTTCTTTTTTGCTGATTTTTTTCTTTTATTTTGTTGTGGTTGGGCTGATATACTATAGTTGATTGTATCTTTTGGTTCAGCTACTCTTTTGTGTAAAGGGTTCTGAGCCCCTTCAAAACCTATTTTTTACCTCTAATCAAAACAATAATGTTATAATAGTAATGATGCACTTTAGAGAGTTAGTGATATCTAGGGATGAAATAGATACACATATTAGACACACTGCTAATGATGTATACATAAATACGTATGAGGATAGTTTCAAATTGATAATAATTTTATCTGTTAATTATATTTAATTACTTATTTTTTGCCCCTTACCACAATATTTAAAGGAACTCAATAAGCCTGAATCTAATTAAACTCCAATTCAAACCCAAATTGGGTGGCTAGAGGAATAGTCATGGAGAGGATTAAGAAAGGAAAAAGAACCCTAAAAACAAAATGTAATTGCTATCAATATCCCTTTCTCTAGATACAGGAAAAGTCCATTGAAGGGTGCAGGAGTTAGTGATGTTATGAGGATTTGTAGCACAAGCTACCTCATAGGTTCGACATTCCTTCGCCCATTCAACTACCATGAGTAGGTCAAAATCTAAATGAAAGATCATGGCTATAATTTTTTTTATAGATAGATATAGGAAACAAGAGTTTAATCTCAGACTTTTTTTTCTAGAGAGTATTGGTTGATAGCTAAGACATGGAGGTTGGAAACCACTAAGGTTGTAAGAACCAACAAGGGTACTAGGTTTTGAATTCCCATTGTTGTTCCTAGACCTTTAAACCAGGGCAAGCTAGATGGATCTTTTCTCTTTTGATTTATTTTCTCATTCTAATGCTTACAGCTCGTGATGGTTCCAAACTGACATTACAAGGAGCAGAAAAGGGAAAACATTTTGCAGATTTCATAGCACCAAAAAAAACCATTATTTCCTTCCATTGAAGACTGCAGGTACATGATTTCACATGGAGCAAATTAGTAGTCTAAATTTTATTATTTTTGTCACTATTTGTAAACCTCAAAAATCTTAGCCTCGATTTTCAAGCGACAAGGTTCATTTTGACCTAGATGGGAAAAGAGGAGGGGGTGGCTGCATAGAGGATACCATGGCCTCCCTCATGGAGTCATGACTCCTACACTAGGGTCATGCCCATTAGAGTGGTTGTAGTAGTAAATAGCTACTTATTTATTATTTCTTTTTTTGTTTGATTATCTCCTACAGATTCATGGATAACTAACTTCTGCTACTTTTGAACATTGAGGTAAGTCTAATTCTTCATGGGTTTCTGTGCAGGTCAAGAAATAAGATAATTTTATTGGTCAACATTCTCATAATTTTTTGCATAGACAGAGAAATACAATGACCTATATATAGTACCCAAACTTACATCAATTTGTGTGGACTACAAGCTTAGATTAACAGAATGGATAGAAATCTAGTTTCTTTGCTAACCAAAATCCGATCTGGTATTCTAAATTTTTAAAAACTAATATGATTTGGTAATTATTGAATATAGAATATGAAAACCATTATTTTTTCATGAGACTGTGCATGTAAAATTTCTTTGGGACTTCTTATTCCATTTATAAACAAGGTACATAAAGGATAAGCATCAAAGGGATTCAAAATATAATGCATATTTTCCTTTCAATAAATAGAATATCACATTTTGGCCATTGCAACCTATTTCCACTAGGAACATCAAATACAAAGCTACTTTTTCTTATGGAAAAAAATAGATAAACTATTACAAAAAAAGAAATTTCATTTATATTTTCCTTTTTCTTTACTTTCAAATTTAAAGCCTCACACAAACTAGTTCATTAACAGGGCTTTAAAGAACCAGTTTTTTTTTTAAAAATACAAGTTGCTTCATCCAAGGAAAGAAAGTGTAGTATATTCTCTTTCAACATAGTTCTAACAAATAACTATTTTAGAAAGTAACTCTTTTATAGAAAGTTCTATTTTATTACAAAAAAACCACATATTATTCCAATACTAATTTTCCACATCATTAAACATTAATAGTGTAAACATTCACACAATAGGGAGAATAGTAGTTATTATATGAAAAGATTACATTTTATTTTCATATATGTAGTTCATACATAGGAACAAGTTCTTTCAAATGTTTTTATACTACTTTACATGTTTTCAAAATGCCTATCCACAAGGTACAATACAATTGAACATTGAAGACTCTATATTTTTCTTGAAACCCTTTTGCACAAGCTGCAAATGTGGTCTTTAAATCTACAAGTAAACACATGAGGGAACTTCTTTTCATGGCCAATAGGGAGTTCTCACCTCCCAATCTTTGGTTTGAAAAACAACCACCCCCAAGCTAGGAGGTAACGAAGCTACTGGATTCACACAACAATAAAACAAGTAAGCCATTCCAAACCATAACACTCATAAAAAATACTCCCAACCAAGATTTACACATTTACATAGGGATTCTCCAAGAATCAAAACATGGGAATAGAGGTAGAAAAAAATTCTATATGGGGAGACTTATTAGCAAGTAGAAATAACCAAACAACACAATTTTTTTCTTCTCCAATCCACCCATTCATCAAATCTCTTCATACCATACATCCTCCATACAAAAATCTCCCAATACACCATAACATCATGAAACAAATTTGGGTACTCATACCTTTTTTTCCCTCTCCTTCTCAAAGGAGGAAAAATCTCCCCATAGAGGTTCCTACTCATTCCTATCCCCACAAGAATGCTCTTCCCAAATTGGTCGAGCTTTTCCTATACAACCCCAAAACCAAACACATAGAAATGTAAAATCACATGAAATGAAAAAAATATCCTAATAAACAATCTTTCCACACTTCCATACAAAGAGATAAAAAAGAGAAACGTGCATACAAGTAAAATAAAACCTACCTCAAATCCAAGCCAAAAATGAAGGAAGGTTGACGATGAACTCCAACCTTCTACTCCTCCAAGCCCAAGCCAAAATTTTCCCTTCTAAAGAAATCCAAGCACAAAGACAAAAAAAAAAAAGAACCATTCCTTTGGATTTCCAAAGGATTCAAATAGGAGTCAAGGGTTGGAAACCCTTGGAGGAGAGGGTGACACATGTCAATCTCCTATTCACTCCTATGGACACACCTCCCCACAAGTTCTCACACATGTGTGAGGACTCTTGGGGAAGTGAAAGGCCAAAGAGTGTTCCACGCTCAACAAAGGCCTTCAAATCTCATAAATGATATTTTGGAGCCAACAATCCAATCCCATCCCCAAAATCTGTCACCCTTCTTAATGGCCAATTAAGAAGGGTCACAACATAAATTTTTTAAAAGTTATGGGTTTGATTTGACCCCTAACCCATAGGTAACCATCCTAGGGGTTAATTAAGGGTCAACTAACCCAATTTAAGGACTAATTCAACCTTTTTAAACCCTCAAAAATAAATTTAAGTTCAAAAATAATAAAATAATTTCCAAAATGTCCCAAAACCCTCATTGAAAATTTAATTGACTTTAAAAGCATAATCACAAGATTCAATAGTAAATATTTTTAATCATAAAATAAAATACAACACAAAGAGGCTATGGTCCATTCTCCAAATGAACCATAGTGGGTTTCACTTGGCTAACACAATCAGGTACCATTGGTTACCTCCAACCCCATTGGACATGGGCGTGTACCCAACCACTTGATTTCCACATGTCAAAATATCCAATGCGAGATAATCAATAATTAAATCAATGATTCCGTATTCATATAATTAACATAATGAAATATTGAATTAATAAAGTTCAATATCCATAATTATTCTTTATCTATCAATGACATATTCTATCAATTCATATCTAGTCATGGAATTGTAAAGAAATCACATATTCACCTAATTTAGTTTTAACATATTATCAATTATATATCATAACCACTTATCCATTCCTACCACAATAATTAAATCAACATGAGCATATCCAATAAAGAAAGCATAACATGCATATAACCATCATGAGCATCATAAATGTAAAACAAACATAACATCAAATGTCTATGATCATCCAAAACAATCCAAAACATATAGAGTATCAACAATGTTCGAATCAAAACATCTCCAAGTAGGGTGCATCAAATGGTAGGCCTCACAAGTGTAAACTATGAATCATAATATAATAACACATGACTAATGCAATATACTACATATTCTTTTCCATTTTTATCATTATATAGTAAGAGACAGTCAATAGTGGACATGATGATAGATACACATAACACGGGTATTTTAAGAATGTACATGAGAACTAGTGGATCTAGCAAATATTATTTCATGTCCTCAATTTCCCTTCATAATAAAAATCCCATTCAAAATTGATTTTTTTCTTTAATATTTTAACAAACGGTAAAGTAAAATAGTACATTGAGATACAATTAAAATATGCAGGGAATCATCATCAGCGCTATATACAAACTTATTGGGGTTATTCTTTCTTGTATTGGCAAAGACATAAAAAAATATTTTATCAATATTAGATGCAAAGTATTCATTTCTTCGATTTTTCTAGATTTTTTTTTGTATAATCCTCTAAATTTCATGCATGACATTTGTAGATACCCTAAATTGTCCTGATTGGTGAACAACACTATTTAACTAACTTTCACCCTTCTTCCCTAAAAGATTAAATAATACATTATTATTTAATTATTATCAAATTTTATATTCATCTATTAATTAAGTGATTTATCATTATTTAATTAATTCATCCTCAATCATCATTTTTGACTAACTAAATAAATCTCATTTATTTAATAAAGTACTTGTAGACACCTAAAAATGTCCTAGCTTGTGAACTAGCATTTTGGCACTCATATTCATCTATTAATTAAGTGATTTAACATCGTTAATGAATTCATCATCAAACAACATCGAACATCCTGCAGTGTCCCTTAACATCTCAAAATCATCTCGTAATGTCTTGAAACATCTCGAAACACCTCAAAATCATCCTGCAACATCCAACATCTTAGAATCATCCCATAATATCTCATAATATATCAAAACACCTCAGAATCATCCCGGAACATCCTACAACATCTCAGAATCATCTTGTAATATCTTAGAACATCTCAAAATCATCCCACAACATCCTGCAACATCTCAAAATCATCTCGCAACATCTCAAAATCATACCATAACATCTTAGAATCATCTCGTAACATCTCAGAACCATCCCAGAATGACTCGAAACATCTCAGAATAATCCCACAATGTCTTGAAACACACAACATCAAAACAACATCCAAAACCCTAATTTTTCTATTAAATGAGTAATACAACATTATTTAATTAATTCACTTTTTCATCATTTTTGATGAATTATATAAATTTCATTTATTTAATAAAGTCTTAAAAACCCTAATTCTTCTATTGATTAAATAAAACAACATTATTTGATTAATTCATGTTTCATCATTTTGACCAATTAAATAAATCACATTTATTTAATGAAGTCCTAATCTCACTTTATTTCTTCCTAATTGATTAAATAACACCAATTATTTAACTACATCGCTAAATCACCTTATTCCCCTAAGTTGATTAAATTATTAAATCATAATTTAATTACAACACTTTCCCTCCAAAATTTGAATAATTAAATCAAACTATTCAAATCAATTACCAAAAATCAAATCAAACTAATGCAACTTTTTTTCCAAAGTCAAACTTGATTTGCACGTTCAAATCCAAAAAGGAATTAATTAATTAAATCAATTAATTCATATTCCTCACTCGCTTTTTGATTAAACAAATTATGATTGCTGACTAAGCAATCTAATTTGTTAACTAATCAATCTAAATTGCTAACTTTGAAATCTAAGTTGTTAACTAATCCATAAATTTACTAACTAAGTCATCTAAATCCTGATTGATCAATCTAAAATATTGAATGATCAGAACTAATCCCTGACTAGCTAATCTATTTCTCAATCACCCAAATTGTGCAATCAACTTTGCACAATTTTCTCATGTCTAAATCCCCTCAACACACTCCGACCGTTGATTTAGATATTCTCCAACACGATCTTGATCGTCCATTCTAAAAATTATTTTCTATATATTAAAGCCCTTTCCTCACAAAAAAAGGATCAGAGAATCAACATCATTTGCACAATAAAGTATTGTTGACATTCATAAACACCATTGTTAGAGCTTTAACCTCATTTCTTCGATCAACCAACCAAGGCATATTTCTTCGAGATTTTGCACACAAACTATGGAGGCTTCACGATGATAAGAACAATCCAACATTAGGTGAATACACTCTACTATAATATGGTAACATTGTGATTTTTGTGTACATTCAATCTAGTTATCATAGATTCCTTAATGTATGTTCAAATAACTTAGTTTCATTTCGTATGTGTAGGATTAGATCTTAGAATAATGTGTTTGATCTTAGCTTAGATTCTCATTTCAATCATGTTTGATCTTGTTTGCACATAATGTCTTCCCCATCACACATTCTAGAATGCTCGGTGGGACCCTTGTCCCCTCCACTAACATTTGTATAAGCTATTTTTGAAGTTACAAGTCCCAAAAGTGCACTTGACACAGTTTTCACGCACTACCTAGAAGAACTGCACACTTGACTGACAAGAAAAGTGCACACTTGCAACAAGATCAACACTTTTGATTCAAAATCTTTGCATTTTCTTTCGACAGTGGTGGCATTTTCTCTTAGATTTGAGCATCTATTTCTAATAGGGGCACTTGTGTTGGCCTTTTCGTTGCACCAAAAGATCAAGTTGTCAATGCCCGATACAAGCATCAATTAAGATCCACGGGAGGTGGTTAAACCATGTCACAAACTCGAAGGGAGATGCTAGCGGTTATCCAACAATCCCCCCTCGGTGTCACCCAAGGGGTTCAAACTCATGACTAGCTCTAATACCAATTGTTGGCCTTGTCGTTGCACCAAAAGATCGACCTAGCAATGCCTGATACAAGCGTCAATTAAGATTGATGGGAGGCAGTTAAACCATGTCATGAACCTGAAGGGAGATGTTGGCGGTTAGTCCAACAACTTGTACATTTTTTTGAGTATTTTCTCTAAGAACTGAGCAGTTGCTCTAACAGACAAGTGCACGGATCCTACACTATTGTAGTGAAATTCTTTGCTAACGTTTGCTTGTTTCTGAATGTGTAATAGGTATTAATGGATTTGAATGTAGGATTCAAGTGACTTTAACTCATTTTTTCGTAGGGAAGATGATTGGTCAAAAATTTATAGATCCACAAACATTTTTTATTAATTTAGAAACTCTTGATTTTGGTGCTCTAAAAAGAACAAACACAAACTCACATTTGATTTTGGTGTTGTTAAAATTGAACCATTTTTTGAGCTTTCTTAACTTAGGAACTCTTGATTTTGGTGCTTTAAAAAAGAACAAAACAAACTCACATTTGGTTTTGGTGTTATTAAAACTGAACCAATTTTAAGCTTTCTTAATTTAGGAACTCTTATTTTGGTGCTCATAAAAATAACACTTCAATTTTGGGGCTCTAAAAATGAACACATTTCATGTTTTCATAATTAGGAACTTTAGTTTTGGTGCATAAAAAATAACGCAAATGATTTCCATTTTTGTTGATGCACACTCAATTTACATTTGTTGACCAAATTAAAGACTAGGATTGATTTCTTAGAAACACTCAAGTTTGGGGATTTAAAATGAACAAGTTATTTCTTTTGTATTGCACCATTTCTATCTTAAATGATTGATATACAAAATACTTCCTATTGGTGCAAATGAAAAGAACAATGTGTTTATGTTATTCACATATTTTTGGGGATAACATCGCTCGAGGTGTTTAAAAAGAATCAATTTTCTATGAAGTTTCTATTTTGCATTTAGTGATTGGAAATATAAAGTGTTTCATCTTTTCCCCTTGCACCTTTTGGTGATCTTGGGTCAGAAAAAAACATTTTTGAGCTTTGCATTTTATTTTCAAGTTTTACCTTAAAGAGGGGGCTTGCTTTCATACACATCTCATATTGGAGAACTCATTGCAAGGTCTCTAAGGAGGTTTACTGGTGGGCTATATCAAAGGTTGCAAAATCATAAGAAAGTAGCTGCAAGCCATGTTGACAATAGACCACACCTAATCCCATGCCTTAAGTGGCCAGCGGGTGAGTAATATTTTTGCGTTCACATTTATGACTAAGAACCAAATTGTTTAGAAGCCAACCTATTATCGAAAATCATTCTCTAGAAGTGGTGCATCGAAATTTACTTCTAAGAAGTTACTTTCCATGTCCGACTACAAGCCCATGCCATAAGTTGCATGTAAAATCGTCTCTTTGGGGCATGAGGAAAGCCTACCTAAGAGAATGGTTTCTATCCCCTAGGGTTAAATTGCTTGTTTATGTTAAACTAGCCAAATACATTCAAAATAATTTGACATCAAATTATGTGATTGATTTAAAGAAAAAGAACACATTCAAAAAAACACTGAATGAGATGGTTGAATCACAAAACCTTTGATTTAGTGCATAATTGTGAAAGAATCCTTATGTTTTCACTCATCAAAAGGATTTTTCCTTAAAGGTTTCTGAACATTCCAACTTTTATTTCAGGTTACATTAATCAAAGAAAACATTTGGGAATTATGGCTTGGGTGTTGTGATTTTACAACTTAAGCTATAGACATGAAGGTCACATAAGTCCATGATTTCTAAGTCAATCCAAGTGTTGTTTTATCACTTGTCATATACCAAACACAAAAAAAGTTGAGAGATTTTTTTATAGGATCATTGTTCGAACCAAACAATCAGAAAACTAGAAGGTCACATAGTCCCCCATCCATTATTTCCATCACACTCATTAAAAATTAAAATCAAATAAACCATTGGGATCATTCCTCCACTCAAATATCTATGATATCAATAGTTACTTGGGACTCATAGATAGTACAAGTAAGCTTTCCCGCAACACATTCTCTAGATAAGGAAGTGGAATATTGACCCTATTTATTTAACATTTTTATTTCCAAAAAGTAGTACCATTCCAAAACAACACTCAAACCCTAGCATCTTGAGCTTCACAACAACCACCTCAAAACACCATTACACCTTATGACCATTTGGCAACCAACTGCTCCAATTCAACAACCTGACCTTGTAGCACCGATCCTTCAATTTAGTCTCACATACATTGAAGGTGACCAAACTGACATCATAAGCAATTTGAGAACCTTCATATTTCAAAAGAATGAAACACCCCACCAGTTTCTCACCGCATCAATCATTTAGGACAAAGAGGAAGAGAAAGTGGACATAGCATCCAAAAGACTTGTGTTACAACCACCCATATGGCAATAAGTATCCTCTTTCCTCCATGATCTCACAAAAAATCAGAATCCCTAAGAGAAAATTCATAAGTCATCATTCCAAACTCAAGAATGTTAGTCCAAAATCTCTTAGGAAACATATTTTAGCACTACAACAAAATATAATGAGGTTGGTATACAACTTCTACAAATGTGTTTCAAAGAATAACCCAAACTTGTATACCTTCTTTTTCAATCAAAACCCTAATATTTTTCATGATATGGAACTCCTCTAAATGATCTATCACACAATCAAAATCCATAGGGGAAGGTCTACATCTCGCCATTGCAGACATAGGTATCATAATTCAAAGTTTGGTAGAAAGTGGGCCTTAAAACTTTATCACAATCGTAACCTCTTGCTAAGAAACTATTACGCTAGAGCTAGGAGGAACCGAACATGCTTACCTACCCAAATCTATCCTATCATTTATGAAAACATTGGGTCTATAGGATTTGATTCACCTAGAGAGTTCAAACATTACACCACTCTCCCACAAGGGACCCAAGTTGTTTATGACAACCACGAGATTATAGCACAGGAAGAAAATGGAAGCAAGCAAGAACAACACCAATATCCCACCAACAAACACCATGAATGACAAAAGTGGCCCATGAGGATATAAACCAAGTAACCTTATGATAGGGTATTGAGCATCAAAACATCCTGAAAACGTGTGATCGATCTATTACTCAAATCACTCTTATCAAGGGTCACAACATCAAGGGTTTCAAAATCACCATCAAGGAATAAGTCCATAACACAAAATCACCCTAAATAAAATTGAGAGAGATCTTGAGGAAATTAAACAAAATTAAAACTTGACGTATCACCAATGCCATGTGCAACATCAAAAAATTACATATCCACAACAAACGGACATCATTACACAAGCACCTCAATATCCACATCAACAACACTTTCAATATTAGCAGTATCTAGAAGTTTTGCAACACCAAGGTGTATCTCAAGTACAATATCAAATGTACCTCAATTGTAGTATCAAGAAGTTCTATAACAACAAGGTGTAACTCAAGTGAAATATCAAAATATAGCTCAAACATAGTGTGAAGGAGTTCCACAAAATCAAGAGAAAAATAATCAAGAAAATCCACAGAGGAAAGGTTATCAACCGGGAAGGAAATTCACCCCTTTGGGAGAGACTTTAGAGGTAATCATGCATGAACTAGTACACCAAGAACTTATCAAAATCAATGATAGTCCAACTTATGGTGAACCAAACTTTAAACTCCCTTGGTATAACCAGTGAACGATGTGAGTTCCACAAAATCAAGGGTCACAGAATGAACAAATTCACAACACTCCAACATCTCATCCAAGACCTTATTGATCAAGGAGAAATAGTTGCTAAAAATGACTTTCAAGGTCCATCTACCAATTACAACGTGGACAATGTCTCAAACTCAAAGGTTGAAAACAACGAGCAAGATCTATCTATAATTGATCACATTGACAATGTCTCTACATCATCTAGTGATCAAGAGGACATACATCAATAATTTAATCCCAAGCATGATCAAACTCAATCACCCAAGTCTAGAAATGACCTAGTCTAAGATATATTGACATCATCCAACCTCATGGAAGTACATATTGATGATCAAGTGACTTTTAATCCCACAATTATACCCAATACAAAAAATGTAAGCCAAGAGCTATCATCCATATGCCCATATATTGAGGAAAGCCAAGGATCCTTTACAAGCAATCCCTTATTTGAAATTAATTTGTGTTAAGAATGTGATCTAAAGCATGTCAAGTATAATACCACACAATCAATATCAAGAAACCTTACCATCAAAATACTATAATGACTTGGAAGATATCTTCCAAGAAATCCAAGGTTTTATAAAAGAAGAACACATCCATATACCAAGCACACATACATCTTCCCATGAGATGCTTTCTCCTAATGGAAATGTAGATGATCTTCATCCAAAAAAAGAGTCCCATGCTCTTGATATCAGTACCAAAGAACAAGAACCTCCTACTCTTAACATATCTACAAAGGGTCAAGTCACAACAAAAGCTAGAGACATCAAAAAGGGATCAGGAAGGGGACTTATACATAAGTTGTAAATTAGAAACATCTTATGGAGACATATCAAAAAGGGATCATAAAGAAGACTTATATATAAGTTGTGAATCAGAAAAATCCTTTGAAGACATACCAAAAATGAATCAGGAGGAATAATTTTACGTGGATAGTAAATCAGAACACCTCTTGAAGAAGCATTAAAATATGATATTTCATAGGACCATGCCAAAGATATCAATCGAGAAGTTATCCCACATTTGAAGGATCCTATCAGTGAAGAAGCTATCACATTTGAAGATCCACAATAGAGCAGAGAAGGATTGACACCTTGTTTCCAAGGTAAGACATATCCTCTTACAAATAAACTTTCTCAATGGATGCATTATCAAGGTAGAGGATTAGGCCTACATGACAGGGTATCCTAGAACTAGTGCAGATTATTGGCAATCCTAGGCATCAAGGTTTTGGTTATTCAACAATTAAGGGATCTCATCATATTAGGGATACCTCAATAATACTAGGGGAAACTTTATCTAATGTGAGCATCAACATAGAGAGCCTGAAGATTCCTTATGATAAAATTACTATCAATGCTACAACTAGCCATATCATGAATCACCATCCTTGTATTTTTCAACCCTTTGACTGGTACCAACAACAAGAGAAAAAAATATATCCAAGAACGAAACAAGTCCTTGAATAAAAAAAATCAACAAAACAAAATGGACAAGAAAAATTCAAATGGATACAAAAGAAAAAGCAAGAAAATCATCCCTATCAAACTCCGTTAGTCAAAGAAACTATGGGGTAAAATAAAAAAGGGAATTTCACCCATCAAAGAGGTCCAACAATGCAAAATAAAGCTTCAAGAGCATCCTACAATGTATATCAAGACATTGGTCCCAATTGAATCTCCATATCTACCCATCATTTCTCATCATACCAAGTTTGGAGAGTCAAAGGTTCCAACTTGTCAACTAATCCATCTAAATATCATATCCCTCAACACATTTCACCACCCAAGATATCCAAACCTCACATTAACCATGCATTGGAAACAACTCTTTATCATAAGGATTCTAAAGGCACTCTATGGCGATGTGCGCATCAAGGTAAAGTTAACTCCGTTATCGACAAGGAAGATAAGAATTATCATGGGTTATATTCAAGCACATTTATCCTAGCAAAACAACTCCTCCATGTAGGATATCATTGGCACATCATGACAACAACTACAACCATATCAACACTAGTAGAATCTACATCAGTACCACCAGGTGGTTCAACATGAGCAAAAATAATTGTCACCATGATGAAAACCTAGTAAACAAGTGTCTTATGTGACATCAAAAATAAAAAAATCAAGAAAATAATCAAGAAAAAATCATTCTCTAGTGAAAACTACTATGGTGGTGCATTGGATAAGTACCATGATGAAGACCTAGCAAATAGGAATCATGTGTAGAATCAAGCATCTACGTGCACCATTTCAAGTAGAAGCATCTCAACATATCTATGATAAATTCAAGCCATTGTTTTCAAAATCCAACGTATCTTGATCTTGAAAAATGTGTGGTGAACACTTTACACTTGCTTATGGAAAATATCTTGGCATGGGTCAGTATCATTGGTATTATCCTATCCAACATTATCTAAGCCATGAGGCATTGCCCAAAAGGGCATGCTCTATCCAAAAATCCTATCCTATCACAAGATAATCCATCACCTACATTGCTAGAAACTAGGGGAAAATGATTGCATCTTGCTTCAGAATAAATCTTGATCTATGTCTTCTAGCTCACATTGTGATCTAAGTATTATTCCAACAAGGTAAACCACCAACACACTATTAGGGTAACCTTCGAAACAATTCATCCCAACAAGGTATACCACCAATGCACTACCAAGGTACCTTCAAAGATACCAACAACATGGATTATTCCTTCACTCCAAATTCTAAGATATCAACAATTGCTTGAACCCTACAGCTAGTTCAAGTAAGCTTTTCCACCCTCTAGAAAAAAAAAGTGAAGTATCAATCCAAGTTTTGAACATCTTACACCCCAGGAAAAAGGGTAAAAATCCAAAAAAATCAAAATTATCAAAAATCAAAAACATCAAAAACAAAACAACGTCATTGGATTATTCCTTCACTCAAACAATCTAAGATATCAACATTTTTTTGAACCCCATAGCTAGTTCAAGTAGATTTCCCACAATATATCCTCTAGACATGAAAGTGGAATATCAATCCAAGAATTGTTTATCCCAAAAACAAGTTTATGCTTTAAGTCAAAAGGTCAAACTACGTGGTCCCTGCGTGTACAACATAGGAAATTATTATCAACCCCAAAGGCCTTAGGTTAGTCCCATTAGGTTTTTATCAGGATTTCTTCCAACTTAGTCAAAAATACAAAATCCAAACAAATCCAAAAAATTCCAAAATCCAAAAACATTCACAAAATAGCAAAACCCACAAAATCAATAATAGGATCAAATATATGTCGAGCTCGTCTCTCCTTCAGCTAAAATGGTTTTAGGACTACGTGCAATCATTTTAACCCATGATGTTAGGGTTTCACTCTGAACATGTCAAGCAACACAAAATGACACAAAACACGATGACAAATGAAATTTAGGATGAAAACAAGAAAATGCTAACAAGGTTTAAATGAAACAAAGGAAAATGCAAGCTCGTGACACCAATGAAAAATTTGATAGTACAAAATCTAAAAACCACCTACACCATTGCAAAGATCATGAAAGTATACCCTATTTAATAAAAAACACTAAAAAATACTTTTGTATGACCAAGATATGGTCATTTGAAGATAGGGTAAAAATTACGAGTCACAGAGCAAACAAAAGCGAGGTTTGAGGAGCAAGGGGGAAATTTTAGGAGAAAGTGCAAGATTTTAGAGAAAGTGCGAGGCTTTTAGATGCAATACTTTAAAGCAAGTGAGAGCTTCTTAAACAAGGGTGAGGAAACGGTTCCAAAGCAAGTAAAAACAAGGTTTTTAGTCAAGTGCAAGATTTTAGAGCGAGTGCATGAATCAAAAGCGAGATTTTATGTCAAGAGCAAGGTTTTAAGTCAAGGGATAGCGTTTAAAGGTCAAGTGTGAGGTTTTGACCTAGAAAATGCAAGGAAAATGATGCATATGCTTAAAAATCACCAAAGCTTTGCTATTGACTCAAGAAATGATGTACATGCAATACGAGAATGTAACAAAATGAAAATGAGAAGCAACAAGGTGCATGCCAAGACACTGATGCCTACAGGACATCCAAACTCTCAAAATGCATTTGCGTGATGTGAGGCTCCTCGAATCCTTTCCATAGCTCCTTGACTATCGATAAAACAAAAAAAATCAGATATATTGAAAACACAACAAAAGCAACATCAAATAAACATTAAAAAAGCACAAAAACTTTTGAAAAAGCTAAAAAATCCTATTTTTTTCATCACCTATCCACAATAAAGGTTCATCCATAATAAATAGATCATCACACTCACCCTTTGACAAAACAAACAAAAACAAAGCCAAGTATAACTACCTATCTATTGACAATTCCCAAAAACATCCTAAGATATGTCTTAACGGATCCGTTCCTATGGTCTACTTACTAAAGAGACAGAGGGGGAGGGGGTAGGACAGAGATACTTGAACCCCTTATCTAAAATGTGTCTAAATGTTTAAGGAGAGGGGGTAGGAGGAGGAGACTTGACAAAGAGAAAGAGGGAGAAGGGGTAGGAGGGGGAGACTTGAAAGAGAGAGAGAGGGAGAGGCGATAGGATGAAGATACTTGAGAGAGAGAGAGAGGGAAAGGGGGTGGCAGGGAGAGACCTGAGAGAGATGGAGAGAGATAGAGTGGGAGAGAGATGGAGGGAGTGAGAGAGAGGGAGTGGGAGAGAGCGAGGGAGTGTGTGTGTGTGTGAGAGAGAGAGAGAGAGGGGGGATGGAGATACCCGAGAGAGAGTGAGAGAGAGAGGGAAAGAGATAGAGTGAGTGTGAGAGATGGAATGGGAGAGAGATAGAGGGAGTGAGTGACAAACATAAGAGAGGGAGAGGGGGTGAGTGTAAGGCCCCGCCACGCAACCCTTGAGGAAGTTATAATTAACTACTTAAACGGACTAATTTTTTTTTAAAGAACGATTAATAAGAAACTTCTCTAACTAATGCCAACAACCTCCAAGGTTATGAGACAAAGGTTATATAGAACCTCAACAAAAAACACAAATTTAAACCATGATGATTATATAATTAAGAATTAAAACACATACATTCCAATTAAGATAATTTGCATCAAGCATAAAGATAACTTACAATTGCATTAATCCAAATTAAACAATAAGTTTACAACACTCATTTCCTAAATGAGGAAAGTCCAAAAAACATAATTACAATTACAAATTCCACCTCGATATCAAATGAGGGGTAAAATATTACAAGATCAACTGAAAGGAAATAAAGCAAGAACTGATACAGAATCCAACAAACTCTCCAACTAGAAGTCTCATCCACACAAACATGAAGAAAGAACCCAATGGATTTAGGTGCACGCCACCCAACCAAGTGGAACCCAAAGGCCCACCCCCCATGCTAGGAGATAGTAACAAGGAATCCTAGCCAAGGACATCTACCTCTAGACATAGGCTAATGCAAGACTGGACCAAATTGAAACAACCAATCACATGTACCACTCAAGTACAACACAAGTACAACTCATATACCATGCAAATACAACACAAGTACAACTCTACATGGTCACATTGCTTCTAGATAAGCAGTAGATCAAGTATGTTACAAGAACCATACACATAATAATCGAATACCAACTATAGTCACATCATGTATGTTAAGGAAACCATACCCATAATAAACAAGTACCAATTGTGGTCACATCAAGTATGTTACAGAAACCATACCCATAAAATCAAATACAGACTATGGTCACACAGTTCATCATAAATTACCCACTATGGACCATCAAGATAATGGCCTCAACCGGTCCCCGGCCCTCATACTTACAAATGAGAAATCAAAACCAACTGTTGTCCTAAATAGAGTGTCATCACATAGCTCATCATAAGTTACCCACTACGGACCGTCAAGATGGTGGCCTCAAACCGATCCTTGGCCCTCATACTTACTAATGCGGGATCAAATACCTTTCATACAGACAAGATAGATGACCTTGCCATCCGAGGCCTTCCCACTCATCCCAAGTCTAAATGAGCCCTTGTGCCTATGAGTGAGACCAACTTATCTTGATTAGTGAGAAGTTAGTCCTAATATTCTAAGTATTGTTTTAGTTATCACTTGATTAAACAACTTCCGAAGGTTACCCAATCTTACCTCTTCCAGGCTCTGGCCCCTACAGAAGCCACTTCTACTTGACAACACACACACCAACCAAACATCAAGGGTACCAAGGTGCAACACACAAGATATCACGACCACGTCTTTCACAGGAGGTGACATAAAATGAAACTCACTCCAACACTAGAGGCAACAAATCACATAAAAAGGTCACTCCTTGCAAGGAGACGCAGATCCCATAATCCACTCCTAAACCAAGGAGGTACACACATCCCCATTCATGAAAACAGGGTTATTAACTGAATACGAACCAAGCACTACCCAAGGGACTCCCAATAGGTTGACATCACAAAATGACAACCCTCTTACAATAAGATCCCTATCTGGAAGACTTATTAAACTTAATTACTCAATTCCCCCAAATGAAGATGGAAACTGTTCACAATCACAACGAGCAAGAAGATGTGAATTAAATTCTACTTTGGATTTACTAAATCTATTTCTTCATTAACATTCAATATTTCATCGCATTAATAAAACTGAATTAAATAACGACTCTTTGGACAAGGATGAAATTTGAATTGAATATCACACACTCTAATTGATTCTAATAAATATAAAATAACCATTTATTTCCTCCATTCAGAAAATAACGTTTTAAAGCAATAAATATTTCCTCTACTTTAATTCAAAACATGACGTTTTTAATAAATCATTATTTCTCCTCGCAAATTGAATCATCTTAAAATCAATTAATATTGCTTATTAAAGCATAATACCTCCAAATCCAGTATTTTTTTAATTAAAATATGGTAAAATAAATCCATTAATTTTGACTATAGCATATTGGTCTAAAATTTTCTCCATTATATCATTTTTAAAATAAAATAAATACTTTGACTATGAATACAATGTTTTCATTTCCACAATTACACTTAAATCATGCCATTAGAAAATCAATTATTTCCTATGCATATTTAATTTAAATCACCACTCTAAATATACAATTATAATTAAAATATAATATATATAATATTTAATATTATAAATTATAATATAAAATATTATTAAGTAATATTTTAATATTATAAAAATAGTATATATAATATTAATATATATATTCTTATTTTATATTAAAAAAGGATCCTCGGGCCGCATGCTTGTTTGAGTGGGGCGGCCGCATGAATTTCGAGGCGGCGGATTAGGGCTGGGCGGCCGTATTTTATTCCCCATGGCCGCAGGATTTGTTCACATAGCGGCGGAGGGGGTTTTACCAAGGGCGGCAATAGGAGAGGGTGGAGGCGGCGCTGGTTGGGCAGCAGTTGCACCCACCACCGAACCCCACAATTGGGCATGGCGATGTAAACACCGTCGACCCGATGGTGGGTTTTGGTTATGTGTGTAGCCGACCCATAGGGCGGCCGGGGGAGCCCGCACTGGGCATGGGTCTCTCCCCACGTGCCTCCCATGGGGGGCACGGCGAGGAGGTGAGCCCCCAGCGCCTCCTCAAACAACATTTTTTTTTTTAATATATTTTTTAAAAAGAAACCTTGCAGATCTAGAAATTCGCGCCTCTTCCAAGGGGCATTTTGAAATAATTTTAACAGCATAACCTTAATATAAAATATTATATTATATATATATGTGTATATATCAGTATATATACATATATATATATATATATATATATATATTTAAAATCCCCAAAAGATATTTGCATGATTAATTGAGAAAGAAAATATTCAAAACCCAATTCCAGTCAAGAACACAAAAATTTTATGAGAGAACTCAAACAAAACAGGGGTTTAAAATATGCTACAATTTTTTTAACATGAAGTTTTCAACTTAGATCTAGTTTTGAATTTTCCATCATGCATTCCAAACACAAAAAATTTATAACTGTATTTACAAACAATCAAAACTAAAGAAATGAACCTGGTATTTTGAATTTGAGGAGGTCCAGATGATGCTTATCTTCCAACCTTGCTTCCAAATCCAGTTCCACAAATTTTCATAGCTTCAATCCAAAACCCACAAAAATGCAACAATTCTTCCTCCCTCTATTTTCAATTTTCCAAAACTTTCATAATCCAAAATTAAGATAATTTCAATAATAAAGAAATTCCAAAAATATCTCCAAAATATCAGTGCAACCACCCTCATCAATTTCAGAAAACAGAAATAGAAAATATCTCATTTTTCTAATTTTTGAATTCAAATTTTCTAAAATGAAATTTTCTATGGGATCTGTGCTTGCTCCTTCTAGCATTTTGGAGGATTTGGCTTCTCCAGGCGGTTCTTATGTTCCGACGATTGATTTTTCTCCAGCTGTCGATTGGAAGAATGTTTTGACTAGTGGGAAACAAGGCTCCTCCTTGTTTTCGGCTCCTCCTAAATTTGTTTCGGTTACTGGTATTATTTTTGACATACCAGATTCAATTAGTGATAGGATCCTTTCCTCCATGGAGAATGCGGTGGTGGAAAGGTTTCTCTCCTATCATCCTACAGTGGATATGGTTAGGAAGTGGGTTGCTGTGAAGTGGCAGCTTAAGGGTAGTGTGGAGAATCATGTGATGGCTGGGGGTCTCTTCCTCTTTAGCTTTGCTACTGTTGAGGATTTGGTGACCACTCTATCGTTGGGCCCATGGGTCTATGGGAAGCACAACCTTGCTCTGTGTAGGTGGAAACCTAGTTTCGACCCTGCTGTTGACCTTAATATGTCGGGTCCCATTTGGGTGTGACTGTCGGGTTTGCCTCTGGAGTTTTGGGATGAAGCGATTTTCAAGGCTGTTGGTGATTCATTGGGTCAATTTTTTACTACAAATGTTGTCACTAAATCGAAGTCAAGGTTAGTCTTTGCTCAATTTTGTGTCAATATTTTAGTTGATAAAATCCTTCCAAACTCTATAAAGTTGTGTTCTAAGTTGGGAAACTGGATCCAACCTATTTGTTACAAAAATGCGGTGGTATTTTGTCAAAGATGTGCCAAAGTTGGGCATCTCATATCTGACTACAAATCTTCGGTCATTCGGGAGTCTACGGATGTATTGAATCCCTCGTTCCTGGCTGCGAACACTTTTAGGCCTTCGAGAGGTTCTGAGTTGGCTCCCCTAGACACTTCTCGGCCTCCTAAGCTTTCTCCGTGACCTCCACCCCCTATTTTTCCTCACACTGATTTGAACCCTGGGGTCTCTTCGGTGTTGGGAACCTTTCCTAGGGAGGTCTCTTTGTCTCAAGATCCTGGATCCTCAACCTTGATTGTGAGGGCTTCAGATGGGATCGTTGGTTCGGGTTCATCGGTTGTTGATCTGCTATGTTTGGTGGCCTATCAGAGGACCTATGGGGATTCAGTTGAAGAGGGAAAAATTTGGGAGGAAGAGTGTTCTGGTATGATTGAAGAGTCTACTAAAAACTTGGAAAGCTTAAAGCCGGAGAAAGTAGAAGATGAAGGGATATGGACTACGCCTAAGAAGAAGGGAAGGAAGAAGAAGGTAGATGTTGGAGGGGATTCCAAGCCTGGGATACCCTTTTAGAGATCCACTAGAATGCATGAAACGACAAATGAGATTGCCCTGGGGAAGCAAAGGACATTGGACGTGTCCTCAAAAAAAGGTCAGAAATGAGGATTATGTCTTGGAATGTCTGAGGGCTAAATAGTTCACACAAAAAATGTGCTTTGAAGAACTACATAGTGGAGCATAAGATTGATGTTTGTCTCCTGTAAGAAACTAAGATGTTGATGATTAATTTTGAGAAAGTTGCTAACTTTCTATGGCCTAATGCCTCCTACATTCACAGTGATGTTGAGGGAGCTTCAGGTGGTTTGGCTATGCTTTGAAATCCTTCTTGTTTGTAGGGTTCTTGGTTATTCTATTGTAAAAATAGCATAGGGGTTTCGTTCTCCGTTAGCGGAGTAGTGTGGTTTATAAAAAATATTTATGCTCCTAATCAGAGGAACTTGAGGAATATGCTTTGGAATAATATGGTGTCTAAGATTAAAATGAACAAGGGAGGTCGATGGCTGGTTGCTAGAGATTTCAACTCCCCTCTGTTACCTTCTGAAAAAAGTGGGGGCCTTGTAGATTACACTGATAGCATGACGGATCTGGAAAACTTTATGAGTTCTTCGAGGTTAATAGATATTGAACTTCTGGGCTAGCACTTCACCTGGTCTAATAGGCGGGCTAGTGGAGATTTGATCCAGGTTTGGCTTGACCGCTTCCTTTGTTCTCCCCATTGGACTAATGCCTTGGAGGCCAACCTGGTTACTCTACCTAGGATGGTTTTGGACCATAATCCTCTTCTTCTGACCACTAATATTCATCCTTCTTGTGGTCCCTATCCTTTCCATTTTGAAATAATGTGGAACTCCCACCCCGATTTCAAAAATAAAATTGTTGAATGGTGGAATATTCCGGTCCAAGGTTCCCCTATGTTTAGGCTCTGCTATAAACTCAAACATATTAAAATGATGGTTAAGGGCTGGAACAAGAATGTGTTTGGGGATGTTTATCAAAAAAAAAAATAGCTCGAGGTAAGGTTGAGGACCTTGTAGAAAATATGGATGAGGGAGATGTCAATCAGCAGACCAACAATCAGGAAAAGGATGCCAGAATGGAATGGGAAAATATTTTAAAAAATGAAGAGATCTTCTGGAAGCAAAAATCGAGGGTGCAATGGCTGAAGGAAGGAGACAAGATCACGTCCTTTTTTCATGTTTTTTCCATCAAACATCAAAAAAGGAATCAAATTACAAAATTGACAAGTGCCTCTAGGGAGGTGATATCTAATCTAGCTCATATTAAGTCCTGTGCGGTTAATTATTTCTTGGAGGCTTATTCGGCCCTTGCAGAGTTGCCCAACATGGCTTTGGATTGTAAGATCCTCCAGCATCTCCCTACTTCCATCTCTCTAGAGGACAACCTGGAAATTCTAAGGAGTGTTTCCTCGGAGGAGGTTCGGTTGGCTACTTTTAGCATGGGGGCCTTCAAAGCTCTTGGACCTGATGGGTTCCCCCCTGCTTTCTTCTAAATCTTTTGGGATATTGTGGGCTGGGACCTGGTGCTTGCAGCTAGGGACTTCTTTAAATCTGGTAAGATTCTTAAACAAATGAATCACACTTTCATTGCCCTTATTCCCAAGATTAGTGAGCCTCTATCTATGTCTGATTTTTGACCTATTAGTCTTTGTAACACCTTCTATAAGATCATATTTAAGATCCTTGTTAATCGGATTAAGCCTTTGCTTGATAAAATTATAAGTCACACTCAAAAGGGGTTTGTCCTGGGGTGCCACATTCTAGATGCTTCCTTGAACACTCATGAACTGCTCCATTCTATGGATAGATGCAATAATGCGGGGATGGTGCTTAAGCTTGATATTTCCAAAGCTTATGATAAGGTTCTTTGGGAATTCCTACCTAAGGTCCTGGCTAAGTTTGGCTTTAATAGATCGATCATTAAGCTCATTATGGAGTGTGTTTGTACTGTAAAGTTCTCAGTTCTAGTGAATGGTTCTCCCTGTGGTTTCTTCTCTGTTGGAAGAGGGCTCAGACAAGGGGACCCTCTCTCCCCCTATCTCTTTATAATGACTGTTGATGTGCTTAGCAGGAACTTTACGAGTCTACTGTCAGAGGGCTCTATATCTGGTGTTAGAGCGGCTACCTCTCTTGGTTTGATTGTTGTGCAACAATTCTTGGATGATACATTCCTCTTTGGGAAGGCCTCTATTGTGGAAGCCAAGAAATGGAAAGCTTGCCTTAACATCTATGCCTCCTGCTCGGGTCAGTGCATCAACTACAATAAGAGCAAGATTTATTTTTTAATTGCTTACCAAATTTGAAAAATAGGGTGACTGTGATCTTGGGTTGTGTTGGGGATTCTCTCCCATCGATGTACCTTGGGCTCCCACTAATGGTTAAAGAGGTTCAACCAGAGTTTTGGTATTCTATTTTGGAGAGGATCCAAAGGAAGTTGGCTGGTTGGAAGGGCTCCTTGCTAAGTCATGCAGGGAAACTTCAACTTCTTTTTGCGGCTTTACAAGGTATCCCCACCTACTTCCTAGCTATTTTTAAGATGCCCAAGTATATTGCAGAGAAGTTTGAAAGAATTCGGAGAAATTTCTTTTGGTCAGGTACTGAGGAAAAAAAGAAGATTGCTTTAGTTAAATGGGAAAGGGTTTGTCAGGCTAAAGATTATGGTGGGCTTGGAATAAGAAAGATAGTTATCTCTAGCAGGGCGCTGATGGCCAAGGTTGGGTGGGACCAGTTAAGGAACACCAAAGACTGGTGCAAAATTCCAAATGCTAAGTATCTCTAGAATAGGCCTTTGATTGATTGTCTTTCAAAACCCCATCCCTTGGGTTCAGTGATCTGGAGGAGCATCTACAGCACACAGGGCATGCTAAAAAATGGGATCAAATGGAAAATCGGGAACGGGGTTGAATCAGATTCTAGGATGATGCCTGGCTTATGGACTCCCCCTTGGCTGGCATGGATTTTAGAGCGGTGATGGATGTAGCTTAGAGATTTTTTGGGTTATTTATTGGAGACTATATGGTTGGGCCTCCTGGAGCTAGGATTTGGAGAGATCTCTCCCTTTGCTTCCCCCACTTTGTTGACCTTTTCCACCTTGCTAGATCTCTTTAGGTGTTTCTCTCGAGTGTCAGGTTCCCTTCTTATGATAGGGAGGATGAGTTCTTTTGGGCTTTAGATAAGCAGGGGGATCTTTCTATTTGTTTTGCTTACAGACTGCTGACTAAGGAAATTCCTGTTGAGAAACACTGGAGGAGGGTTTGGAATCGCCACATGATTCCTAAAATAAAAAATTTCTGGTGGATGACCTATCATAATAGGATCTTAACTCAAGATAATTTGAGAACTCGGGGGTTATAATTTCCCAATAGATGTTTCTTTTGCAAGGAGGGGGAAGAAACTGTCAGCCACCTTTTGTTACATTGCTCATATGCTGCTAAAATTTGGGGCTTGGCTTTTGAGAAACTTGATGTCCACTAGGTGATGAGCAAAAACCTTTTGTCGTTTATTCTAGGTTGGAATGGGCCTTTTTTCCATCCTCTGACTGATGAAATTTTGAGGTAGACCCCCCCAATCCTAGGATGGTGCTTATGGAAGGAAAGGAATAACAGGGTTTTCAGGAACATTGAGCGGAGTCCCAAGGAGGTGTTTGGCATTGGTGTTCGGCTCATAGAGGAGAAAATATCCCTCTTTGATGGGAAACTTCCTGAGTTTGGGCCAAGGGACTATGAAATAAAATTGGCCAAAGATTGGCACCAAGATCTAAAGACTAATGCCTTTGATAATTCAAAATTACTAGCTAGGAGAAATACTAAATGGGAGCCTCCAGATGGTGGATGGTTTAAAATGAACTTTGATGGGGCTGCTAAAGGCAATCCAGGAAGGGCAAGTATAGGTGGGATTATTAGAGACTCGATGGGGAATATGGTGGCGGGGTTTGCTGGTGGCATTGGGGTTTAGTCGGCTCTGGTGGTTGAGGTTCATGCGCTATTTATGGGCCTCAAAATCGTTGTTTCTCTGAGGATTGTTAATCTCCATATTGAAGGAGATTCCAAAATGGTGACGGATGCTGTGGTAAAAGATAAATTTATAGGTTGGAATACCAAGGAAATTTTAATGGATGCTAGATTCCTTATGTCTAAATTAAGGGGCAAAAAGGTGACCCATATTTTTAGAGAAGGAAATAGTGTGGCGGATGCCTTGGCTAATCTTGGCTCGGGTTGGGACTTGGCTAGATGTTGGAGAAATAAGGAAAGACTTCTGCCAAATATTCAAGTGTTGATAGAGCGGGAAAAAGCTACCTCAGTTTATAACGATGTTTAACTTTTGGATGACGAGAGTTGACGGGGGGGCCCACTGGTTAATCTGGATGTGCTGGAGGATGAATGTCAAAATTGGTATGGAGTACAGGTGGAATTATCCTGGTAGCTGAGCGTGAGTGGGGCAGGGGAAGGAGTGGCCACGTGTATGTCCTATAGACTTGGTGGATGGGTTTAGTTTATAAGATTATGATGAGTCGATGAGATGGGGATTTAATTGAGAAGTTCAAGTCTAGTTTTGGCGGTGTGATGCGGATTAATTGGAAAGCCGTGACTTATTATCATGAGAGGGACCATACTGTGTGGGCTATCATTTTTGGAATAGGATTGCTTGTTACTTATCCTCATTACTTTGGGAGGAGTGAGAGTATTAATAATGATGTGACTTTCTATGTTACGATTTGGCCGCTTTCTAGAGACTTCGGGCTGGCTAGTTTAGCTAGGGGATCTTTTGGCTTAATTTGGAGGATTACTAAAATTAGTTTATTATTTCGTCTGCATGGGGATTTTTGATTTTCTTACTTCTTCGCCAACTTTCACCCTCTATTATGTAATCATAATTTCATTAATTTTGGTGTCCTTTCTCACTATGACATATTCCTCTCCACGCGTGTGTTTGGTATGCGAGTTTAGATTTGCGTTGCTGGTTTCCCTGCCTTAACTATCTGGTTAAGATTTTTGTTTGTGACTACTACTTTAGGCTTTTCTTACATTTTAGTGAGCTTCCTAAGAAGTCTGATAGCATGGGAGGTGATTGCGTTCGGATGAAACCAGACAATTGTGATGAATTCTGAAATAACCCGCTGGTTTGGCTTATTTGTGTGGAGGGAGGAATTGCTCTGCTCATGGAAAGCTTAGTTGGCCATGATCCCATTTTATCGGGTCAATTTTCCAGCTCGTGGAAGGACAGGAGGGTCTCCATTGGGGTGATTTCATTTGAAATCAGTGAGGAGGTTATTGCGCAGGCTACAGGGTTGTTGTGTGAAGAGAAAAATATCCTAAGCACACCAAAAAGCCGGACCATGAGAGCCTAAGGGCATTTTTTAGAGGAGAGAAGACCCCTGTTAGGAACCAGGTAGGGTTTGAAAGGGAAGAGCTTCCTAAGCCATGGGACCAGGTTTGCATGGCTCTGATGAAATAGGTTACGCTGGAAGATAGATTCAAAACTTGCTTCTTTTACCATTTCCCCCTGTTAAACCATCTTAGGCACAAAATGCTTCTTAGTTTTTCGTTTTTCCTTCTAATGGATCTGGAAAGTTCTATGGACAAGTGTAAAGCGGTGGCCAGCTGAAATCCCTATGATCTTCTGCCGCTCCCACTCTATCAGGGGCTAATTCTCTACCTGTATCACTTTCATCTTTCCCTCTGCCCGCCCAAAGCCATCACCGCTGTCTGTGTTGAAAACATTGAACCCATCTCCATGGTGCATATCTCCCGGGCTAAGTCCAAGAGTCCTCCTCAGAAGTCTAATATTGATCTGGGGAATGCCAAGACCAAATTTACCTCCAAAAAGCTTAAAGGTGGGTTAGGCAGGGCCCATGCTAGTGCGACGGAAGGGCTTTGTGAGCTAAAAGCGACTCGGGTTGATACAGTTGTTACTGGCCCTATGTTGAAAAAAGGGAAGGAGAAATGCATGCAGGCTGTGACTGTCAAAGAAGGAAAGGGTAAGAATGAGATTAGAAAATATTCCAGAGGGGACACGGTTGTGGGGATCACGGAGATGACTGGAGGGGAAAGTGTCAAGAGGAGATCTAGGAGGCTGGCTAAGAACAACAAGAAGAGATTAACTATTGAGGATTCAGATGAGGAGCAGTAGGACAGCAAGGGTTTCAAGGAAGAAGATTCAGAAGAGGTGGAAAAAGATTTAGTGGAGAGGCCCCAACCTACTCCGATGGACAGTAAGCTCCCTTCTGATGGCTCTGGTTCGCACCCTTCGCAGTCGTTGGTGGATGAGCCTGGTGAGGCTCAGGGTGCTATGGATGATGGGATGGATTCAGATAAGGTGGCTAAGCATTTGGATACTTTGGATAAAAGATTTTAGGGGCTGACCCGCTTCACCATGAAGCTGGGTCACTTTGTTATGAGTACTTTGTCAAATGCCATAAAGGAGGAACTGGAGGGGAACAATAGCTAGGAAAATAAAGAGTGGGTGGGAGACGAGGCAGTGGACCTCCTGATCAAGAACTAGGATGAATCCAGTTAGTTGTTGCTATTGTTGGCCGGTCTGATGTTTCTCTGCGGTTGTTGTGCTACCTGTGGACTATCTCTGGTTTTTTCCCTATTTTCAAAGTTGTTTTAGACTTGTCCTTTTTTGGCCCTCATGGCTCGTTGTGTAGGGTACAACACCCTGTAAATGCTGTTTAACTTTTCAAAAACATTAACTTCAAAATAAATAAGTTAACTTATTTCAACATCATAAATTTAATTAATTAATAAAATAGATTTAATCAATGATTAAATTATTTATTAATTAAATTAAATTAATAATAAAATGAATTACATTTCAACATAATTCCCAGATCAATTAATCAACAACTAAAATGCATTAAGCCATTTAACTACCCTTTTTCTAACTTGAAATTAAATAAAGAAGAGAGGGAACAATATTCAAAGCAACACAACCCGACAAACACCTGACGATATACTAGGACTAGCGTGATGACTTGGCACGGAAAACCTAGCCACTATCTCCTAATCGAATACCATTGGGCATTTGACACGCTCAAACCTGTGAAACCAGGTGGAGTCGATGTCCTATACCTGTCAACTTGAAAAACAAGTAAACAACAACATAAAATATAAACAACATAACATACACACCGTGAAGAGGAAATCACGGGATCGCAGGGGGCTCGCAAGCGAGTGATGCGATACCATCCCCTTCACCAATACAATGCAACTAACTGACAATTCTAACATATTATTATAATCCAAGGCATAACATCATTAATTCAAATATCCATTTATGCTAATTCAAAACATGACATAAAGATAACATCATATTAAAATACCATCACATCCAAATATAACATTAACGTCGCTTTATAGATAGAGATCAAAAGAAACCAAGTACCATAGTCAAGGTACTAATAGAAGGCACACATAACAAGGCATCTGAATATCTAGAAACACATCAATGCAACAACACAACAGAAGGACACATTGTCCTACTAGAAGGAAAAATGGAGGGGTATTACAGTAGGAGGGAGAGACTTGAGAGAGAGAGAAAAAGAGAGAAAGATAACAACCTAAGAGGGCGAGATGGAGTGAGAGAGACAAAAAGACCAAAGAGGGAGAGAGAGAGGGAGAGTGAGAAAGGGGGTTGGGATGAGATAGATTTATTCAGGTACCTATGTGGGAGGGAAAGAGACCTGAGAGAGGGGATTGGACTGAGAGAGTATTCTAGGTCACGTGGGAGGGAGTGAGACCTGAGAGAGAGAGACATCAGAGGGATAAAGAGTTATCCAATTAGGGTAATGAGTTAGAGATCATATGAAAGGTAAAACCTCAACTATCCATCTACGATCATAAACTGTGCACTCTAAGCATTATCAAAGTTTTCCACCAAAGAGAGGGGAGATTCTAGTTTTGTGCAAAGCAGGTAATTTGATGCTCACCAAATGACTCATCACATTTGGTGCATGCCAAATTTGGTGCTCGCCAAATGTGATGTGCCATTTGGTGAGCGCCAAATTTGGCGCTTGCGAAATGGCCTACTTTGGACTTGTTAATTGATAGGATTTGCCAAATTTCCTCATATTTTCGTATGTGCTCCTATCTCATTTGCACGTCTTTCAATGCATCTATATAAAAAAAATGTGATAGTGTTAACCTCTCTCTTAGCTATCTAAATATATAATTCTTTTTTCATTTTGATTTAGTTAAGGTTTTGATCCATGACTTCTTTTGTAAATGCCTCCTTTTTTGGTCAAAAACCAACATGCGCTAGTTTTAGGATAAACTTTTACTCGTTCATCGAAACGTGAAACAAATTACATTTATTGAAACTAGACTCCATTCTACACATGATGAAAAAAATAAGGGGGGAGCACGCTCAAATTTCAGCTTTTCAGAATGTGTCCACTTTCAAAATTCATAAAATATTATATATTCATTAAAAAAATTATATGAAAGAACAAGGATAAACTACATGGTGTTAGCTAATTTCTTACCATTAGGATTTTTGAAATTCTAAAAAAAAAGAATCAAAAAGGGGGAGTCCTTAGCCGCTATGCTATTTTTTTTAATAAAAATAGGACCTGTTTTGGGCTAATAGCATTTAGATCATCATCATCCCTACTAAAGTCCTCATATTTTTCTTCATTTGTCTTTTATTTTCCTTCTTTTTTAATTACATGTGTTTCTTAATGTGTTGCCAAAAAATGTAGCCTTGACACTTTTCACTCATTTGGGGCCTTTCCTATCAATTTTGGACCTCTTTTTACCCCTTTTCCAAGCCTTGTGTCAAGGTGTTGTAAAACATTTTCACACTTTCCTAGGCTTTTCATCACTAAATCAACCCTTTCTTATGCTATAATGACCCCTTAAATGCACTTATAGGTCCTATCTTAGTGTGTTTCAGAAGGCAATCCCGACAAACATCATTTACCACATGATAATTTCTGACAAGCAATCAAAAATGCCCAGGTGGACTAGGTTGCCACCTTGGGTGACCTAGTCCCATGTGGCATAAAATTAAAATTTAACTTAAATTTCTTTCAAGATTTTGTCTCCTAAACCCTAAGGGCGGCCTATCATGTGTTATTTTCGATGAATTAGGGCATCACATGTATAAATAAGGGTTTTTCCCTCATTTTCAACCCTAATTCTCTCCCTCCTAACTCTTTCTCCTTTTCTTCATCCATTACTCTTCTCAAGAAAGCTGGGGTTTTGCATTGTAAGTCAACAAGACATCTTTTCTAAAGCATTCAAGGGTTGATTGCTGCAACAACTCAAGATCTCTCGTCATGGCAAGGTATTACATCCATTATTTCACATCTCCATGCTTTCTTACCTCATTTCATCATTTGATTTAATTATCTACAAAGGGGTTTGACCAAGGCAAACCCCCAATCCCTAACAATCAACATTTCTTCTTCCTTCTTTGTGTGTTTGTAGATTTAGGTACTCTAAGGGTTTGCAGATCATTGAAGATAAGGTTGAAGACTTGTTGAAGGAATCTCCTTGTGGGATAGGGAAAAACATCTACACAGTCATTTTTCAGGTATGAGAATCAAAGCTTCAAAATCGGGTACTTGGAGGAGCAGAAAGTACAAACCAAGAGCTTCCACTTCCACTCTCTGATTTAAGAAATTTAGAAGAGGACTAAGTCACCAACAATGGTGTAGTCTCACTAACTTGTTTTTCAGACATTTTTGTAGATTTGGATACCCATTTGATTGAAACGGGCTCTGGTGTAGTTTTCCAAATTTGGGACTAGGTCACCCAAAATGGTGTAAGTGTCCCATTAGGCCAAAATTTCAGCATCAACAACATTTCTAGTTTGTTTTCTAGTCTACAACTCATTTTCAGGTGCACCACTTCATTTCCATTTATTTATGTAGCAGTTTGTTTATGTTTCTTAGATCATTTGTGTATCACAATGTGTTTTTCAGCATAGTTCACTTTCTAGGCTTGGCATTAGTATTCAATCACTGGGTAAGTGCACCAATCTATGACACAATTTTGGCTCTTAAGATGCCACTTTTTTTTTTTTCTTCTGAAATCAGCAAAATCTGATTTGCACGAGAAAATGAAGATAGTTACGCTCAAAATTTTGAGATGCGGGAAAAACAAAAGTTGAAGTGCTCCGAGTCTAGTTTCTAAGCTACTATTTTTTTTTGAAATTAATGAAGATTAAGGATCTCAAAAATGGGGGGGGGGGAACAGGTCCTGTTTTTATAGAAAAAAGTAGCATAGCAGTTGAGGGCTCCCCCCTTTTTGATTAATTTTTTTTTAGAATTTAAAAAATCCTAATGGTGGGAAATTAGCTAACACCATGTAGTTTATCCTCGTTCTTTTAGATAGTTTTTTTTAATGAATATATAATATTTTATGAATTTTGAAAATGGACACATCCTGAAAAAGCTAAAATTTGAGCGTGCTCCCCCCTAATTTTTTTGAAAACTAATCAAAAATTGTTTTTTTTTTCATCATGTGTAGAATGGAGTCTAGTTTCAAAAAAATGTAATTTGTTTCACATTTCTATGAACGAGTAAAAGTTTATCCTAAAACTAGCGCATGTTGGTTTTTAACCAAAAAAAGAGGCATTTACAAAAGGAGTCATGGATCAAAACCTTAACTAAATCAAAATGAAAAAATAATTATATATTTAGATAGCTACGAGAGAGGTTAACGCTGTCACATTTTTTTTATATAGTTGCATTGAAAGATGTGAAAATGAGATGGGGAGCACGGATGAAAATATGAGGAAATTTGGAAAATCCTGTCAATTAACACGTCCAAAGTAGGCCATTTGGTGAGCACCAAATTTGGTGCTTGCCAAATTACCTACTTTGCACAAAACCAGAATTTCCCCTCTCTTTGGTCGACAACTTTGAAAATGCTTAGAGTGCACAATTTATGATTGTAGATGGATAGTTGAGGTTTTACCTTTCATATGCTCTCTAACTCGTTACCCTAATTGGATAACTCTTTATCCCTCTAAAGTCTCTCTCTCAAGACTCACTCCCTCACACATGACCTAGACTACTCTCTCGATCCAATCCCCTCTCTCAGGTCTCTTTCCCTCCCACATAGGTACCTAAATAAATCTATCTCACTCCAACCCCCTTTCTCACTCTCCCTCTCTCTCTCTCTCTCTCTCTTTGGTCTTTTTGTCTCTCTCACTCCATCTCCCTCTCTTAGGTTGTTATCTTTCTCTCTTCATCTCTCTCTCAAATCTCTCCCTCCTACCCCCTCTCCCTCTCTTAGGTATGTCACTCACTCCCTCTATCTCTCTCTCTCTCTCTCATTCCCTCTCTCTCACTCACTCTATCTCTCTCCCTCTCTCTCTCTCAAGTATCTCCATCCCCCCCTCTCTCTCTCCCACTCCCTCTCTCTCACTCCCTCTATCTATCTCCCAATCTCTCCCACTCTATCTCTCCCTACCACCCCCTCTCCCTCTCTCTATCTCTCAAGTATCTTCATCCTACCCCCTCTCCTTCTCTCTCTTTGTCAAGTATTCTGCATGTTTGGGTGTGAAAGAGGACCATTCCTAGTGTAAACATACCTATTCAGATGCATTGGAACAGTCCATTTGGTCACACGAGCTGTAGAATGAAAGTTGCACCACTTTGCAACTTTCAACTACTTGCATTTGACACTTTTTCCATCAAGTAAAAATTGGAAACCACAGGAAAATACCTCTGAGATAGTAAAAACTAAGAGAGATTATTGTAGAGGGGTCCAATGTGATCTCATAGGTTCAGACATAGATTTTGTAAGAACCATGGTTTATGAGTAATACCATGTCAAATATTGTTGCCATTTTTCACTTTGGACCCTTAAGGGATTGAGCCGATTGAACGTATCTCAGAATGAATGTTCTCTCTTTTTGATAGAATTAGGTGGGCAGCAGAATTAAATCCATTTTAGTTTTGGTTTGGTTGGATTTCACGTGATTTTGTTCATTTTAGAAGCCAATTACTGAGGGTTCATCTGTATACCCTGGTTCAAGGGTTTTGAGTGCATTAAAATGTTATATTAAGCCTTCCACCCACTGTATGCTTCTCTAACTCGATGGAAAGGCGCTAGTGTTTGAAGAAATATTTGGGGGAAGCAATATCTGTTGAACTTTTAAGTTGTGCAGGTCTTTTTGAGGGTGTTTCAAGCTTTGGTTGATTATGGGAATGTTTGGAGTATGGTTTTTCAATAAACCCTTGCCTAACTTGTGAATGAAGAGGGTTTTGGGGTTTGGTATGTTAGAGGGCTTATAACGCCCTAAAAGTGGAGGATTTGGTGGTTTGGTAGATTGGTTAATACTACCCAATGGTGGTTTGGTAGACTAGTTAATGTTGCCCAATGTAAAAAAGTGCAATTTTGTACTCCAATATCTATAACGAGTTTGAAAATTGGTTGGAGTTAGTTGTAGGATGGTGGTTGGAGTCAGTTGTAGGAGGTCAGTCTATGAGCCTTATTTCAAGGGTTTGAGTGCATTTAAAATAGTGTTTTAAGCCTTCCACCCATTGTATGATGTTGTAACTCAGTGGATAGGATTAGTTGAGATAGATAAACATGTTTGCATTATTTCTTGAGCAGGGGTGTTTTTACATGAAAAAGTGAGGTTGGACAACATTGTTTTCAAGTTTTTGGCAAGTTGCTCCAAAGGAGTCTTAGGTGGAATTGAGGTATGTTAGAGATGAACTAGGTTGCATCAATTTCTATGAGGCATATGTTGTCCCTACCTTGTCAACCCTATGGATTTGTCAAGCCAGTGAGCTCACTAGCTTGCCAATTCAATAGGATTGACAAGGTAGGTGGTGCAAGAGCACCTAGGTACCTAGTCATAAATCTCCATGTTTGATGCTCAGAATGCACCCTTGCATTAAAAATGTGTCAAAAAGTGAGTTTGTAAGCCTAAAAGGAAACATGAAATATTGTATCTCAATGAAATAATGGATTGATTAGTTTATTTAGTAGGAAAAGTGATAAAAGTTGCAAATTTCTGAGTTTCATAATGCAACAAATTTGCAATTGCAACAGTTATGTGTTTTGAAAATTTGGTTTCTTGGTGGTTAGGGGAATTGATAAGTTAGAGGAGGATGACAAATACTATGTAAATCTTGGAGAGGCTTGAGTTGTGGTTGTTGGAGTGGAGGGACAAGAATAAAGCTTGGGAATTACTTTGTTTTCTCATAGTTTTACTGATTTTTATGAGTTCCCTACCTATGTGCAGGTTGAACAAGTCTTATATGTATTGAATTCCCTTGAGAAATTTTGGTTCCTTGGCAGGGTTTGGTTTAATCTTTTAGTGCCTTAATTCATTAAATTGCTCCTACCGGGTTCCTGAACAACCTTAAGGGTTTGGGGTTATTCTAATGGCATAACCATCATCCCACCTAGTGTCATCAAATTTAACTTGGTGGGATGATGTAGTTGAGTTTAGGGAATGTTACTTTAGGAGTAGGAGGCATGGAAGGATGATCCCTTGGCTTGAAGAATGAAAGGAAGGGTTGGAGGTGTGTGTTTTCCCTTTGAAATTGGTGGGTTAGACCTATGGAATGAATAAGCCATATTTTTAATGGTCAATTAAGTGTTCCATAAGCATTTTTGGACCTATTGAAAGATGTCTGAGCAATTATCTTGGTAGGAATGGCTAGGAAGGTGAAGATTCAATAATGGTACCCTAAAACCTTAGCTATTTAGGCTACAAGGAGGGTTTTTGCATTGGAGGCTTGTTTGAGAATTTGGCGTCAGGAGACTTGGAAAATCCTTGGTTTGGGAACTTGAGTCAAGACTTTTTTGGGGTTAGAAGGTTTGGTGTGGAGATCTAAAGGTAGTCTCTTAGTAAAAATGGCCTAATTTAAGGCTTAAAACTGTGAAAGTCCAATTTTGAGGCGCTTGGTCCTAAGAAGGTGTATCTAATTTTCCTTTATGTTGTGTATCTCTGAGAAGGGTATTCGAATCCATGATTATTTTCCTAAGTGTTTTGGAAAATTTTGGCCAAAAGTCTAAAAAACCGGTTTCCAACTATTATAAGGGAAACACACGTCAATAGGTGAGTTTTGAGGAATTCAATGATTCTGCCTTGGGGATTATGCAAAGTTGATTTAATTATCATTGCTTGGATGTTGAAAACCTCTGTATGGTCCTTGTTGAGTTTGATGTTATTTTACAAGGTCGAGTTAATTGAAAGTTGATGTCTTGACTGGCATATTTGAGAGAAGTTGTGTCAATTTGTGTCTTGGGTTACCACCACCTCTGCATCAGTAGGGGCAATAAAATATTCCTTTCTACAATTATATTGGACATTATTTTATTCTTACTCATAAATCCACATGTTTTTCCTTGAAGACAACTTTAAATGTAAACCATGAAGCATTACAACTAATTTTAAATGTAATATACACATTTAATTGAGGCATATATTAAGGAATATACACATTTACATGTATTAATTTATCATAATTTTTTTATATCAAAAAATACACTAAGTCAATGACAAATATTACAATAGTGATGGAAGAACATCTTGAAAATATTTCCATTTGTCAATACTTGTAGCAATACATGCAGGGAAATAATCCTCCCATTTGCAGCACAGATCTTGAAATATATTGTACTTGAGAAGAAACAAAAGGAGTTGTTGCCCAATTTTGTTTCTCCATTCCACCTCAACTGGCCTAGTTATTTGCATTCCAAAATGATTCAAAACATGTACATCCCTTGCTCCCTACAAAACACATGGTAGTAGCCTCTATGTGGTTGTGTAGTATCATAGGAATTTGGTCCACAAAAAACATGCAAAAGCCTATCAATCTTAGACATGGACTCACATAAAAATCATTAAAAGAGCAATAGCTAAATAATGTCATTCATACACCTGACAAGACCTACTATCACCTTCATGCATGCTAGATAAGGAGTTTGATTGAAGGTCCTACAATGGTGATGTGCCCCTTCACTACTTCCTCATCTCTTGATGATCCTACGTATAAATTTCAAATATATCATTGACATAATTAACATAAAACATGTAGCATATAAGAATCCGATAAATCTACGAGATGGAAAAGAAAGAGAAGATTAACAACCAAAAAATGCACCAACAACCAATGTTTCTCATACCACTAAACACTTGCACCACCAACTGATGTTGTTCTTTTCTTATACTTTGACAAAATTTAGTATTACCTATAGTCACAATCAGAAAAGGGTCAATGACAATCGTAAATGCATATGACATCAAACACTAATGGTGAAAAAGCCCGATTGCAAGGTGTTGGTCCAAAAGAGTGATCGATAACATGACTTTACAAATTCAATGTGCATACTTACAAATCAATCTAGGGAACCTTCCGGGTCTGCTCTACTCTTTATTGTGTCAAGTATTGCCTCATGGTCAGCCTCACACACTTTTCACAAATTCTTGTTTGTAGGTCTACCCTTATATTTGATCAAATGAATGTTGGTGGTGACAACAAGGTTCGAGTAGTGAAGAATCTTATGATGCATGTTGAAGTCCTCAAACAACCAAACTACAACATTCTTAACTGGATACCTTCGAAGCCATGTTCCAGTAACAACCACCGAACCTGTAGGATATTCTATGTTTTCTCTGTCTATAATTGGGGCCTCCAATTTCTTTTTGGCCTCGATACAATGACATAAGTAATAATATGTACCCTCTTCATTGTATTCATCTACAATCACTGCATAAACATGCCCTACATTGATATGTTCATCTTGTTAGATGTATTTACTAAGCAACATAATAGAACCTGTAAGTAAGATATATTACATGGTTCTAGTAGGTCTAATACATGATCAAAGTCAATGGAAGATTGCATCTCCGTGATTTGTAGAGCCATCGGGAGCTAATAAGTTTCAAGTGGGGTTAGACTTCTTATATACCATTCATCAACTCACTTTGTTGACTCGCAATCATTCCATGCTTGAAGTGTACATACAGAAAAAAAAGCATGCCATCTTCCATGTATAGTCCATGTACCTGCATTGGAGCTTCTAAAATAGCTCACTTGATCCTATTAGTGTACAAAAATCCTCATATTTTGCAATGTTAGTATCATCTACTAAAAGAAAAAATCTATGAACTAAAGAATTACCTTCACTACCTGGACCCATTGCACCATTGCACCACTAGACAATTGATCTTGCATCTATCAACTTTACACTGTTTGTGTACTTTAACTCTTCTCGTGCTAGGGATCTTTCGATACATGCACCTACTCCATCATGCTCCCCTTTCCATGCTCGACCTCTGAGAAGTTCCATATATGTTGAACACCATTGATCCTATGCATCCTGCTCAACCAGTAAAACATTATGGCATTCTTGAATTGCAATGTACAATTATCTGACCATACGATATGTTGACTAAATGATATGCCCCTACTAGCCAAATCAACATAGAACATATGAAAGCAACCTTGCACAAACTCTGTAGAATGTGTGTGATCATCACTGATGTAAAAGTGATACTCCCTCAATACTTTCCTATTTTCCTCTATACTATCATTTGCATGAATGAATGCTATATGCACAAATATAGCAACCTATGTGGAGTTGTGGTACTGTGATTGCACCTCGTTCTATGGCTTTAGTGTGTAGTTCTTAGCGAAGTTGACAACTGAAATGATATGACGAAGTGGAAATGTGTCCTTGCATAACTTGAACTATGAGTCCAACCATTGTGCTTTGTGTGTATATCTTGCATACTCATAGACCACCTGATCATGGAAAATTTCAATAAATTGATACACTAGAATCTTATCACTGACCAATTCACACTTCTTTGCTTCTTTCCCATATTTTAGATTGTATGCCACTGTCTTATACTTGCAAAATTCCACAATTTTGTCTCCAATTGTGTGTGTACTAGCCATGTGTTGGAAAATTGGAAAATTTTGCATGCCACCACAATGATCACATGTGCCATCCAAACATGACTTCTTGTAAAAAAATTGACCATCCTCTCTTTCACATAAAATGGAAGACAAAAATTTCCTTGACGATTTAGGTGGAGGCATTATGTTACATTCCTGCAAAACATTGTCAGTATGCATATCTACACATATACGTCAATAAACATCATAATGGTTAGAAAACTCAATATGAACCCTACAACAACAAGTAGTGTGTGTGTGATTTATTTTGACATAAAAAGGCTTTAGCATTTAAAAATACCTTTGACATATTTTAATTTCAAGAAACTTTTGTACAAAATCAGCAAAAAAATGGGTTTGAGTGGTATCCAAATAATGCATTGGACGTGGCTCATGGATTTTACTACCAATTATCCTTCTTAAAACATCTCTTTGATTAGGAGAGGTTCTTGTGTTATCCTTCCAATAATTCATAATTAAAGATCTCAAGCCTTGAGCAATTCTTGTATCTTTCCGTGGCACTCTACCCGAGAATTCCCATAACTCATTGCTATTTGGATCCTCCACTCTTTCACGCCTTCCTTTGGCTCTCGTTAGAGATTATCAAATTATTTTCAAAGACTTAATTGCCTTTGTAAGGTTCACCTTGTTCCTTGTTTGACTACTTAACAATGTTGTTGTCATCACACGTCATGTGGCACAACTATCCTTCGTGTGTGAGGTGGAACCCACACTCTCATATGCACTCATCAAGTTATTTACAATGGAATTTTCACTTAAGTCATTCGAAACTCTTAGCCCAAGAGCCTTCATGGTGGGCCTAAATTTGAGTTGCCTCATCATTTCAACAAATAGTTGGCATCTTCCACCCTCACTTAGATTCACAAAAAAAAAACTCCATATCCTATGTGCATATATTTGACATGTACATTTTGGAATCTTATTAGCCATCCATTTCAAAACATTGGAATCAATATCAATAAAAAATTTAGGTTTTCTATGCAAAACTCTAGAAGGAGCTCTCAAATGTAAATTTGTGTCAACATTGGGAAGGTCAACAACATCGCGGGATAGATCACGTACCTTCAATCAGAGGTGTCATTGATGGCATACCTTGAGATTGACATGTAAACGATGTTGTACCTCCAACTTGAGATGTCGTTTGTGGAGTGCCTTCAAATAGAGATGTGTTTGCTGATGTACTCTCAAAATGCAATGTTGTTGATGGTGTGTCTTCAACTGGAGATGTTATTTTTGATGTGGTAGGGATAAATTTAAGAAACCCCCCCTCGGCAAAGGTGTAAAATCCTAGCAAATCCTTTCTATTTTTTGAAAAAAATATTAATTTTCCTGGCAAATCTATACACATTATTAAAAAAAATTATAAAATCTTGGCGAATCTTAATGAATAATTGGTAAAAATAATGATAACACTGGCGAATCCTAGTGAATAATCACTAAAAAGATTACTTACAATGGCTAATCTCTCCTTTAAAAATTTGCATAGTTGATCAGCAGAGTTCCCCTATATTTTTTTGTATTTTGTAATATTAAAGTAGGGGCTCGAGAGCGGCAGCAATCAGTGGGGTCAAGGGGCAGTGCCCCTTGCGAGGGTCAAGGGGAAAGAGCCCCCTTGTGGGGGTTGAGGGGGCAACGCCCCCTCGCGAGGTTCGGGGACAACAACCTAATACACTATTGAAAATGCATTGGAGCACACACAGATTAAGCATTTTTAAAAAATATCACTCTAAAAGTAAGACTAAATGAAAACTGAAAAAGTTACCATCGATTAGATTTTTAATTGGATGGTTGTGAATTGATTCCGTAGCATAATACACACATTCCTTTTAAAAGGCTTGTTAATGCCCAAATTTTTTAATCTAATCATGTGGCCCAAAACAAATTTTAGGCCTCAACAAGCCTTTGAAAAGGCACATGTGCATTAGGTCACAAAATCAACTCACAGCCATCCAATTAAAAAGCTAATCAATGGCAATAGATAAAATTCGTATTCAAGACTAAAGTATCCCTAAAATTAAATAGTATTTTATTATTAGTGGTGATATTACCCCAAAATTGATCGAAGGAATATAATATTACTAGCGAATATAATTAATATTCTTAATTATAGAATAAACTACTGGCGAATAATTTCCAATGATGCATCATTTACATGGCGAATTAATCGAGACGAAATTATTTTTTTGTAAAAACCTGTCGATTCAGTCTCCTTTTTAGCTTGCACTATTCGCCATTTTTGGAGGTCCCGATTTCTATTATTCGCCAAATGGAAAGGATTCACCACTAAAGTTTTCCCTGGTACTTGGAAAACCACATGTTGTTGTTGATGTGTCTTCAACTAGAGATGTGCATTGAGCTTCACCTATGGTTGATGATGTGCCCCCAACTTCAGTATCCATTCATGAACTTTCCTCATTCATGCCCTATGTTTTGTCAATTTGACATCTCTCTTAGATTGCACAGGATTTTTTGGCTGTATGGGCTGCAATTCCTTTGCTTCATGAGCTACATTTTTTTATTCTCTTCTCCTTTAATTTTTAACTACATGTTCTTTCGGTGTTAGAGGCTTCAGTCATTTCCTCGACATGATGTTCAATGGTACATTTTCACAAACACGCCTACAACCACAAAAACACATAGAACAAAATTAAGTAATGCATTTTTTGAAAATATTGATATTGTTGATTACATTGCACTAAATATGAAATACACCAAAGCATTTTATCAAAGTAAATAGGCTTCTAAGGACTCCAATCCACACTACGGTATATGGGCTTTGCATGAGCCTGTTAAGGCACCTAACAAGATTAAAATAATAAACCAAACACAACTTGATCACTTAACTTACCAAGAAACACCATTTTTGATGTAGAGAGGTGTGGAAACCATTCAATACACCAAATCAATTAGAATCAATCAGATTCCAAAGAAAAATTAGATGTTTAACTGAATATCCCAACTTCTACCAAGCTTTCCCTTGTAGCATAGGTAACCCAGTTCAAGGGCCTTTTCACCAAGATTCTCCAAAACACTTGACAAAAGAAGGGATGATTAAGATACCCATTTCCAAGTTATAAAACATAGGTAAACCCTAGCATCAACTTCTTTGGACCAACATTGACTTCCAATACACCCACCTTGGAAAAGGCTATTCAATTGGCCTAATTTACAAAGAGAGTACCTTTTAAACAATAGATCTTCACTCAAACTCCTCGAAAAATAGTATGTTATGTGTTAAAACCTACAATTTCCTGATTTTTTTCTAGGTCGAAGACCTCTAGACCCCTAATACACCAAACCCTCAATTTCAAGCAAAATTCTTGGGGTTTTAATGAAACTCCTATCTCTCGGACCTGCCACACCCATAAAAAGAACCAAACACACTTACCAGACCCTAAACATGGTGAATAATACATTAAATGGACAGTCCTTCCCATATTTTGTCAAAACACCACTTGAAGCCCTCATTTTTACCATGAAAATACCTTGCTAGAGTCCTATAACATCATCCCAAACACCCAACCTTGACCCCACAACATTCTAAATAGGTTAGGAATGTATTTTAAAAGTTATATGACCCATTCCACAAGTTATAGTAGGCACAAAAAGTGGAATGGGTCGAATTACATCATGAAACCCCCAAACCCTCACTAGGTTACCAACCTTCAAACCCTCACTCTAAGCTATTTCAAACTAGGTTTCCCCTAGGGGTTTATTTAAACCCAAACTTCCTCAACACACCTCACCCAACTAATACTTGGAACACTTTAAAAATATCATGCACATGCTCTAAAAACTTACTCCCAACCTTTAGCACTATTATTTCCTCAAATCCAAGTACTTGAAACCTCAATTTTTGGTCTAGACACACAAGAAATCATCTAGGAAAGCAACTCACAAAACACTTCCATCAACTCTTAAAATATTGAATCCTTATTGAACATAGAAAAAAACCTATCAGCCTTCATTTCACTAAGTTCTAGGGGTATCCACTGAAGGAAAAGTTCATACGTGCATTCTTTAGTGTTCAAAACCCCAAAATAGGGTTTCATACCCATTAGCACCAAAATGATCATAAAATTCACAAACCTCCATGAAATTCAATCAAATAAACTAAAAATGAAAGGTAATACATTACTTTAACATTTACCATAGCTTTTATACCATGAACCACAGATTTACCAGTCGAAACTCATAATTTTACTAAAAATAGGGAATACTTCTTGATCTTCTTCATTTTTTCAATACTCTCACCTCTTCCTCGAGGTTCTCCTCACATTGATGGACTCATAAAAACATTGATTTTGAATAAACCCTCATTTTTTCAAGAATAGAAAGGCCTAAAGCAAGGGTTTAGTGTTTAGATGCATTAGAGAGGGTTCAAGTGACTAAGATATGATAAGATATGAACAATTTTCTTTGTTGTGAATGCTACAAGGAAGTGAATGTGAATTGGTCAGTTGAGCATTGAAATGAGGTTTTTGAGATTGAAGATTGTTTGAAAATGATCTAATTGTGATTGTTGAAGGTTTTGTCTCCCTGCTCTGCATCACAAACCTAGGGTATAATTTGTTGCCACCTAAATGAAAACTAGAGAATCTTGTGTTTATTGTTCTCAAAACCAAATTTGTGATTATCAACGAAGTCATGAAGAATGTGAATTCAAAGAAGGGTTTGTGATGCTATATCTTATAATTATTAACTATTTATTTGGCAATGAGGTAACTTAGAAAGACAATAAGCATTCTCACTTGCACAAAATTTTCCATTTATTTATTTATTAGAAAGGTAAATGGTATGAATGAATGGAAACTTGCATTAAAAACTATGTCAACTCACTTGAATTTATCTAAGCACATGTGATGAAGGTGATTTTTTTATGGAACAAAAAAATTAATGGAAACTTGCATTAACATTGATGAAAGCTATTAGGTTTTCCAAATTAGTTGAAAATAAAATGAAATAGAGTGAATTCCACTAGCCATGCTGGAAATGCACTACTATATAAGCATTGCAAATAGAATTCATAAGTAAATTTTTGTTAAGTAAATGTCATGTTTTTCATTTTTTTGTTCTTCAAAATCATAAAAATTAAACTTTTTTATGCAAATCCCATCTAATTCAATGTTGAATTCAATGTCCAATTGTTATGATTAATAAAATCATTAAAGAAATTTAGTTTATATTGTCAAAAACAAACAAATATACTAAATATAAACATTTCAATATTACCAAAATGAATATATTACCTCAGATAATGTAAAATGATGTAGAAACTTCAAAATGTTTCTTCTACATTGTCGACCATGCAGATTGGTGGTAAAAAAGTGATGGATCAAGCATAGATTGGTACAACATGAAGTCAACTGCATAAAAAAAGGTGTTTTTGAATTGGATAAAGTGTTGAACTAGATAAATACAAAAGCATGTGGGCCTGAATCATGGGATCAACCTGTATTTTACCATTTCAAGGTAAAACACATTTGGCGCTCACCAAATTTGGAGAGCACCAAATTTGGAGAGTAGAAAATTTGGCACATGCCAAATTTGGTGCTCTCCAAATTTGGCACACGCCAAATTTGGTGCTCTCCGAATTTGGTGAGTACCAAATGTGTTGTTTTGAAAGGGAGAAACTCCATAGAGACAAAGGGAGTAGCACTCGATATAGAGAGAGAGGTGATAGGAATAAGAGAGATTAGTCTAGGTAGTGTGGTAGAAACTATGACTTTAGAGCGATAGAGACTTAAGAGGGATAGAGAGTTATGTAGTTATAGTGAGGGAAATTACCTGACAATGGGAGAGGGGTTAGGAGGGATGAGTCTCGAGAGATAACAAAAGACCAAAGGGGGAGAGAGAGAGAGGGAGTGTGGGAGAGGGGGTTAGAGTGAAATATATTCATCTAGGTAGGGTGGGAGGTAAGTGAGGCTTGATAGAGAGGGACTGTGAGAGAGGGCATTGGAGTGACACAGATTAGTCTAGGTAGCATGGGAGGGAGTGAGACCCGAGAGAGAGAGACTTGAGAGGGAAAAAATTTATTCAGTTATGGTGGGGGGGAAGACCTAAGAGAAGGATTGGGACCCTTAAATCGTAAACCCTATACCATTAACCCTTAAACCCTTAAACCCTAAATTGTAAACCCCTAAACCCTTAACCCTCTACCCTCTACCCTCAACCCCCCCTCTCTCTCTCAACCCTACACCATCTACCCTTAAATCATAAATCATAATCGCTAAACCCTAAACCCTCTACCCTTAACCCTTAATCCATAAACCCTAAACCCTCTACCCTCGACCCTCAACCCATAACCCTCAACCCTCAACCAGGTTAAAACCTAAACCCTTAAACCCTCTACCCTTCAATTGTAAACCCTATACATGCTAAACCCTAAACCCTTAAACCCTAACCCCTTAAAATGTTTACCCTCAACCTTATGCCCTAAATTATCAATCCCTATACCCTCTTAATCCCTCAACCCTCAACCCTCAACCCTCAACCCTTAAACCCTAATCCCTCAACCCATAAACCCTCTTAATCACTCAATCACTCAATCCCTATACCCTCTTAATCCCTCAACCCTCAACCCTTAAACCCTAATCCCTCAACCCCTATACCCTCTTAATCACTCAACCCTCAACCCTTAAACCCTAATCTCTCAACCCCTATACCCTCTTAATCACTCAAACCTCAACCCTTAAACCCTAATCCCTCAACCCCTATACCATCTTAATCCCTCTACCCTCTACCCTTAAACCCTAATCCCTCAACCCATCTACACTCTTAATCCCTCAACCCTTAGCCCTCAACCCTTAAACCCTAATCCCTCAACCCCTATACCCTCTTAATCCCTCAACCCTCAACCCTTAACCCTTAAACCCTAATCCCTTAACCCCCATACCCTCTTAATCACTCAACCCTCAACTCTCAACACTTAAACCCTAATCCCTCAACCCCTATACCCTCTTAATCCCTCAACCCTCAACCCTTAAACCCTAATCCCTCAACCCCTATACCCTCTTAATCCCTCAGCCTTCAACCCCCTAAACCCTAATCCCTCAACCCCTATA